>JASJUZ010000078.1:600000-926726 GCA_037159825.1 Tupiocoris notatus
GCCGAGAAATACGTTTTGAGCCTACAATAATCAAATGTCTCTGTTAAGGTTTCATTGCAAATGCACGATTTACAGGTCATTCCTACATCGAAGAATTGCCAAAATGGCTATGCAGATAGGGCAGAGGCTCCGATAGATGCCAAGAGATGTAAATAATAGGAAAACGATAACACCATCAACCATTTGACATGTCCAAAGTAGTAAGTTATTGATAGCTCAAGTGTTGGCCTAAATTAAGTTCAAGTTGAGTTTAGGATGAGTATAATCTCCTCCATTTATCTGTAACCCATTTTATGATCTAACCTTATCAATTATGACTCATTGAAAAAAAACCGCTGACTTGAAATCGTTCTATCTCTGTCAGACGGATCTTCCTGGTGACGTACTGAAACCATCGGATTTGGACAGCTCGGTCTTCATAATATACAAAGAAGATGACCAGGCCGTACTCGGTATTCCGCCGTTGTCTGCGGAGAGCAAATTGAGCTCAAGCTGCTCGATGACAGTGCTTCCACCGCCAGCAGCGACAGCAACTCTCGATGCTTTGGATATCAGTTCGTCGGTGAAAACGTTCCATTTTGATAGCGATCTCAATGCTCACATTGAAACGAACAGTGAGATAATTTGATAATTAGAATCGAGTTTCTTCTTGATTGAATAATTTGAGATTCGTTTGCTTAATTGTGTGACCCCTTTGCTATTGTTCCTCCATGTTCATGTCAATTTGTGAAATTTTCTCTGTGACAGGTCATCTAGTCTCTGATAGTTCGGAATACACGGAACACTTCTTGTCGCAACTAACGGCTGACCCTTTGGTACTCTCTTCATCGCAAGTATCTTCAGTGCTACTTGAACTTGAACCAAGTCAGGTAATGAGCTAGAAATTTCCGACTCAACGTCTTTTACATTATTGAATATAACAATATAGTTTATGTCCTCGGGTTGTGAAGTCAAGAAAAACCAGGCGACTCATTCTCCAATTCGTTATTAGCTGGCCGAGCACTTTCGCCCATTCGGGCTTCCTCCGGGCTGTGAACCCTATGGCTCCACGTCGCCCTGAGGATGCCCGAATGGGCGAAAGTGCTTGGCCAGCTAATAACGAATTGGAGAATGAGTCGCCTGGTTTTTCTCCACCTCACAACCCCCGGACATCAAGAAATGCGACGAGAAGGAAAAGAAAATTATAATTTATATGTATCAATACATTATATTGATTTTTCAAACTACAGCTGTCCCTCGATAATCCGACAGTTAAGGGACCGAGAGAGTGTCGGGTTACCGAAAATGTTGGATTACCAAAAATGTCATATTATCAGCGATGTTTTATTCTTAATGCGTTTGAACACAATGAAGTTAAAAAAACGAAGAAACAGTAAAGGTACATGTAATTTATTAACACCAGGATACAAAATGACAGTACATGTAAGTTTTTAAAAGAAATACGGAATGAAATTTCAGTAAAATAGACAATATGTATTTACACGTTAAAGAAGTCTGTGATTTTCTTTGCTCCAATGCGTAAAAATAGTGAATAATTGAGAATTCAATTAAAATTTACGGGCGATGAATATTTAAATTCGGCGTTTTCTTGAATGTCTAACCAGTTAATTAACTCAAGTCTATTACTGTGGAGGGAGGAAGATGCATGTTGCTAACTGCAGCGCGTCGGACTACCGAGTCCGTCGGATTAAAAAGTGTCGGATTATCGAGGGACAGCTGTACAAAATTTTTGGAGGTGTTCATCTTAAATATTAGCACCTACTTAATGGTTGTATTGTTTTCCTAGAGCCCTCTTATTGGAGATTGCCCTCAGCTGAAGAACACTGTCTCGGAAAAATGCCCCACTTTGACTTCGCTTTCGCCAATTCCAATTCCGTCGCCTTTTCCACCGATAGCTAAGAAGAAAAAGGAACCAAGCAGGACAAAGTATCACGAAGTAAAGTAAGTGTTACTGCAATCCTAATCTATTGGCGTCATACATAATAAGTAAATACCTACTTATTACTGAGAATATAAATGACAAATGATAAATGTAAAATAATATAATATATTCAATTTTAGGTGCTTGAAAGTTGTTTTCGGCGATTTGACCTGGTTTCGCTGCAGCTTATGCCCGTTTTTAGCTTCTGTCCAAGAATTGATTTCGTTCCATTACGTCCAATTGCACGCGGATTCAGTGGCCGCTCAGCTTCGCTGCTTAAGCTGCGAACTCTCTTTCACGCGCCTTCAAACGTTGAAAGTAAGTTATTCTGTTAGATGCTATAAACAGATGATGATAGAGCAAATTCTTCCAATGCCCTTTTTGCATTTGGTACTGTTTTGTGGGGTGGAGGTGAAAATGAAATTATATACCTTGCTGGCCATCATTGTTATTAAAAAGAAAAGATAATTGGACTAACCTTGCTTTTAACTAATGTCAGACTTAGGAAAAAACTAAATAAGAAAATAATAAAAATTACCAAAAATATTGGATAGAGAAAAAAATTAAACCATCTCCGGTAGAAAAGTTTGAAAGCACAACAATGTACCGAGCGGCGGTCACACGTACGACGAGTGACAATAACTGATTTCCAAAGTTGAGCGGCAAAAAAAGTTGCCTCGGCACTCAACTGCTTCACTCACCTGGTCTATGAAGAATGGATTGGGTTCCAGTGAATATTTCGCTTACCGATAGCGCCAACTGACTGTGAAATTCACAACATGAATGTGGGGAACGACAATGATGACGAGAATCGTCCGGAGGAAAATTCTGCAAAGATCCCATTTTTACAGGATGAAAGACGTTGACTGCGGATGGATGCAGGATAAACCCTCGTTAATAGGCACAGACGGTGCAAAATGATTTTCAAACGACAACCAGACAGACGAAGACGATACAGACGATAGCCTCAGACGACGACCAGGCTACCAATTCTATCCAATGCCTTCTTGATTCTGATTCATGTTCCATTATTTTACTGTACACAGTTAACCTCGACGCACATTTGTTATTTTGGTACAACCTGGTACAGAACGCTGAATGTTAATTGGTGTGTAAAAAAGAAAGAAACCTAATCAAAATAGGAACGGAATTAAAACAATATGAGAAATGCAAGAAAAGTCCAAAATAAATTATTTTACACCTGTTTGGTTACTAACAGCTGCGTTTACAATGAATTTCATTTCCTCACATTCTTTCAGAACCACTATGTAATAGAGCATCTTGTGTCGCTCAGTGATTTACAAAACCTCACAAAACTCACTATCGAAGCTAACATTCGATGGAGGGACGATCAGAGAAAAGGTTAGTGTACTGATATTTTTTGTATATGCCATCTTTATAAGCGATTTTATTCTACACATGAAAATATTTCTTCAGGCAAATCTCCGTACGTCGATTCGATCATAACAGAATCAATAGTCGGCGAAGAAGATGTATCAATGGTTGCAGAAAAACTGTTTGAAATCGAAGAAAACGGAGTTGGGACTGAAGTGTTACCTCCGCCATTGCCGGAGATATCTGTTCCTTCACCGTTTCCTGCGCTTTCCACGCTTGTTGAAAAATGGTTTCTACCATCGGACGAGACCAGTAAGACCCAAGGTAGAATAGTCTGTTGGAAGATTAATAATATTTGGATCACACTTTTGATGTAATCCTCGAGTTTAAGCAATTCTATCCAAATTTGACTAGTGATTAAGTGTATCCCTACTTTAAAATTTGTCAGTCTATACCTCACACTTTTCCATCCTTCCTTTTCACATTTCGTACTAAGAAAATTCGATTGAAAAATTAATTTCATTTGTATTATTCTCTCAGGAAGTGCCGAACTCGTCGATAATTCGTCCCTCGAGCCTAAACAGTTGAAAGACGATTTTAAAGTGTCCAAAATAAAAGCAGAAAAAGCTATTTGGAAGTAAGAAAATCATTTTAACAATTTTCCTTTTCGGCTACACGTTGGATAACTTATTTCCCAGCATTTGTCTCTCGCCGTCTGAAGATGACAATTTTTTTCCAAATAGATGTTCGACGACGGGGTGCCAACACAAATTCACTACAGAGAGAAACCTCGAATATCACAAGATGTGTCATGATGGTACTTTACATTATAACCTTCAGAGTTTTTTTGACAATGTTCTGTTTCTGGATATGTTCAAATTTATTTGATATTTTTGTTTTTCCAGGTGGGCCAAAACAGTGGAAGTGTTTCGAGTGCTCGCAAAAATTCAACAAATGGCCTCAAGTTTCGATTCATCTCTGGCGAAACCATCATGTAGACGTGGATCTCTATTCGTGCGACCTTTGCAGCTACAAGACCAACGAGTAAATTATTTTGGCATGCCATTATAATTGTATCGAGTTTACCCCAATTTGACGGAGTTTTCGTTATTGAATCGTCCAATAATCATTATTAATATTATTAAGGTGGTTTCTACAGGGCATACATTATAGTAAATTTGTTCCCATCGCAGCGTAAGCCGGCTTATGAAATTCCACCGGAGGACCCACAGCGAAGATCGCCCGTATTTATGTGATTTGTGCGGCGTCGGCTTCAAAACAACGAAACAATTAGGAACGCATAAAGTTAGTAGTATTTTTCACAATTTGCTTCCTCTAAATACAGTACGATTTCACGCTAAGAACTTTTTTTTCTAATGCAGAGATACCATAGAAAGGGAAGAAAACGAATATCAGGATCCTCCCCGTCCACGTGTCCGATTTGCTCTAGAAAGTTTTCCGAACCGAGATTATTGAAAGGGCATTTCGACATTGTCCACAGGTGAATGACATATCCCTATTTAATTATTTTAAAAAAAATTTCCTCTATATCTATTTTTATGAGACTCTGAAAACGTTGCAAGTGATTTATGTCTCTATTGTTCAGAGGTATACGGTTGCCGTTTATTTGCGATGTGTGCAACCATTCTGCGTCTTCGCGTTTCTCTTTGAAAATGCATCAGAGAACGCACACAGGTATTTGTCTATGTGATACCTCCTATGGAGATATGTATAAAAAATAATTATATACATGATGAACGGTTATTGATTATACGTTAGCAACGTTGATTTATTGGAATATTTTAATTCTTTGCCCAACACTTTCACTTCTTCAAGCATCAGCCATGTTTTCCTTCTCGCCAAAGTAGAAGATTCCATGCGACAACGGGAAAAATATATATTTTTATTTAAAATTGACATTTCAGGAGAAAAGCCATACTCGTGTACAGAATGCAGTTACACGACAGCTGATCATAATTCTCTCAGGCGGCACAAGATGAGGCATTCGGGTGCGAAGCACTACAAATGTCCACATTGCCCGTATGCGTCTATTCAAAGCGCCACTTACAAAAACCATCTGAAGAACAAACATCCAGGTAATGCTCGTTTTGAATTTTTCATTAAAAAAAAAAAAAAAAATTATAAAAAACTTCAACAATGGCGAATTCGTCGTATTGTCCATTTCTCAAGACCAAAATTTTCTACTGGTGTAACATTTTTCTCGTGTTTACAAATAACAATTTTATTTTTGCAGAAATGGATGACGGCCTTATGTTTTGTTGCGATCATTGTTCCTATCGTACGATCAACAATGAGATTTTTCTATCCCATATATCCACGCATACGGCAATAGTAGTTGACAATTCATCGGTGAGCAATTTCAATTTTTCCCTGCTAATGGTTTTCTGTGCGGTCTGAGTTTTACATGGGTTTTTTTTACTTTAGTATCTTTTCCTCTGAATGAAAGGAAAAAATGAACAATTCCTAGGAGTTATTGAGATTTCCTACCTTGGAAATATTCAACTTTTTTCAGGCTCTGGTTAAAATCGACGGAGAGTCAATAGAACCAAAAAAACATCCCACGTGAACAACAGAAACACTAATCTATCCCTGGTGAGTAAAACCTTTTTTCCAAACGTTCCTGTCTTGAGTGTGTCATTTTGTAACAACACTTGACTCGAAGATGAAGATTTTTGCCACCGTATTGTACTTGTTACTGATGTGTATTTTAATTTTCAATGGTGAAGATAAATAAAGGCTCTGTTTGAGGTTACAAAATTTAGGAATCAGTGAACTAATCAGTTTCAATCTGAGGATTCTTGCTAGCAAACATTCATTTATTTACAGTTGGATGGGAAATTTAAATCATCACTTCAAGTGGTTAGTTCATCATTTTTTGTGTTTAAATACATTTTGATTCGGTAATAGACCTTTCCAGGCGCCAGCATTGCTCATTGTTCTTTCAACTTGGTTCACCAAGTTTCTCATTTAGTTGTGTGTGGTTGTAATAGACAATGTCCGATTATTCCACTGTTTCCAGCTCCGCGTTCAATGCTTGTGTTTCAGCTTCAGTTTTTTCGTGCTTCGGATGGTTTTGTGTAGCTTTGAAAACCTTAGGCTTATAATAGGTAATAATTGTTCTTTCATCCCGACCAAAAATTTTATTGTCTTATCACAGGTAATCTATGTACATGGAGTATTCTCGAATTACTAACACATCTAGGGGGTAAAATAGATGTCATAAGTACAAAAAAGAAGAAAGTTGGCCCGAAGGAACTTCAAGGCTGGTCGAAGGAAATTATAAATCTATGAAATTCACTTACATTTATTTGGAAAAAGAGAATCCTCTGCTAACCTAAGATGTTTGATGTCGAGTTTTTAATATTTCTTGCCTACTTCAGTACAACAAATTATTTTTCTAGCCCATACTCGTTTGTTTAAAGGTAAATTCCCGAAGAGGAAAAAATTCGCTTGTATTGATAAATAATTGTTTGTAATTTAATGAGCTTTGTTTTAATTCGAACTTCAGTTGGTGAGAAGGATGAAAAATTAATATTGCAATTTGTTTGTGTTTAAATCATGATTTCAATTTTTTTTTTTTTTTTCATCGCAGAATCTCATGTACAATGGTTAACTATTCCTAGCCCGCCTTGACTAGTAATGTGAAGAGATTAAGGTGATGTTCACACTTAGAATTGCCATATCTTCATTATAACCTCATTGCTGCCAGATATATGGACATATAATAGCTTCTAGGTTATAGAGGGCAATTGGATTCTTATTATTTAATTATTTTCCTCTTCCCGGAGGTTTTCTATTCCAAGTAGCATTTTTTTTTTGTCCATTAATTGTTGATTGACTCTCATTAGCTATATATTTTTTTAAAGGCAAACTATTTTTCAGAGCCTGCTCATGATAAATCCCTCTTTTCCTAAGACTCGGTCTAATTTGATTATTTTTCTTTTTTAAGTTCCGTCTACATTTCTTTTCGGTATAGATTCTCACTACAACAGATAATTAAGTTCTGGTAACCTAACTTTAAAAGCGTACAAATCGTTGTGTCAGTCACAGAATGAGCAATCTTATTGATATTGGGTATTTAAAATCTAATTCCGAAAAACCCTGTAGCAAGACTCTATTGAATACTTAAATTAGAGGTACGTAAAGTAGAAAGAACTAGAATTATGTTGAAAACATGGTTCCACATATGCTAACTGTCTAATGAAATCAAAAGTGATTAGTGTAGAGAGTCGATCGTGTTGCAGACTTCACTGTCCAACAGCGAATAGAGCTTTGACCGGCGCGACCCATTTTGCGATTAGCCAAACGATGAAGGCAAAGAAGGCGATCCTCATCATCAAATCGACCCAGTACATCCTGAAAGAGACATTCAATTAATAAAGTGCATATTTATATTAATTATCAGTGAATGTTCTTATTTTTTTAAATTGTTTCTTAATTCGATCGAACAAGCTACTTACGATCGAGAGTCAGCAAGAATCCGTGTTAATATAACTATAGCGAGTATATGAATGATCTTATTCCCCTTATCCCCCAGTGAGGGAATAATTGCAACTTTTGCTATTAGAGATGCGCCAGTTCCTGAATATATTAAAATTTTAATTTATTTTTATCGACTGTCTAATCGTTTTTAGATAGGTATCGTAGATGTTTCGCCTGAGTGTAATAGCTGGTTCTCTATTTTTGATGTTTTGAATAAAAAAGAAATGCGCGGAGAGTTTGTGTGGGTGAACAATATGGCAACTTACTTTCTGGAGTTGATTTTTATTAGAAATAAAACTCGAAAAATACATAAATCCCTTGGTAAATTATCATCACTTACATTCTCATATGCTGGCGAGCTCTGGGAATAGTCTCGGGTGCCTCTTTCAAAATGTATTTCCTCGCTGCCAGAATACAATCCCGGAAGTACATGCGCAGGTCCATCCCGTCGCCGTCAAGTTTGTACTCGATTTTCTCACGAGGGTTCATCTTGTGCCTTATGCTTCGCAAATTGTCGTTGTTGAAATCCCACGAATTGTTAGCATAGTATTCGAACACTTCGAACCCTTTGCTGATCCGGTCTTGGATTTTGACGAGGCTGAAGACAAAAAATGTGTTAATAGTTTTATTAATTTTACAGCTTAACCTCGAGCAGGTAATTAATTAAAGATCGAATAAAGTACTCACATTGGCTTGTGTCCCGAAAGGTAGATTAGCGAATCAATGAAATAAGCAGGAATCAAGTGGAATAGGATTACGCAAATTCGATGGTAAAGCCGGCTGGTTTTCATGCTGCCACCCGGATACCAGACTGCATTGTTTAGTGGAACATCATGGCTAATAATATCCCGGCCTATGTCGATCACTTGCTTCCAAGTCACTTGCCATTCCGAATTCGACGTCAAATTGTACACTTTCTTTTCCTTGTCCCTGTAAAAATTATTGTCATTACCCATTTGAAGTGAGGAACGTTTTTGGGAAAGATTGATTTTCTAGAGTTTGAGTAATGCCGATTTGCTTGGAGAGATTTAAATACGGAGCATAATTGGATTATGGCTTCCTTTTTATTGGCCCTTATACTATAACGAATAAATAATGTACATTTGCATCCGCTGAAGCTGTATGAAAAGGTATCTATGATAATCATATTTTCCATTACTTAACAGAATGTGTGGTATTCACTTGCTTCGGTTCTATAATATTGTAAATAAGTTTTTGGATATAATGGAGTTTTTTCAATGTTACCAGTGCAACAATCCAAAAACTATGGTTTCCATTATTATTCCTCCTGGTCTAGTAGGCCCAACAACTTACCCATTTCCTAAGTAGTTCCAGATGGAAAGAATTAGAGCGTTTATACAAATGTCGACCGGCATATAGTCTGCGTAGCCCGTATTGTCGCAGAACATTGTGCGAATTACTCCTTTTCCGGCTCCTATCAGCAGCCCTGTCGGTCCGTTGATATTGTCTGTCCATCCTTGCAATGGCTCGAGCCACGTTGGTATTACTGTAATTCGAAGGAAGCAATTGTACTAGGACATTTTTGTCTCGTAATTGTCTAGGTAAATTTTCGAAAGAAGAACCACCCGAGTCATTCTCAGAACTATGCTTGGTAAACGCGCATCTCACCTTCCATGAACTATTTCCCGCTAAACAGGGCATTTTGTTTGAGTACCGACCAATGATCAATGATGTCATGCAACGACCTCATTTTCAGGTGTCCTACTTTACTGTCGTATTTGCGGCATTGAACTGTCAATTTTCCTTATAAATGACAACATTATTACAACTTACAAATTAATATAATTTAATTTCATTATTTTATTATAATTAAGATTTAAAATATTAAAAATAATATATATATGTAATTATAATAATGTATAACAATAGTTTGAAATAATGATAAATATAATAATAATAATTTAAAATAATACTTTAATAGTAATAATTCGAAATAGTTAAAAATATATATAATTATTTCAATATAAATGTTTAAAATATTAATATTACAAAATAATGTATTAAATGATTATTATTAAGTTAATATATCACTAATTATAAAGTACTCTCAATCTACTCAGCCCACCAATTTCCACCCTGAATTGAACAATGACCTATTACGTGTATTTTTTTCTGATTAATTTGCAACTCACCTATAGACGGTCGGACTATTATAATTGGCAGTCCTTTGTTGATGTACTCAGTCACGATTGCTTCTGAGAGGTTTTTGGTAAAAGCGTAGGAATTCGGGAAACCTTGTAGAATTCTGCAGAAAATGTGAAAATTTAATAAATGCAAGTATATTATGATTGAGCTGATGAATATGGTTACATTCGTCTACGTACTTTTCTCCCACTTTTTCAACCAGCTCTTCGTCCATGAGCTCGCAGCTTTTTATGACTTTGTGCGGATCCATCGGGCTAGGGTACAATTTCTCTTCGAGCACCTTCTGATCCAGATGGCAGTAGGCGGTCGACACGTATACGAAGAGCTGTAAATGGAAACATTCAGTTACCAGAGCTTGTTTCTCGAGTGTACGATTTTATTTACTAGACTGCTTATTATTTCTCATCACTTTTAGGTTTTCCATTCCGCTCGCGAGCTCCAGAACTTGTTGTGTCCCTCTTGTATTCAGAATTACGGCCTTTCTCAGCGCTTCGTCGAACCTTGAAAAAATTAGGATTAGAGTATGTCCTATAGAGAAGAGACCCAATCGAATAATCGGAAATGAAAAACTGTTATGAACTCTCGCCAAAATTTCACCAGACAAAAAATTATTAAATTAAATTATATTAAATTATTTAATTTACCAACATTATTAGTTCTACAAGCTCAAATATTTACTGCAACTAGGCGTATGGCGACGTCAAACGAGATTCGATAGTACTCTATCAATGTGTCATGATTTATGCATACTATATTCTGATTGGCTGACCTGAAGCGGTGATGCAATGACCTAGCAGAATGCTGAACGAATATTGCATCACATGCATATTAAATCTCACACTCGTTGATTTAAAAAATGTAGCATTGAAAATGATCCGTTGTGGTTTGTCGCATATTCGTATGGTTGAAGGTAGAGAGCGAATGAGGGGACTTTCAAATTTATAATTCCTATAGAATGAGATAAAGCGCTTTCGCCGCAGTGGGCCCCTTCAGGATCTGAATTACGCATGTAATAAATATATCATTCGAGGCTTAAGTAAAGGCCTTTACAGACGATAACATTGTTGAAAACATTGTTATTAGCATTTTTCAATAACTTTCCTTACACACCGAACGCAACATTGTTGGCAACAGTGTTATCAACATTGAGCGAGGAATTGTTAATAACATTGTTAAGGCACTTGAAAAATGTTGATAACGATACCTCCCCCGAAATGTTACTGGAAACATTGTTGGCAACATTTTCTGTAGCATTGTTATTTTTTCCGTCAACATTCTTAGTAACATTGTTGGCGACACCGAGTTTTGTTATCGAGCCATGAGCGATAACAAACCGGCATTTGTGACTAACATTGTGGATAACATTGTTAGAGAAATAGACCCAAATAAAACAGACGGAAGAATTGTTGGCAACAAAAAAGTTGACGACATTGTTGCCAACAATGTTGGTAACATATTTTCTTGATCATCTCATTTTGTTACAAACATTATTGTTATCAACATGTTATGTTAATAACGCCGGCGATAAAAGCGCTTGATCTTGTGCTAAACGAATCATAAATCTGAGAGAACGTCGAATAATTCGCACTCTTCTTTCGACCTAACGACTTTGGAATTAATTGATCCATGTTTCACATAAATTTACCTGATGGTAGCGGCCGCGTGAATCACCATGTCGACTTCCTTTTGAAGGAATGCCCTGTCCTCGGCCGATATTCCTAATTGAATTGCCTCGACGTCGCCAGAGATCGAATTCACTTTGTTGACTATTTCTTTGCCATGCTTCTTCTTCACTTCGTCGAACAACTGAAAACGAATAGATTGTTAACTAGTCCGCAGATAAACTGAAGTGAGCGAAGAATTCGTTAAAGCACAAAACGAAATTGCTAAGACCTAAGATTTGGAAGCTCAAATTTTATTTTATTTCTTGTAAAATAAACATAGGGCAACTAGAAAATTTCATGCAGCAGTTGTTTGATTAAATGATAAATGCGATATACTTACGACAGAATTAAACAACTCCTGTATCCTTTGTTTCGAGTCTTTGCCCTTTTTAGGCCTCATAAGGAGATAAATTTTATTGATATTCGGCGTCTTCCTAAGGATTTTCTCGATGAGCACTTTTCCGAGAAAACCGGAGCCGCCTGTGATGAACAGTGTTTTCCCTTCCAACGTCTGGCTCACACGGTCCGGAATATGTTTCAATTCGTCGGGCACCTCGGGGATTTTGTAGAAAAATTGCGGTATCTCCTCGTCACGCATCTGTAGAAACAAGTATTAGTTTAGAACTTTTATTCCATTCATTATTTTATTTTCGTTACCTCTTAATTTATTGTATTCATTCAAAAAATGAAAAGATCGCATTTTTTGAAAAAAATGAAATAATCGCATTTTTTGAAAAAAATGAAATAATCGCATTTTTTGAAAAAAATGAAAAGATCGCATTTTTTGAATGAATAAAATTAAGAGGTAACGAAAGTCGACGGTTTTATTTTTAAATCTTTCGTAAAATCTTTAACGTTTTTTTTTTCTTTTTTTTTTAATGCTAGTTAAATTGTGATATTGGAAGAGAATTTTTCGAAACGTAAACTTTTCATAGTAATGCTCTTACGCCACGCAATCCTGTCCAATCTTTTTCTACAGCATAGAAGGCTCTCATAATTCATTTTCAGTCGCATAGAGGCGACCGTTTTTCAGTTTTGTCACACTATGCAATAAATTGTGCAATGAAAGAGGCGACCAAGTGCCATTAACTTTCAAGTAATAAAGCCGCGGATGGCCAAATACGCTTGCTTCTAGTTGAACGGGAATTTCGTCACGTGAACCTTTTTCAGTGAATTGTTGTAGCGAGATGATCCTGTGATGACTTTGCTTTAAAAGCATTCCGCCGTTAAACCGCGAGGTGTGTCAGGAGATTGGCCCATTCGAAAAAACCGCCGGTTGCTTCAGATAAGGTGTTTTTTCAACGTAACGAAGCGCAACGCATCCGTCATTTTCAGCTTCCATAGGAACCTTGCGATTTTTACGATTCAGCGCCCGCTGCAATTAATTTCTAAGGGCATTCTTGGGGAAATAAATTTACAAATCACAGGCGAATTGTAATGTCAGCCATCAGCAATCGATCACCCGCTGATCGCTCGCATCATTGTGACCGAGCTTAATTATTTTCGACAGTAAAGCGCCCGCTGATTTCTATTCGAAATTTAGCAACTCGCCAGACGTCACCTTCTATAGTTGTGACGCAAGTAACGCGACCTGAACAGTAGGATTTCTCAAGAATGGCCATCTGACGGTTCTGCCTGTCGATAATGAAGGATGATCGCTCGCATTGATGTATTGAAATGGGTTATTACGAATAAAAAAACCCCCTTTTCCTCGTCCCTATTATTTTTCACGGCCCGATACAGATCTGGAACTGACGTCGATGAACGTTGGGAAATTGCGAGGCAGTTGAACTCGAAATTCGAATTGTCATCAATTTCTGTACAATCTGCGCATTAACTTTGCTCTCCTTGAATCCAAATTTTCCCAACTCCACCAGCAAATTTCATGATTATTTTTAACGAAATTCGAACTTCCGTATTTTTCACGATTATTTTTCCTATTTCACGGTCTGAATTTCGCCCTTTCGGCCGAAAAAGCAGCAAAAAATGTGGAATTTTAAACATTTGTCACTTCAAAACCAACCCACATTTTCATAATTCTACCTTTTTTTAAAGCTTTATAACTATGGTAATTTTTGTAACGTAGTTAAACTCCGTTTTATTACGGAACAAAATATTATCGAGAGTGGAATTTTTTTCACCGAAATCTTCTTGCGAACTACTAAATTTTGTATCTTGACAAAATATTGAAAAACAAATATTGCCCAGGTAAATAAATAACTTATATAAACTGGGAGTGCAATTCAATAGTAATAATAATCATTTTTATTTTTCTTAATTATTAAATTTTAAGTTAAAATTTTTGTCGATCGTTGGATAGAGCGTTGATGACGGTTCCAATCAGTATATAACAATTTTTATAGCTCCAAAAAATTTCTAGCTAATTTTCTCGGAATCTCAAACATTCTACGCTAAAGCTGCTTAACCTAGAAATCAGTAAAGCTATCGACACCGCGATTGTCTCATTCGATTCAGCGTCCAAAAATCTATAGAAATTGATGCCAATTACACCTTTGTCTGAAAATCGTTAAATAATATGAACTCTCCCTCTCAAAACCGTCCATTTAATACCCTTAAAACTATAAGTAGCGATCAGCTCAAGAATTAAGCCATTGTCGGGCCAGGATTGATTTTTGGTGACAATTTCAAGAATCTAGCTTCAATAGTTTCGTCAGAAAAAAGTTGGCAGAATTTTTGTTATTTGATATTCTGATTCTGCAAGCCTTGAAACGTGAAACATCAAATTTGAGGGGGTGTTAATTTTTTTCTTGGGCGATTACAATAATTAAATATTACACAAAAGATTATTCGTTCCAAAATGAAAGAAAATTTAATTTTTCCGAAAACCCGAATTTTCACTCCGAAGATGAATTTCTCCCAAAGAATCATTAGTGGCCAGAAATCAGCGCGTAACATAGCATTCCTACTGAAATGCTAAAAAGAAAATTCAATCACGCGCTAAAAAAAAAATCGACGCAATTTTATTAAGCTCTCATTAAACCTAATTTAGCTCGACTTCATAGTTTCACATTTTTCGTACAGTAATTTCAGTATTTTATCAAGTCGCTGCTCAACTCTGCTCGTGCAATGTTGCTAACTGACTTCAGGGTTATAAAACGTCACATCAAGCAGTTCATATAGGTCGCCTCTGTTTACCACTGTCGAGGAAGCCGGTTTTCGAAAGACCTTGGCTAATAGTTGGCATATTGTCGCAACGCGAGTCATTCAAGGGAATTCCTACTTCGCTACAGAATTAGAATGAGATGGACGAAAACGTGTGCGACCATGAGTTGCGGGTTTGTGAGTCCACGAAGCTGAGTAGCAGATTTTGATAAGGACCTTGGCACAGCCTCTGGTTCTTGGATTAATTACTTGGAGTATTGTACGATTTCACAAGATGAAATGTTTCCGAATCGAAAACTAAATTATCCCTTGTATACATAATATATGAAAAATATCGAACGAATTTTTTGAAGTGAAGTCGAAATCATCATGTGTAAAGCCAATTACGGGGCTCATACAACGTGACGAAAAAATGCCGAAAACAATGCTGCTTCATAAATAATATAAAAAGCAAAAAATTCCAAAAATTTTATAAACCATTAGAATTTGATTCTTTTCACTTAAAATTCGAATTCTACGTCTAATTTTCTATCAGAATGAATAATAAAATAATATTGAACAGTACTGTATTTGCAACGAATTTTCAAAGTTGAAAAACAGTAACGTGTAGTACTTAAACTGGGGAAAAGTAATAGTTGTCGTCAAATTTCCGTAGTTTTGACGTCAAATTCGGATTCAGCGTTAAATTTCCTTGAAGAATTGCTCTCAAAAACACTTGAAAACGAAAGTTTTATATTCACCCCTACGGAGCTCGATATTACGGTCGGCGAAAAACTCGATTGACGGAAAATAATTTCTGTGGCGCTGTTTAATTTTTTTTCACCAAATTTTTTGCTATGTACGTGTGTAAGGCGTTCAAATGAAGACTCCTGCGTATTAAAACAATTGATTCACATCAATTTTGACCCCGAAAAGCACGGTTAAAGGTCAGTTTCCGAAGGTTTTAAAACCGATTTTTTTGGACCACTTGCCAATTTTTCCGAGAATTGAAAAAAATCACAAAAATACATCTTGGTAAGATACAGCTTTCCTGAAAATTTCAGATTTTTATCTGCACTGAGAGAGGAGTAAAAAATCGTTAACTGATCGGTTCACAAAAATCGCAGGGGTACCCCTTGGATTTTTCGTGAAAACTTTTTTGATTTAGATTTCGCTCAAATTCGGCATAATGATAGTTGATGATGTGTACATCAATAATATATGGTTCATTCTTTGTTTCTTTTGCACTAAATAGATGAAAAGAACGTTTTAAGTTGAAAAATGTGATGTTTTCGCGTATATGCCACTATTATTGTTGAATAACGTACAAACGGTTGAAAAATGGATAGGTACATTACATGGGGAAAATGCGGACAGTTAAATTACCTATCTTTTGGTATATTCAAACATCTGAATTGACTACTTTTTGTTAAAGCTATCCACTGTGCAAGTTGCAAATCTTGGAAAACTTCAAGTTGGTCTTTCACTTCGGCAAAAACTTTGCTCAAGTTAAAAAACCAATACTTTGTGATAGAAAACGTGCAAAACCCATTTCATATTTACCTAATTATAGTTACTAATATACATTACGGTGCTCCATACAGAGGTAAAATTGTATTGGGAAGGTAAAAGGACAACACTCCACCAGCCTATTAAAGGCAAAGCAATTGGAAAAGGGAAAAAATATTTGAAACCGTGCTCTTAGAACTTGAGACCGTCGCCTGAATTAGTTATCGGTCAAAAATCCTTGGGTGTTCAATCGATTGAGAAAATGATGGGATAATTTAATCAAACATTTTTTTGCCCCATATTCGTGAAATAGAAGCCAATTCATCAGCTGGAAACGTTCCTAATTTTATAGGCCTCTGATTACAATTTAATTAAGTTTTACGTTTTTTAAAAGTATTCCAAGTAATTTTTGGCCTGTTTTCCTATGAATAACCTACGCATAGGTATAATACTCAGAGACGAGAAAGATTCATCAAAAGCCGACGATCCGGTACAATGAAATACCTAAAGCAAAAACAAAGTTAAAGCAAAAGGGGAAAACTGTGTTTTCACCGTTAGGCCGAAAATAACTAAAAAAAAATGGTAAAATCCGAGTAGTTTTTCTATTTTTAATCAATTTTGAATCAAATTTCCTACAGTATTCATCACGGAAATTATATCTTTAGACAACCATTAAGATATAGTTGGTTAATTCTTAAATTATCCTTTATCCTTAGACAATAAATTATCCTGTATCTTTAGACAATCCTTAAAATATAGTTAGTTAAGCCCTCAAATTATAAATATATTATTGATTGGTTTTCGGATTAATTTTGGATCCAAAGATTTGATCACCTATCTATTGGTATATCCTAACATCTGAATTGACGACTTTTTGTCTGGTTATTGGAATAGAAGTTACAAATCTCGATTGATAAGTTGGAGTGATATTGGCTATAGGTTCACGGAAGTTAAAAATCCAATAGGTACATCCAATACAATGCATGGTAAAATTACTACCTAGATGATACTCATTACGGCTGACTTAACACAGGGGAAAATTACACGAAAGGACGCGACCCCGACCAAGAGGTAACTTATAAGCTTAAATAGTAGACAGTTGAACACCACTGAGTCGATTGAGTAACTGCTAAACCGTAGAATCACTAGGAGATTATTGGGTCCCATTATATGGGCGGAACGCTTGGCAAAATTAATCTACTCGGTAGTTATGACGCTGTTGGCCAACTGGACGAAGCGGCGCTCATTAATTGTCGAAAAAGTCGGCGCAATTTATTTGATACTTTTCCTTATTCGAGCCTCTGAGAAGGCTCTCACGGGAGTGAAAAATATTTTATTCGTACTCAAATGTGACCAAGGTATTACATTTATAATCATTAATCAATATCACATTCTTTCGATTCAAATTCAACCAAATTGGCTAAGCTTTTTTTTATTACTTTTTAAGTCCAGCGCTTTTTAAAATTAATTCCATCCACTACTATCTGCCCCAGGTTCGGATAAATGTCAGAAAACGTAGATTGCTCAAAAAAAAAAAAAAAAAAAAAAAATCGACTTAGCGAGTTTATAACTTCAAGGAAAATCGCTCGATATTCTTGTTTCCACGCCATTTTGTTCTATGATATCTAGCTCAAACTTTTGTTCGGATATCTGATATGGCTTGTAGAGACGAAAGAGTAACGAAAGCGTGGTACGGACTTTTTAAATCTTTTAGACTTTTTAAAGATTTTTAGAGTATCATTTCCAAACACTCCGAGAAAAAAAACTACAATTATTGCAATTGAAAGTACTCAACAAGAGCTCTCCAACATTGGTATGTTCTACGTAATCAAAATGAGGGAGTAATTCACGTTTGTATGGAGCTGTTTTTGAGAGCCCATAAGTTCTGTAAGGAAAATTGTTGCTCTTTGTATATGGTCTTAAATTATTTAAAAATTTATTCTAGTTTGCTCGCTCAAAGTTTTGTATTAATTGAACTAACAGTAGATTTTTAGGTTGTATTTTTTCGGTACTTTTTAGATAGGCCCCATACATTTTTCAATTGAATCAATCCACTAATGTCGGCCCTGAATTCGGAGAAATGTCGGAAAACGTGGTTCCCTGCGAAAAGTCTATATAACTTCTACGAAAATTGCTTGATTTGATTGTTTTTGGAGTCATTTAGTTCATTATCTGTCTGCTATGAAGCCTAGATCGATGATTACCATTTCTGATATGGCCTGTAGAGAAAAAAGCGCAGAATAAACTAATTTTCTAATTTTTTTAGACTAATTAGGGGAGGGGATCGATCAGTATCAAAATATATTGACAACCATTCGCATAATTATCATTATAGGGTGTCATACAAAATAATATGAAATAAATTGGTGGTCGAGTTGCTCTGAAATTTGGACGCGTTTGCTATTTTTCGTTGTTTTTTTTTTTTTAACATCAATTTCATTTTTAACGCTTTTTCACTCAAATATCTGCTTGTTTTGAAATGAGAAGTTGAACCATTTTATTGAATTGATAAAAATAGAAAACCCACAAAATTAATCCGGGCAAAATGGAAATATTGTGTGTGACCCTATGAAAAAAAATCATCTAGTCGCAACAAAGAACATTTTTCAAAACCTAGGTGCTCAGATATGTTAAATAAATTGGTGATCGAGTTGCTCTGAAATTTGGGCACGTTTGCTATTTTTCGTTGTCGGTTTTTTTTTTTTTTGTATAAATATTTTTGAAGTCAATTTCATTTTTCAAACCTTTTTCTCTCAAATATCTGCTCGTTTTGAAATAGGAAGTTGAACCATTTTATTAAGTTGATAAAAATTTAAAACCGAACAAAATTAATCCGAGCAATATGGAAATATTGTGTGTGAACCTATGAAAAAAATCATCTAGTCGCAACAAACAACATTTTTCAAAACCTAGAGTGCTCAGATATTCAAACCGTAATAATTCTGGATTGGTACAGTTTCGATTCTTACGAAAAATGATCGCTTGGGTAGGCAGCGAGATTATGTCAGCATACTGATGACTCGTTAGCCTTGGGCGCGAGTTCGTGTCGCAACTAGTAGCTTCCTAGCTCAAAAGCCGGTGTCTTTCTCTTGCAACGGCCCACCCTCCACATCCTTTCGGATCTCTACCGATAAAATTTAAACCTGCGGGCAACAATTGCCTACCTATCTTCATAAAAAAGAGAATTCGGATGCAATCGAGGGAATAGATTGTTCTGAAATTCCCTTATAAACAAGGGAAGATAAGGGGAGAAATTGTGTACGGTTTTTTGGTACCTCTGAGAAATCGATTCAAATTCGGGATCGTCATCCTTATTTTTTGTATGGCTAATAATTTTACCGATAGAGTAGCGGCATATTCGCTATTCGCTCGGAGAATTCGCTCTGGTGAGTATGAAACAAATATCTCATTGTTGTGACCTTCTATCGGAGGTTTTGTGACCTATGCACGTCAATTTTTACAGTTGGATAAGCAGTGCTTGTAAGCGATCCGTTTAGCAAGGCAGTTATCGAGCTCTAAAGGGTAATTGCCGGTTGCACCGGCGAACTGATCGGTTCGATTGGACAATAAAAGAAAATTGTCAATGCGGTTGTCACCTGATGGCTCGGAAAAAATACACACTCCCCGTTACGCTATTCTGAGGATCTCTCAATAACATAGACGTCGCGTGGACAATTATTTTGGGAGGGGATGGGGGGGGGGGGGCATGCCAGAGATCAAAAATCTGGAATAATCTGATTGGCTCTGTTTTTGTATTTATAAGCCTATCTTACTCGTTATTGTTTCAATATAAAACAAAATTATCATAAACAATGTAAGCTTTAATGACAGAATTTTTATTAAAGAAATAATGTATACAGACAGTAATTGAAATATTACTAGGCCGATTATTTAATTTTTTTTAGTCAAAGAAATTATGAAGGTGTATGTAGAGAAAAAGTAGTATTATGAATTCATCTCATTATAATAACTGTTAGTTGAATGTGTTGAACTGTGAGTTGAATATAAAAATCATTGACAAAACTTTTTTTTTTCTTTGGATATATAACAATAAAAAAATCGAACGCTTCAATTAATTGGGGGGGGGGGGCACGTGCCCCCTCGTCCCCCCCCCCCTAACGCGACGCTTATGCTCAATAATACTTACTGAAAAAATTGGCCCATGATTTTTGCCTACGCTGTTGTAAATTATTTGAAATGTAATTTCAGCATTATCTAACTTAACTAACACATTAAATGTCTGCGCTTCGGCTAATTAGAGTTTTACATACGCCGAAGCGTGACAGTGCATTTTTTGGAATTGCCATCAATCGTACGGTCACTGTCGAATAGCCATATGTTACTAGGTGAAGGTAAATTACACATCACTTATATTTAATTACGTTACGCGTGCGTACATTAGTCACGCCTTCGGTTCCGTCGATTGCACCCATGCAGAGGAGTTGTGAGGCTATTAATTGCATCGCTCTCGGACTATTGATCAGAAACCATTCCGAGGCAAGGTTTTTGGTTTTCGGAAATTGAGCGTTACTGCGAGCTGTGGCTTAGGCTTTCGAGATTATGATTTTTTTCGTTGAAAATATTGCTTACCAGGCGCACTCGATATATTTATGTAGGGCGAATGTAATACAATTATGGTAATAATACGAGTAATTTGGACATTTTAATCCGTAGATTTCTTAGTGCTTCTATGTTTAAAAATAGATGGGTAACCAATTAAGAGAAATTTAATATGGAGGACACAACAGACTCAAGCGTTTAAATGTAACCATTTTTCTGAAAAAACGAAATACAGTCAATATCCGTAAAACGCTGAAAAACTGTATGTGACCCACGAATAAAAATCAGACTTCATTCAATCGCCGTCCCAAACATTTCAAGACCTTGAGCGTTCAAATATATTTATTTTTTTTTATGGCCTGTAAAAAAAAAAAAAAAATACGCACTAGCGAAATCGTGAAAAAAACTCAAAACGTGGAGGTACAGTGTGTGACCCAATAGACAAAAAATAAGCCTCATCTGCTCGCCATAACGAACATTTCAAGACCTCAAACGTAGAAAAATATTTACTTTTATAGCCTGTAAAAATCAAAGTAGAAAAAACTTTGATCTCGCAAGTACTTTGAGCTATCCAAAATCCGGAAACGGCTAATTTTGGCAATTACTGGAGCAACATTTTCTAGAAATTTTATTCTCATTCATTTTTCACGGAGATATGACGATTTATGTCGTTTTTTGGTTTATTATTCGATAATAAACCTTTTTTTTTACCAGAGAGGGTATAATCTTGTCGAATTACTGGCTAATTGTTATCAGAGCTACTGGAATGGAACTATCAATGACGGGAATGGCCTTCTTAGTAGCAGACACGAAATTAGGCGGTAGGGCCTTCTCTATGCTCTCAAAGGGTTTTATAAGAATCCGTACTTATCTGCTCCTCTTCGGTAGCACTTTGTTTTTACGTATCTTCATGTCAGCATTGGGTTTGAAATTTCACTACAGTACGTAAAAAACTGGGTTACTTACGATTAGAAATAGGAAATCGCTTTTGTCGAGTGGAAATGATTAAATCAGTCTTCTAATGCCGTTGACCAGTGCGCTGCTTCAGGAGCGCCGGTCCCACTGTACTTAAACACTTTTCGCCTGCAATAAAATAAATAAAAAAATTAAACTAAAATTTGAAAAAAATTATTACAGTTTTTATAACGGCAAATCTCGCTTAGCGTTTTGCCTGACGATTTGTGAAAAAGTTCAAAAACCTCTAATAGCTGCCGAATGTCAGGCCGTAGTGACTGCTTTGATAACATTTTCCGGAGGAAACACGAGTTTTCTTTGTACCTAGGTAATAGCTTTACGGTTGTCTGATTCGAGATGTAAGGTCGTTGACGTTCATTCGCTGTAAATCGCCTCATCTTAATCGTTACGTCCGTATCAGCTCATCAAGGCCTAAGGTTATTGTAGTTTTATGTTCTAGTAGAATCGGGCTAATGCCACCGCTGTTATTTTCCATCTAGTGAACGTGAAACGCGCTCGCCTTTAGTGGTTCAAGGACGCCTGTGCTTTAAATTACGACACTTGAACTAAGCCTGGTTCTCGGCTAGACTGAAAACGGAAAGCTCGTTTTTGTACGGCCAAACGCGGTTTCCAAAGGTGATCTTATAGCGCAACAAAAGTGTTGAACTTGGCACGTAAAGCGCTGATCTTTCCAGCCCGTTCCGTTTTTATAATGACTTAAAACCCATCATATTGCAATATGATAATTCATGGGCAATTGGCAGGCATTTGAATTCTTTCCCTCACGCCCGAGAAAGGCAATTGTGAATAAATGGTTTTTTCATTGCATCATTTGTCGTGCACGCATCGCGCGAGAGAATTAATTATGACGATTGTAAATTCTTTCGAGAAAAACGCAGCAAATTATTGTACAGTGGTTTATTATTCCTTTGCATCAATTAAAGAACCATCCTCTTAAGATAGCGGCTATCACGATAACTGTGAGCGTTTTCTCACAACTGATTGGTAACTGAGAGGGGAAACTGCAAACTACAATTACTATATTAGTTTGGAGGAATTATTCACCTAAAGGTAAAATTTCGGAAAGTGTTTGAGGAGCATATCGACGAATATAGAACGATTTTTATAGCTCCCTAAATTCTCAATCTATACTATCATGGCAAATTTTTCGAAATTTCGAAATTATTCAAGACAAATGCTGCGATTAACTTTGAAATTTCGTTTTAAAAAAACTCTCACGGCTAGATCAAAACTGTGAAACGATAAAAATTATTTTACTACCTTTTCGTCAATAATCAAAATTCCTGATACCCAAAAATTCCAATTTTTTCAATTAGGCCTTTGATTTTTCGTAAAATACGGTGATGTAAAATGTCGAACTTTCCGGAACACACGTTTTTGCGCAGTCTTACTCAATTTACTCGAAATATTCACATTGGAGTTTAAAATTTTACGATAGCTAATTGTGGATTATTAAATTCTTTAAACGAAAAAAAAAAAAAAAAAAAAAATCCCGCTAGACGACCATAGTAACCTCCTCCTTGTTTGAAGTCGGTTAAAAAGTGCAGAAATTTGGTCGTTGGTTGATTTTAGTATGAGCTAGAGAAGCTCGAAGTTGAATGTTCCAAAATGAGAATAAGGATTGATTGAGAAACGAAAATTTGAACTAAATGCGTTAAATTGGAGCCAACTCACTGGCTGGAAAAATCTTCTTTTTTAATCAGGCCTTAATTGTAGTTTTATTGCACTTTAAAATGTTATAATCCTGTTTTTCACGTATTTCGGCCTGTTTTTTTGCAAATAACTTTTGAACCGATCACTTTTACATAGGTGTATTACTCAGAGGCGAGAAGAAGCTATCAAAATTCTACAATTTGGTATAATTGGTTATATATTTCTGTCAAGTCCTCGCGGAGCTATTCGCGATCGAAGAAAAACGAAAACACGTTTATTTTAGGTAAAAGTGAAATCCATCTTGAAAACAAAAAATAATCCGTGTCTTTTTTTGCAAATTAAATTTCCTAAATTTGCTTACACAGTACCTGGTTTTTAAAAATTCGCGAATGTGACGAAAAAATCCAAAGTTAAAACTTCAATAGTGTGGAAAGACCGAAAAAATTTATTAAACATTAGAGTTTGATTGTTTTCACTTCAAATTCGAATTCTACGTCTAATTTTCTATCAGAATGAGTAATAAAATAGTATTGAACAGTACTGTATTTGAAACGAATTTTCAAAGTTGAAAAACAGTAACGTGTAGTACTTAAACTGGGGAAAAGTAATAGTTGTCGTCAAATTTCCGTAGTTTTGACGTTAAATTCGGATTCAGCGTTAAATTTCCTTGAAGAATTGCTCTAAAAAACACTTGAAAACGAAAGTTAAATATTCACCCCTACGGAGCTCGATATTTCGGTCGGCGAAAAACTCTATTGACGGATAATAATTTCTGTGGCGCTGTTTAATTTTTTTTCACCAAATTTTTTGCTATGTACGTGTGTAAGGCGTTCAAATGAAGACTCCTGCGTATTAAAACAATTGATTCACATTAATTTTGACCCCGAAAAGCACGGTTAAAGGTCAGTTTTCGAAAGATTAAAAACCGATTTTTTTGGACCACTTGCCGATTTTTCCGAGAATTGAAAAAAATCACAAAAATACATCTTGGTAAGCTAAAGCTTTCCTGAAAATTTCAGATTTTTATCTGTACTGAGAGAGGAGTAAAAAATCGTTAACTGATCGGTTCACAAAAATCGCAGGGGTACCCCTTGGATTTTTCGTGAAAACTTTTTTGATTTAGATTTCGCTCAAATTCGGCATAATGATAGTTGATGATGTGTATATCAATAATATATGGTTCATTCTTTGTTTCTTTTGCACTAAATAGATGAAAAGAACGTTTTAAGTGGAAAAATGTGATGTTTTCGCGTATATGCCACTATTATTGTTGAATAACGCACAAACGGTTGAAAAATGGATAGGTACATTACATGGGGAAAATGCGGACAGTTAAATTACCTATCTTTTGGTATATTCAAACATCTGAATTGACTACTTTTTGTTAAAGCTATCCACTGTGCAAGTTGCAAATCTTGGAAAACTTCAAGTTGGTCTTTCACTTCGGCAAAAACTTTGCTCAAGTTAAAAAACCAATACTTTGTGATAGAAAACGTGCAAAACCCATTACATATTTACCTAAATATAGTTACTAATATACATACTATACAATACGGTTCTCGATACAGAGGGAAAATTGTATTGGGAAGGTAAAAAGACAACACCCCACCATCTTTTAAAAAGCATAGCAGGGGCAAAGTGATTTGAAGGGAGGAAAGTTATTTCGGAGGAAAATTATTACAGAGGAAAGCGAAACTGAAAATATCATGAACATGTAATACACGTTGAAATTACTATGGCCACTCTACTGCATTATTGTATACAAAACGCAATGCGGATCGTTACAAGTAACCTCATAGAACAATATTATGGTTTGAGAAATTTCACATGACAAATACCGGCTGCAACATTTGTTTATCGCCGATCGGAAGAATTGCACAATCGTCTTGTCCAGCGTGACCTTGGTTTATATACTACGTTGCGAACCAATAACCGTCGCACTTTCTCCAGTTGACTAATTTTGACATGTTTTTCACATCTATTCTTAGTACGATCGTTACACTTGCGAAAACATCCGCGTGTGGAAATCTGCTGATCCTTATTTGAACTTGTTTTCACTCGCATGATTGCCAAATATTGTTCTCGTTGTAACATTCGAACTCGTCGGTGTTGAATTACTTTTTAAAATCCTACAAAAATTCGATCGGAATTTGATTTTTTTAAAATAATTTTTATAGAACTGTTCATTTTAACGATTTTCTAGCGTAGCACTCAGAAACATTTCATATTAAAAAAACATTTGCCCAGCACAGGAATATATTTTTTTTTTTGCCTAGTACATGGGCGAATATGATACTTGGTCATACTTGACAGAATATGTGAATGAGTCAGTGATGAATAAATCAGGCGTCATAAATTAATGAAAGATAAATAAATAGGTAATGAGCGAATAGTTTGTGAATGGAACAATCAGGTGCCATGAATGAATGATTGAAACACGACCACGAAAGAGTCGTACATAATTGAATGTTTGGATAACGAATGAGACAGAACGAATACGCAGAGTCTAATAAATTAATAGTGATCATAGAAAGAGACACAATTGAATCAGAGGGAATTAGTGAAACTAACGAAAGAAGCCATAAATTAATTAATCATTAATATTACAGGCATCGTGTAAACTGTTATTAAACTTTGGTTTATAGTTACACTGGTACTGGTTTTTTTTTCAAATTTACTTAGTGTAGTTTATAGTTATATTGCCTACTAAGAAAACCTCGCGTATCTTAAGTTTTCCCAACAAGAATTTTTTTTTTGTTTTGTTGTTGAGAAATTGACAAAAACGTTTTTGCTGCTATCATGGTTTTAGCTAATAATGTAGTCTCAATGTCACAATAGTACACGCATCATAAATTAGTTAGAATTTGATTTTCCAAGAACAAATAACTAAAATCGCGTATTAACAGGTAAAAAATTTAGAAAAATCTTTTTTTCTCGTAGAATTGACACGATTTACTTGGGTTAAATTAAATAAAAGAATGAAGGCGTCATAAATTCATGATTTTAAATTGTTTAAAAATTATTATTACATCACAAAAAATCAATTAATGGCTCTTCACCTGCAGGTCACAGTATCAGACGTCATTGGATAACACTCAATACTTTTGTGTCAATGTTCGAATTTTTACCTCCTATTTTCAATTCCAGTCTGCCGGAATATATTTGAAGGCTCAAGGCTTCAGATCTTCGTTTTTAGCTGATAGTTTGTCAGATTATTAACTATCATCCGATTCAGTGTTCAATAATCTATAGAAATTGATGATACACATTTTTCTGAAAAGTGTTCTGAATAAAAAGTCCTCTTCCCTTAAAACCTCAAAAATTATTTAAAAAATTGAGGTATCAATTTGATTAATGAGTTGAGCTATTGCCAGGCCAAGAATGCTTTTTGGTGAAAATTTCGATTATGCAGATTTTACATTGTACTTCCGAGCTAAACGCATTTTTTTTACTCGTTCCTTACTTTTTGGGTCAACTGGATAAAATAAATGTCCGACTTTTCACAGGTTTCGTCTCAAATCAGATCTCAATGAAGCGGACCACCAATTCAGGTTTTAGCTAAATTAGAATCTCTTTTTATGGTGAGAGGAAAACCGCGATGATTTTTTTTCTGATATAATAAACTGTGTCGAGATATTTCGCCCGCTCGGGCATCTTCAGAACGTTGTGGAACCGATTGCATCTTCGTTCTTTAAACAGTACATTACGCAGAAATCTGAACACTAGTACGTGCCTACTGATGGGGTCAGCACGATATTAGAAGATAATTGTAATTGCATTCAAATGTGTCTTCGCAAAACTTGCAATTACCATAAAAATAACGAGAATTGAATTGCAGTTTTAAAATCGCGATTTATTTCTCTACAACAGAACTCCGCCGACTTAAATTTGGCTCAGTATTGATTTTATAATTAGTTACCTATCTAACAACACGATCGAGTGCGGTGGTAGTAATAAACTTTTTTGTAAGTAGAAATTACTACCAACGTGGTATGAATTAATTAAATATAACGAGCAGTTGGTGTTAGAACTCCAAATGACAACCAGTTTCTCATATTGCAACACGACGATCCAGCGCCTTCTCATTCAGGATAAAGGTTAATTTTATCGCCGAGCTTTCCTCATCCAGCAGAAATCCGACCTCGCCTCACTTCTCTTCTTATGACACGATAATTAATTGAGTCTAAAATTCATTGGGATCGAGTCGATTTTTAATCGGCCCATTTACGCCGTAAGATATTGAAAAAACTTCAACGCTCAAAAAATAGTAATCGAGAGTGAGTTAGGTTTTTACGTTCCACTGTCATCGTAACCATACCTCTACTATCAAAGGAATTGAATCTATATCTGCAGCTACTGAAAGTTAATTTTTCTATTCTAGCAGATTCGTTAAAATTTTTTTTAAGGTTTCTGAATTATTAGATTATCCTCTTTACTTTCGCCTTTTCATCATGTTCATTATTAGTTTTATAATTTTAGACGCCAACAGAGATCAAAATGAAGCTATTTTAGCATACCTAGACAATTTGTAGTATTAATAACATGTGTCCTTTGTGGCCATTGTTAGATAATATGACTATGCGACAATTCATCAATATTTCTCACGTTCGGATATTTTTTTTAAATTTATTGCAAAATATATTTTTAGGAACTTTTCAGCACTAATTTCATTTCTAGTCGGTTCGCGCGTTCAGTATAACACGCTATAAAATGATCGAGCATGTGTCATTGAGAATGAATCAAGAAAAGTTTATTTTCAATTAAAACACATCAATTGGAATGATTTTTTCAGTATGGCAAATCGGTCAAAATTAGATCACTTTTTCAAGCCAGTTCGAAAAAAGAAGAAGAAAACAGAAACTAGTGACGTAGGATCACAATTATTGTGAATCCAAACGACCATCTACATGCAATGTATCGAGCAATTGCGACCGTTATTCGAACATATTTGCGACCCGTAGAAATTAAAATAGGACAAAAATTGCTAAACTATATTACAGGAGTATGTAATCGAAAAATGTAATGTGTGTGCGATCAAAACTTCTTTTTAAATTCAATTCTAAAAATTTAATAAAATTTTTAGAATTTTCTGATTTTTTTTCTGAATTTTTCTGAGTTTTCTGAATTGAATTCTAATTAAATTCTTTTTTAATTTTAATTTGATAATCGCTGGCACTTTGATTTGTGAAACTTTGTTTTAAATTATGAATTTTTCCTTTTTTTTATTTGTTTTATTATGTAGAACAAATAAATCTTAAATAAAAAAATCTTTTTTATAGCTCTTTCTATTTTTTTGAAACTGTTACGGAACGGGCGACTGAATTTTTTTTTAGACTAGTTAATTAACTTGGTCAGTTGTTTAACTACTACGTCTTTAAAAAAAATTGAATATTATTACAGAACTATTTATTTTAACACACTTACGTTTCGATAGTTAATGAAGATCTCTATACGCATCCAATTGTTAAATAAAAATAGACGTAATCTCACTAATTGAATAAACATGCAAGTAATTTTGCAGGAGTAGTAAATTTATTTGTAAAAATATAATACTCGAGCGCATAATTTTTAAAGTGCAGTTGGAAAAGGGCCTATAGCGACTTACGAGGAGTTTCCTCTTTCTTCCCTCGTCGGAATCACCGAAAAACGGAGACGAAAATTTTGAGCGTTGAACGGCTGGTAAAGAACGTAGTTGGTCTTTCCGGTAGCTGGTCGTGGTCGATCCTCACTGCGCGATCCTGTACACTCGACTGCGGTCAGGACGATCGCCAGTTCTGAAACGTCCGAATCTTTCCACCTCTGCTACGACAGTTGTCTGCCATTCCACTGACGACCCTTCTTCGAAAAATCATACTATGGAACGACTGGTCCCCAAGGCTAATTTTCACTTGTCACGACAAATGATCCAACAAAGTGATAGGTTGGCGTAAATATTTTCGCTGATTCATGAGAGAAAATGGGAAATTCGACGTCAATTGGCATCGCTTAAAATACGAGTCAATACAGTGGCTGTTCCTAGTAGGTCGAACTATTAAAAAATAACCCTTTGTAATCGCTCACAAAAAATGCTAACCCTCCTTAAAATTTTTCTTCTCCAGGTGGTCGTATTTAACTTCTTTCTGCAGGTTGAGGGGGAGAATAACGAGACGACCTCTTCTCATTTTTTTTCTTTTTATTACGCCGAGTACTTTCGCCCGTTCGGGCTTCTTCAGGGCATTATAGGACCAAGGGTACCTATGGCCTATGGCTCCTTAAATTTTTTTTTGTTTTATGTAGAATCCGAATATCGAATTAAAAAAAATTCAGCCAGTCCACCATCAAATTTTCTGACGAAATTATAATAAAGCTACCTACATAATTGAAATTTTTACCAAAAATCCTCCTTGGCTTGCCAATAATGGCCCAATTCTTTAGCCAAATCGTTCCCTCACTTTAATACTTTAATACAGTATCAGGGAGAGTTATAGTAATTGAGATTTTATATTTTGTGAGGTACTGATATTCCTATTCTTAAAAAAAAGTTTGCAGTTTAAAAAAAAACTACGAATATTAGTACTCATTAGTACTTTTAGGTGTGACAAAACTCATATTAAAGAGCGTTTTTCGTAGTAAGGCAGTATATAGTTTTTGCCTTATTTTTTGCCATTATTGAGACTTTTTTATATTCACTCTCTTTATTTAAAAAATTATGTAGTACTTTCGAAATTAGCTTCCTTTTAAAAAACTGTTCCTAGATATTAACTTATGAATTTTAATTCGACTACATTTTATGAGTGATGATTGGCTCAAGGCGCTGTTTATTATTGCTCGTGGAAAAGAAAATCATTATAATAAATCCTCATTCGTCTATGCGTTTGAATTTATACGGTCAACAATCTTTCGTCAAGATTTTTGTGCATAATCGTCATCCCACTGACAGATCTATCAACAAGAGTGGTGCAATGGAGATGAATGGAAATGGCTAGAGCGTTTGGGGGAAAAACCAGTTTCTTCCTTTCTAGTGTTCGATCTTTCGCTTATCGTCTCACGGGGACTCGTTACAGGTTCCATTTCGAAGTTCTTAGAAACTGACTTCGCGAGCTTCGAAGTTGAGACACGAGATCCGACTGATGCAAGCGCCTCAACTTAATTATACGTATTGGACTAAAAAACTACCTCAAAAAGCGACCCGATCTAGGCGGATTGAATCGATTGGTGAGGGATATACGTGAGGAACGTAGCGTAGGATAGTGTGTGAATATTTTTACCAGTAGATGCCTGAACCTCCGATACGATAAAAATCATGGGACATTCCCCAACTATTTTAAACGTACTCCCGATCATCAAGACGGCTATTGTGCTCTCCAATTTAATTAATCATCTGCAAACCATCATCAACCATTGAATCTATGAAGGATTATCGTTTCCCTCGAATAACGAACTGTTGAAATCCGAGTTTGCTGACGATTTTCTATTAGAGCGCTTTCAAGGGCTAAAAAAATTCTATTATCTCTTGTTAATCTTTCGAGGAAAAGCGAGCTTATGATGTTCTCCAGGCTCTATCAAGAGTGAGCGTGTCTCGGTTGCATCAGATCCGGAGTTACGCGCTCACCCTTGAATTGCGGTCAAGAGTAATTATGGGCCTACGAGGCGAAGTATAAACCTCGAGGCTTCCTGGCGTGGAAAATCAAAAGTACTAAAGTATCCTTATTCCCTAATAAATAATCCTTCAAAATATTTATACAAAAAAAAGATAATAAAAAAGAATGGTGTGCACAGATCATACAGTACTTTCATGTTTGAGTCGGTAACAGGAATAACACATAATAAAATCAAGATGCTCGTACTAAGGACGCAACGGTTTTACTCTACAACAGTTATTGAAAAACTAGCCAGAGAACTTAAAAATGTAAAACGCACAAATTAGGTTAATAATGTGGAAGTGCAGTATGTGGACCTAATATACCAATCCAAGCCAAGTTTTGTAAAATGGGATAATTTTTATGAACCTCTAGCGTCAAAGATATTTGTTTTTTTAGCAGCCTATAAATATCGGAATATTCAATAAACCGCATGAGACAGAAGTACGGTGTGTGGTCCAATCGATACGAAACAAGTTATGTGAAACGGAGTCATTTCTAAAGCATACAGACCCAAATATACAAAATTGCACAAATAAAATAACTGAAAATGCAAATTACTACTAAGTACGGTGTGTGACACCAATAATAAACATCAATCGACAACTAGCTGACATAAAGAAACATTTCAAGTTATTTCAAGCATTTAAATATCATCATTTTTGCAGTCTGAAAAAATCAAAATACAGTCAATATTGCTTATAACGCGGAAGTACTGTATGTGACCCACGTGATAAAAATCAGACTTCATTCAATCGCCGTCCCAATAATTTTAAGACCTTGAGCGTTCAAATAATAACCTGTAAAAATCGAAACAGAAAAAACGTTGAACGGTTACATCTTGGAAGTACTGTGTGTTATCCACGATTCAATAAAATCTAATTTTGAAACTTATAATAGGACAACATTTTCTGAAAATTGTATCAAGTTGCATTCTTTTTTCACGGAAATATGACGATTGGTGTAATTTTTTTACCACACACACAAGGACACTTGATCAAAAAGTGTTCCTGAATGTGTATAGTACTGTGAAAATTTCTTCCAAAATTGTCTTCGTTCCGGATTCGACTTTTCAGACGAACGCAATTTTTCCATTCTTCGTAAACATGGAATTAATAAATATCCAATAGTGCATTTTCGTCTTGGAATCACAAGAAATGAAACCAACAAAATTTTCAAACATGTATGCGTCCACGTATAATCAATATCCGTACCTACGTTTCGTTGCTCACGTACGATCGACTGATTGAGCGCGCTAAGATTCCTGGGTTTGAAGTTGTTTTCTTTCCTAAATCGGTCCTCGGCGTCCTTCATCGGCTATTCGCAATTTTATCGCAGGAGTGAAAGCTTTTTACAATTTTCGATCGGTGGATTTTCCTTTAAATGAGATCATCTATTGCTAGTAACACGTTTTATACATTTTTTTTCAATGTTGCGAACTCTATTGCAGTAGCTCCTGTAAAAATGTTGAAATCAGATAAAACAATGTTAAAACCTGTATACGGAGTAAAAACAGACGAGGATAATTCGAACCGAAAACCGTCTGACATTTTTGTAAGAGTGTATGCTCGGCTGGGTTAGATAGGGGATTGTAAGGCGGGCTTGTGTTGTGAAACGCATTCCAGTTGCGACAGCGAAGCCTCTTGGTGGTTAGATTGCTTAGTCAAGCTCCTCCTTGTCTCGAAATGATTACCCAAAACGTTCAAGGAAGGAATGAGAATCAACTTTAGTTGATGAGGAAGTTTTTAGGCCGTCTGACGATTTTTTCCCCCGAAAATAACTAGGTACTCCCATAATTTAATTAATGAATTAAAAAAATTTTGGTTATTTTGTCGATTAGCAAAACTTCCAATGAACAATATCGTTTTATATTTTCGCTGCTATTCATTATCAATAAATAAAAACCGAAACGAAAAAATAGAATCCGCAGCAAATTAGTAGAAGTTATCTCACGAAGAAGTGTAAAACTTGAAAAATGTCTCAGCAGTCACAAAAACCTAATAAGGGTCTCTGTTTATATATATTATATTCCTCCGGCAGAAAGGGATTTATCAGCTTCACTAAATGACGGCGACGTACTTAGTTTATAGAGATCCTAGGCGTACCACACTTGACTAAAATAGGATAATATACATCAAACAAATAAGGCAAAGGTCGACAGTGAGCTCAGTTATGCCGAACGTCTGAATTGAGGCCGATTTCACCGGCATGCAATCGCCGATTAATTAATAGGGGTTACTCAGCTGTCGGTCAAGCGAGATGATTGGGAAAGGCGTGCGAATGAGAACAAATCTAATTTATCGCTGACGGTATTATTCGGATTCAAGGTCAATTTTACTATTTGGATCAAACGACCGCTTTATACGCTTCCGACGATTAGGTATATTTTTTTTTTTTATTATTATTATTTTTTTTTTTTTGTTGAACACTTATTTAGTACCTAATAAATAGGTAATTGTAATCTCTCATAAAAAAAAGTTTTCTAGACCCCCTCAAAATTTAATGTCTTACGTTTCGATGCATGTAGAATGCGAAAATGCAATTTTAAAAATGCAGCAAATGATTGTACAGTGGTTTATTATTGTTTCGTTTCAACGCAATGATTTAAGAAGATTACCCTATTGTGGTAGTAATTATTCCGAACATTTGTGAGCGTAGGGGAAAACGATTGTAATTTTAACCATTTTTATTTTTCTTAATTTTCAAATTAAAAGCTAAATTTTGGGCCTCCTTAGATGAGAAGAGTTTGACGAGCATTCCAACGAGTATAGGACGATTTTTTTTAGCTCGCCGAACTCTCGTGTTATACCATCATGCCGAATTTGTGAAAATCTCACAAATTCAACACAAAAGCTGCGATAACTAGAGAACAATAAAGCTATCGACCCAGCAATGATTTCTTTTGATTCAGCCTCCAAAAATCTATAGAAATTGATACCAAATAAATACACCTTTTTAGAAAAAGTTATAAAATACGAATTTTCTCCCTCTCAAAACCCCCGAAAACAGCCTTAAAATTGCGGCAGTGATTTGGTTAAAGAATGAGCCAAGATTGATTTTTGGTAAACATTTCAAAAATGTGACTTCTATAGTTTTGTCGGAAAAGTATTGACAGCGTACTGTGGACCGACAGAAATTTTGTTGTATTGAATATTCGGATTCTGAATGCCTTGAAACGTAAAACATCAAATTTTGAGGGGGCTTAGAACATTTTTTTCTTGGGCGATCACAATTGTTAATTATTGAATAATAAACCATCATTATCGTTTTCACTGAAGAAAATTACTTATAGGACCAAAGTTCAATTCTATTCAATTTCAAATCAAAGCTTTTTGAAATCCGAAATTCGCTCTCTTCAGATCTTATGTAAGAATTTTAAACAAACAAATCGTCGAGCCACATCTTCGCAAGATTTAACAGGAAGCCTAAACTAAAAACGTTTTCAAAACAGTCCATCTCAATTCCTCTTTTTCAGAGCTCCGTCCGTACGATCGGAATTACCGGCTTAATTGTGACCAATTAAGCTGATTCCTAAGCGTGTTGAATAATGCTCCGCATAATTTTCCCGCTCAGTTTACATCACATTATGCAATGTGGAATTATTGGTTCATATTCGAGCGAAATATTCTAGGGACGAACTTCAGCCGTACCAGACGGCGAATAAAATAGGTCAAGGAAACTGGAACTTAGTCAGGTTCATTCTGTTCGGTCAACAGACCCGCGAAGCGCGTGATGCTAGCGGTCAAATTTTACGTAATCCACCCGTCTTCGGCTTTCTATCAGTTCACGGTCTGCTCTTTCAGCCGAGACTTCTCCGCTGTATCCTTCGCACATAGTGGAAACGATGTATCGGCGATTTCGAAAAAATTCGCTATAGTGACTCACCTTCTATCTAGCTCTGTAAAATTCACTGGTGACTTGATTGCACGTCATTTCACGAAAGTAAAACTACGGAGGTTCTAATACCCAAGGTGACTAGAACACAGGTGGGCTCGATCCGATACTAACCCGCACGGTATAAAGACAAACAATAATAGCTTTTCACTAACCTTTGGCAGCGGAATTTCATTACTTACAATTATCATTTTTTCTCGATAAAATTTTTTATCTATAACCATACTTAAAATTAAAAGAAACAAAAATAATCTGATAGGATTCAAATAATTTAAAAATTGACTTTTAAAATACCTACCTAATCGTAAAGATTCAGATATTTTATTTTCGAAACACTATTTTTTCATTTCTAACGTTCTTCACTGATGAAGTTAAAAAAAAATTACCGTTGAAAAAAAAGTGGGAAAAAATTATTGATATTGACGTTTTTACATCAGATGTCTATAAATTTTATGTTATTTGACTCAGCTAACAATGTCCTTTACTTTTGGTTTATTATTAATAATAAACCATTGTAATCGCCCAAGAAAATTTTTTTTATAACCCCCCTCAAAATTTGATGTTTTACGTTTCAAGGCATGTAGAATCCGAATATCCAATAAAAACGCTGCAAATGATTGTACAGTGGTTTATTATTATTATTTCGCTTCAATATTGATTTAAGAAGACTATCCATTTGTCATTTTAAATATTCCGAACATTATTTGTGAACGTTCCCACCGAAAAACAGATGGTAACTATAGGAGAAAACTCCGTAGCAACTATTGTAATTTTAATCATTTTTTATTTTTCTTAATTTCCTAATTAAAAGCTAAACTTATTGTCTAACGATACAGCTGGAGTGAGTGTTTGACGACCATTCCATTGAGTATAGAACGATTTTTATAGCTCCAAGAACTCTCGAGTTATACCCTCATGTCAAATTTCTAAAAATCTCCCAAATTCGGCACAAAAGCTGCGATAACTCGAGAACCAATTAAGCTATCGACCCGGCGATGGTCTCATTCGATTCAGCGTCCGAAAATCTATATAATTTGATACTACGTACACATTTTTCTAAAAAACCTTGGAAAATATGAATTTTCTCCCCCTCAAAACCCCCCAAAAGTACCCTTAAAATGGAGCTAGCAAGTTGGTTCAAGAATTGGGCCGTCGTAGGACTGAGATTGATTTTTGGTGAAAATTTCAAATTTTTAGCTCTTACAGTTTGGCCGGAAAACTGCTAACGGCGTACGGCGGACGGACAGAATTTTTTTATTGGATATTCGGATTCTACATGCCTTGAAACGTAAATCATCAAATTTTGAGGGGGGTTAGAAATTTTTTTTCTTGGGCGATTACAATGGTTTATTATTGAATAATAAACCAAAAACCTATCACAATAGCAATTTTTCTACTCTGTTCAAACTTCACCATAATAATATCGAAACTCTTGAGAAGAATAATTCCTCAATATTTCTTGAAAATACCGAGTAAAAATGCTCTATTTATATTTGAGCCTGAGGAAGTATCGATCGCGATACCGTACAATTGGAAAATCCTATCCGGCGTCCGCTCGACGCCTTAATCATCGGCATAGGCAACGCCTGCAGCTGCAGGTATGTATTGCGGGTTCTGCCGTATTTCGCATGAAGGCGCACGTAACGATTTATTTCCCTCCGGTGACCCAGCGTTTCGGTCGAATTTAATTTATTGGACAACGTGGATCCTCTTGAATATTTTTAAGGCTTTTAGAAATTTGTAATTGTCGGTTTTTATTAATTATTTGGTGGCTAAAGGCAGAAAAAACCTATCATAATATGTAATTGTAATTTTTCTACATTTAGTTTCTTCGTTATAATTTCTTTTTTTCATAGATCAGTTGTTCGGTATTTAGCATATTTTTTGAAGCTTTGATGATCCTCAATTTTTCCCTTCATTTTTACCCATTTCGAATTAGTGTAAAATTTTCCGCAACCAATGTGTCTAGTGATTTTTGCCGACTCGGTCAATTCGCCTTGGAAAACGAACCAAACATTCATTTATACACCTTGCTAATACCATCCTTTGGATATTTAATTATTCATATTAACTTTATTCGCTTAATTAGACCAATCATTTCCTGGAGCATAAAATCAGAGATAAAAATAATAAATTAAATTAAAATAAATTAATTAAATTAAAATTAATCAATTAAACTAAATTAAAATATTTATTAGAAAACCATAAAATATATTTAAAATAAATAAAAAATAAAATTAAAATAAATAAAATTTAAAAAACAAAAATTTATGAGTGAATTTTGTTGTTTTAAGGGACTATAAAGGCATTAAGATATTGATTCTGGATGAAAATCTTCTATAGAATCAAATTTTACTAGTTAAAATAAGAAAACTGAAAGAAACCGGATGAGTAAGCGGTTTTTCGACCGTTACGCAGGTTAAGTTTCTTGTTAAGTTCCTTTTGAAAAATTCCTAATTTTCCCAAGATAATTCCTTGATTTCGGAAGAAAATATTTTCCTTATTGCATATTATGCTGATATTCGTTTCATATTTTCTTCCTGCCTCAACCATGCAAATGTTCAAAATGCGAACAATAATTTATCGCTGGCGTCCATCATAATTCCAATCCATCATAATTCTAAGATGAGCTCTCGGAACAAGGACGGTGGCGTGGCATTTATTTCGAGAACGTTGACGAAAAATCGAAACGTTGGGAAACCGATTGCGAATCATCGTGATCCGCGAAAATCCACGAAGTAGTCAATCCAATCTTAATTAACTGAACGCTGACCAGCTATTGTCAAGGACTGTTTTTGGTGATCATTTCCAAAAGAATTCTTGCCTACTTTGACTATATTGGTGAGCTGATAATAGAAGTTTTAGTTCCAGTTACGTAAGACTTGAAATAATAGGGATTTTTTGCTTTTAACGGCGTTTTTACACGGTGACCGTGGGGAATATTGGTTACGTTGTAAAATCTTATGATTACTTACCTACACAATAAGGTTTTTTTTCATTTTTTTTTTTAAATATATATAGTACTTTATCACCAGTAATGCATTATCACTAATATTATTATCGTGAGCTTTGATATGTATTATATTCTTATTTTATTGGCAATAAGGAAATTTCTTTTGACAACTATGATTATTACCCGGTTTTAGGTGAGTTAGTAAAATCTTTTCGGGTAATATTTACCGGTCCCGAATTTTTCATGTCAATTTTTCATACAAATTCGGGATCATTCTGGACCAAATTTTCAGATATTTAATTTTAAGATATAAAAATCCGAAATTCGGATTGATAATCATTGTTTGGTTAAGTTTTCCGAATTTGGTATGTAAAATTCTGAACGTGTTCGTATCACCTGAAAAGTGAATAAGTCGGGTTCGTAAAAGAGCGGCAAATCTAGCCAATATTGATTCAACAATATTAAATAGTTAAAATTTGCAATTCACATACTCAGAAGCAACGTGTATTTTCAGTGTGAATTGTGAGGAATTATTTTTAATTTTTGAAATGTCTGGAATGATTTATCCTGATGTTGATTCTGACAGTAGTACCTAACACAATACTACAACAGTCAACTAATAATTTGCCTGAATTTTTGTAATGATAAAGCTCAAAGGCAGCTTCAGCTTCATCTTTTCATCTCAATCACAGAACACCGCCATCATGATAGTTGAGAGGGAAACAAAGTGCAGACTTTCGCTCTAGAAGTTGGACAGTGTTGCCAACATATCAGTAACCTATGAACTGTCACGTCGTGTCATAAAATAAAAATAAAAAAGGCTGAAAATTATTGTACATACGTTTATTATTCCTTTGTTTCAATAATGATTTTAGGAGACCATCCATTCGTGACAATAACATTCTGATCATTGTGAACGTTTCCACCTAACAACAGAGTGGTAACTGTAGCAACTACTGTTGTTTCAGTTATTTTTATTTTTCTTGATTTCCAAATTAAAAGCTAAATAATATTATTTAAATAATATTATTTCGTCTAACGGTACAAGTGAAAAGTGTGTTTGACGAGCACTCCAACGAATACAGAGTGATTTTATAGTTCCGAAAATTGTCTAGATTCCCCTCATGCCAATTTTTGACAACCTACCAAAATCTATAAGAAAGCTGCAATAACTCAAGAACTATTAGAGCTATTGACTCCGCCATGATCCTATTCACTACAACGTCCAAAACTTTATAGAAATTGAAACCAAATAGTCCTTTTTTGAAAAAAATACGAATTTTCTCCAGTTTTTAAACCCCTCAACGATATTCATAGAAGAGGCTGCGATTTGGTTGAAAAATTGAGCCATTGCCAGTCCAAGATTGATTTTTGGTGAAAATTCAAGAATTTAGCTATTATAGTTTTGTCAGAAGTGCGAACGGTGAACGAAAAAAATTTTATATTGGATATTTGGATTTTACATGCCTTGAAACGTAAAACTTCTGCTTATGAAGGGGTTGGAACATTTTTTTACTCTGGCGATTACAACGGTTTATTATGATTTATTATTTCATAATAACCGCAACAGGAAGGAAGCAAGAACTTCAGGCGCCAATCAAATTCTGCATGCACTGGTGTATCACAATCAGGGTTGTAGATCTGTTCTCTGTTTTAGTACTCTGTGCACACCTAAGTAAAACCGGAATCGCTGGCTTAATTTTGGAAAAGTCTTATGTCCAACATGACAAACACACCAGGCTCGCCGTCGTGATTCTTGCTCCCGCCTAAAATTTATCAGTTGTTGCTTCAGCTATTCATTCTCTTCTAGCCTAGCGTCGCCCATGCGTTCCCCCGGTTTCCTTCTTGTTCATTGCTAATTTTCGTTGTCTTGAATCCCTTAAATTTCTGTATTCCTACAGTTGATTCAGCTCGATTTTTCACGACTTTCGTCCCATCCTTCACCGTCAATTAGCGACTTAGTTTTTCTCCTCTCCAAACATTTCCACGCGGTGCCGTTGTAATTCGCGATGGAAACTTTGGGGGTGACGCTTGAAAATGAGAATTCCTGCCATTCTGCCGACTGTAAGTATGGCCTTTTGTGCAAATAATTCCTAGTGGTTGATATTCGATCGAGATCCGGCCGAAGTAGATTTTCTGGTTTCGGATAGCGTGATCGATTTTCGCCATTTGTGAGAAAAGAGAATTTTTACCTACTGTGCTGCCACTTTTATTGTCCAAGAGAGAGCATAACATTTTTAATTAAAACTTACAATAGATCAGAACAATAGAATTATCTTGGGGTTGAGTCGAATAACATTACCTACTAATTTTCATACCTTAAGGCGCTTGGGCAGAATTTTCTCACAATGAGCAAAAGCAGCTTAACAGTTGACATGATGAAATAAGTACTGAGATTTTCATATGAAGTTATTCTCAAGTTTTATGACTGTCAAATACCCAGAAGATTCTACAATGAAGAAAAACCAGTGGCGTTCATAGATCACACAGTACTTCCATTTTTGAGTCGGTAACAGGAATAACCGATTAATCAAGAAGCTCGTACTAAGGGCGCAGTGTTGTTACTCTACAACTGTTATTGAAAAATTAGCTAGGAGAACCCAAAAAAAAAAAAAGAATAAGGATAATAATGCGGGAGAGCAATATGTGAGCCTAACATAACAGTACAAGCCATGTTTTGTAAAATGGGATGATTTTTATGAACCTCCAGCGTCAAAGATATTAATTTTTTTCACGGCCTGTAAATATCACAAAATAGTAAAAAAAAAAAAAAAAAAAAAAAAAAAAAAAACTGCACAGGGCGGAAGTACAGTGTGTGACCCAATCGATACGAAACATGTTATGTGAAACAGAGTCATTTTTAAAGCAAGGAGACCCAAACATACAAAAGTGCACTAATTACAAGGAAGTACGGTATGTGACGCCAATAATAAAAATCAATTGTAAATTAGCAGACGTAAAAAACATTTCAAGTCCTCAAGCGTTTAAATATAATCATTTTTTTAGTCTGAAAAAATTAAAATACAGTCAATGTGCGTATAACGCAGAAGTACCCCTCTTGATAAAAATCAGACTCCATTCAATCGCCCCAACATTTTAGGACCTTGAACGTTCAAATACTTTGAGTTTTGGGGCCTGTAAAAATCAAAATACAAAATAGGCACCAGCAAAATTGTGAAAAAGGCTCGTAACGTGGAGGTACGGTGTGTGACCCAATCTCCGAAAAATCAAGTGGCATCTGCTCGCCATGATGACCGTTTTAAGACCTCAAACGTAGAAAAATATTGACTTTTAAAGCCTGTAGAAATCAAAATAAAAACAACTTTGAACGCTTACACCTCGGAAGTACTGTGTGTTATTCAAAATCTGGAAACGGCCAATTTCGCCCTATTACTGGGAAAATATTCCCTTAAAATGTCATAGAGTTTCATTCATTTTTTATGGAGATATGACAAAAAAAATCAAAATATTGTTGTTTGTGTACTCAAATATTCCTTTGCAGCCGGCCTCGGTCGAGAAGCCTCTCCTGAACAAGTTACGATCGAGATGGTCGAGGAAGAAGAACGGCTCAAGGAAGAGAATAGAAAGGCTGAAGAGAAGATCGCCCAAGAGAGAATGGCCAGAAAAGAAGAACGGGTAATTTTTTCCTAGTGTGAAAAAAGTTGCTTCAGATGCTCCTGCTTCTTGCTTTCATAGACTTCTCCTTTCTAAGTTGTCACTATGGGATTTATGTTGGAAGTTTCCTTGATGGAGGCACCGTACATAGAAGCTTTACTTCAATATTTCCATGTATAAACATGGTTGGCATTTCTTGTCCCACCGACGTTTTGAAAATTAATATAGTACCTGTTCAACTCTACCTATCAGCGGTGAAAAACGAAATATTGTATTTAAAGTTGATAGGATCACAGTTAATAATAGGATTAAATTGAAGGATTATACTGTCCACTTGTTCATTGATGAAGGATGGAAGTGTGGCCATTCAATAATACGGTGGGTTGTCAAGTAGTATGTTGAATAAAATTAAAACATTTTTTCGTATTCACCATTATGTATTACAATTATGATAGCTTTTCAAATACTAAGAAAAAAAAGAGAACAATAAAGACAACGCTTCCATACTTCAACGTTATACTTTGGAATATTTTCGGAACAGCGAACTATGTTGATTAATCATTATTCAATTTACATCAACGGAAATCCTCAATTAAAAATAAACGTCTAACCTTAATTATATTTTGTAGGTAAAAAGTAAAAACATCCTTTACTGCTTCGTTTATGAACGTGACTCCTTCCTAAAATGAAAGGAGCACATCTTGCTCTCTGATATCCTGCTGCTAGACAATACTTAACCTTACTTATGAGGAAATTTCGGTGTCATGAAGAAATCATACCATTCCGTTCTTGACTTCTTAAACTGATATAATTTCAGAAGATAGTGAATATGAATCTAGTTGGCCCTCATTTGTTGTTTTTGTCAACAGAGAAAGTTCAACGAAGAAATGAGGGAGCAGAGCAAAAAAAGTTTAATGACGATCCTTAAAAAGTCCAAATTCTACGTTGCAATGTTGCAAAAACAAATTAACACGAAGAAGACGTAAGTGATTTATGGAACTTTTTACGTTTTTTGGATTTGTGAACTGAATGAATGAATATATAATTTATTTCAACGAATGATTGTTAAATATTATTTATACTTTTACAGTTTAGGAAATTACCCCATCACCAGGATAAAAATCCGTGCTGGGAGGGGGAGTTGATGGTGAATCTAATTACGCTAGGAAATATGGACTTCAAACGAGGCAGTAATTAATTAATAGTAATAGGAACTTGAGCACGAATCACAAAGAACATCTAAATTCCTTAAATGATGTTGACATATAGGAACATAATAAAATTAAGTTAGCGTAGAACAAAAATACATCAATAGGAACTGGGAAGATTTACATTAAACGATGTACTACACATTAATTCGCAGCACTCCATCCACCTGACTCAACCAGGAAAAACTTTCTTTTTGTACGAATTTCTTGTGAATGTTTCCGGATTTTTCAATTCAAATGGGACATTTCTCAGAATTATGGGCAAGTTGAAGAATATTTGGTGAGAGGTGGACCATAGGTGGGTTGGTATTACTGCTTGAGTAGCTTCATGAACAGTTCTAAACACCTTCCAGTTCCTCTGAGGTCACGTGTACTTTTTTTTACAGAACAAAGCAACCCATTGGCCAGAAACGAAAAATGAAAGATAACATGTACACCGAGGTATGTTTTCGAAACGGGCTTCAGAAGCTTAATTTTGAATAATTATTTTCTTGATGTTCATTACACTGCCTTTGTTGAATTTTGTCAATTAAATTTGCCTTCTTATAGGTAGTCTCGGAACTGAAGAAGAAGAAGATGGAAAATAGCGATGAGCAAGGCGTGAATGAGGTGAAGTTCATAAATCTTAGTGTTTCTGGGATTGTATTAAATAGGGGAACACTCTTCTTATAGCTACTCAAGCAAATTTTATACAAATCTGTGCCATCGAATTATTCAACTCTGTGGACAAATTACTTATTAATGTTATATTTTTCCATATTATTTTAGCCTCTTGATAAGGACGGAACATCATCCGATGACTCCCAGCCGTTGAATAAGAAAATTACCAGTTTGGGCCTTGAAGTTGATGTTGAGCAGCCGAATCTTCTTGAAGGAGCGTGTCTACGCTCTTATCAGCTAGATGGCTTCAGATGGATGAAGGTAACACCTAATGTTCAAGTATAAATATTCATGTAGAAACTATCCACATTCCGTAACTAGTTTTTCAAGCCAATTAAGGATATTCAGCGTGTGCCAAAACAAATGTTGATTAAAAAAGGGGCTGCTTAGCAGTAGAAATTAAAAGTAGTAAAATCCTGAGTGAGAATTTTCAACCTGTTACACGTAACTCCCTTGAAAAATCCCTCTTTCCATCCAAAAGAGAAATTTTCCAAAAGGGATTTTGCAAAATACTTGTATATTATCAAGAATCGTTACAACATTTTCTCAGGCATCTCTTGATAGTATTTGTGCATTTTCAGAGTCTTTATGAAGGTGGAGTTAGCGGGATTTTGGCGGACGAGATGGGCCTCGGTAAAACAGTGCAGGCCATCGCATTTTTGTGCTTCTTGTACGAGAAAAAAGTTCCCGGCCCGTTCCTGATCGTCGCGCCGCTTTCAACGCTGCCTAATTGGATGAACGAATTTGAAGCATTCGCACCTCAGGTCTGGATTCAAATTGTTTGAAGATTGCAAAATAATCATGTACATAAATCATATCTGAGTTCATTAACGGTTGGAAAAACTATAAAATTTTCATCCTAACATTTCGCTGTCTTTGAAATTACATTCTCAATCAAGAAGAATTTCTTCTCTCAAAATGGGAAGTAGTTTATGCTGTATTTTTGTGCGATTTGAGCCTATCTTATATTCCAGCTACCTGTCATTCTTTACCATGGAAGTAAAGACAAGCGTCTTGCAAATCTTGCGCCGAAATTGAGGAAAAAATACGATCTATGCGGCTCAAAAGTATCTCCAGTTGTGGTAACGTCGTACGAAATACCAAGAACGGATCTCTACATATTGAACAAGTTCATGTGGAAATCGATCATTGTCGACGAGGGCCATTCGATCAAGAATCATAACTCACAGTTAGCCAGGTAACAAATATTGTTGCTATTCAAGTCAAAATAGTCAATCAGATTGAAACTATCCTTGGAATTAATTTTTTTTTATGACAAGCCTTGCTGTTTCGATTATTTGAATTTTTGTTCTATCCCAGGTGTTTGGCTAGTCTGAATACACTAAACCGCCTTCTCTTAACCGGTACTCCTCTGCAGAACAATCTGACCGAACTTTGGTCTCTTCTTCACTTTCTCCTTCCGGAAATTTTCGACTCGCTCAAATATTTCGAAACGCTTTTCACCGTTGAGGAAATCCAAAACGGCGACCACGAGTCGTGCCTTCAAAAAGAAAGTGATGGCAAAATCCTGTCAACGCTACAGCTGGTAAGACATTATTCCGAAGTATTTGACATAAAATCGTGTCTCCATTACGGTAGCAGAAGTTCGTATAGGTAGAGATTGACTTGGATATTTTGCGGCAAGAGCCGATTGGAAGTTTTTATTGCTGAATGTTTGATGCGATAAATATTTTACACCTCGAGTGAGGATTTCTGTGTCATTAGGAAAGTCTTACTCTCAGGTGCTGTCGTTTTTTCAGTTCCGCGCTGAAATATTTCACTAGAACTCTTTCCTTTGATGTTCGTATTTTCTTGATCGGACAGTGAATATGTGTTAGGATTTAGGCAGTTATTGGTAATTTTGACGTTGAAATTCATGACATTCGCCAATGCGCTAGACATCCTTTTGGCTCTTTCAAGTTAAGAGGAAACTGAGAGCTTTATGATCTGCGTGTTCAGTAAAACTTTGCAATTCAAGGAAGTAGCTCTGGAAATATTCTATCACTTCTATAACTGCCAGGTCTTCCTTTTTGTAACTGAATAGTTCTGCCTCGGTAAACGTGTTACAGTAAGCAGTTGCGTAGTTAGTAACGGCGATTTCTTTGAGAACTGCTTCAGTCCCATGAACAATTTTTCTAGCTAGCCAGGTTTTCCATTAGATTTCCGCGCTCCTTTTGCGTTCATGTTCGAGCTGAATTTTCAACTTTGAAATTTGCAGATTCTTGAGCCGTTCGTGTTGAGACGCGTCAAAACAGACGTCGATTTGAAGATACCACCAAAGAAAGAAATCCTAGTCCACTGTCCCATGACAAAAACGCAGTTGAACCTGTACCAGGCCATACTTGATAAGTCGATCCTTTTGAACTCGAAAATGGTGAGTATTATGGAAGAGTTTTTCTATTTTCAGCTCTAAGAAACTGTGAAAAGCATTATTTCTGTTTACAACACTTTGGTTTTGTACAGAGCCGCGGAGTCATTGCTGAAGGGCCAAACGGGGAGAAACTGAAACGGTACAGCAAACTACGAGACCCCTCGACGTGCGCTCCCATAAAAGATGAAGATGACGGGTTCGTTACCCGGCTAAAACGTTTTTGATGATTTTCCCTATTTGTAGTTTCTAACGTTGAGATTCCGATCTGAGGTTAACAAATTCAACCGTCTTCCGTTGCAGGGAGATAGTCTGCTACGCTGACAATGATTTCCAGTACATACTCAATGTGAAAATGACAGTGCCGTTTATCGCACTGATTAAAGTTCTCAACCATCCGTACCTCATTCATCCAAAAGTGTGGCCTGGAACCGACCGGATCCTTGTGGATGACGAAATTTTGCGATCGAGCGGCAAATTGACTATCTTGGACGGTCTGCTATCGCGGTTGAAAAATCGAGGCCATCGTGTAAGCGGAATTTTTTCTCGAATTACAGCACACTCAACTTGGCACAGATTTGATTATTTTCCATGTTTCAGGTTCTACTGTTTTCTACCTACGTCACACTGCTCGATATTATTGAAGACTACGCCGAATACGCAGGGCACACGTGTCGCAGATTGGATGGAAACACAGATATCGATACAAGACGACAGTATATACGCGAGTTTAATACTGATCCGTCCATTTTCATGTTCCTACTGTCTACAAGAGCTGGCGGACTCGGCATCAACTTGACAGGCGCGGACACTGTGATCATTTACAATAGCGACTGGGTAAGCAAATCCTGGATAATTGTTCTTTGCGTTCTAGTTCATTAGTATCCAAGTCACTTACCAGGTGTAAACCTTCCCTTTGTTAATGGAGCTCCCAAAATCTGATTTTCAATGGTTTTTCCAGTACTTAGCTTCCAATTATTTCTGTGTCTACTGGACCGATTTCATGAAACTTTGTATGAACCAATGTCATATTGTGCACTGAAGACAGTACATATAATTTGAAAGCATGATTAGATGATGAGCATTAATCGAGAGAGTTGGGAAAATATTTTTTTTTTTTTCAACAATGTGACTCCAGCTCAGAGCTTTGAAGTGAAATTGTCTCAATGCACCAAAGATGTTTAATGGAGTAACCTACAGTAAAATTCTAGCCCCTCAAACAAATAGTTCTGGAATAAGTGGATCTTCTGGGTCAGAAAATATGATTTTTCTGGAGAAGTTGTTTTGTGAAAAATATTCATCGACGCCACTGAACTGTAACTTTGTTCCCAACATGGAGAGCATCAAGGAAAATGAGAGAATGCCAAAAGAGAAGGCGAAAAAGTTAACACCTGTTATTTGATTTTGATCACATTTTTTGAGGAATTCTGCTGATCGCCGCGAATAACCTTGGCTATCTGTGCCTCCAAATCCTTCACAAAATGGACCCTAAACAGCTAGAACTTGCCTGGGGAATAAATCGTGAAGCTCAGTTGAGAAGGAGATAAATGAGAGAGCAGCAGCGCCAGGAGGATAGTTGGAGCAGTGCAGAAGAGGCCTCTACTTTGGGGCAGGTTTTACAGCCAATCGCCTCACTTTAACCTCGATTCTGGCCAAGTTGGAGTAGCTTAAAAACCTTGTATATATTTTTTTTAAATGCCAGGAACAGTTTTCCTTAAGAAAATATAAGTATCTTATAATATGGCTCATACGGGGTGGGGAACGGGAACCTCCCACATTTCAAAAAGTTGAAAAAAAATAATCGAGATAATGAAAAAATAATTTATTATAAAAAAAGATGACGTCGTGTAGTTTTTTTTCAAACTGTTTTAAAAACAATATCGCCTAAATGATGGTCTTGACGGGCAATACAGATGTTGAGCCTTTCGTGGAAGTTTTGCATGACTTTCTCAAGTGTAGTGGAGGTTATCTGGGCGATATCTTCCTCGATCGCAGTTTTGGGGTCTTCCTTGTACGATGTTTTAAAACCTCTGCCTCGAGGTAACCCCATTGATAAAAATCACAAGGGCTAAAATCGGGGGAACGCGGGGTCCACTAAATCGGCTCATACAAGAAAAACATCTGCTGAGTCTATTCTCCAGGAGAACATGTCCTGGAGAATAGACCTTGAACGACAGGCATGATGCTGTAGCACCATCAAATAATAGGTTTTGACAGTTGTTAAACGCGTCTATGTACGGCTATTCTTTTTCTTTGCAGAATCCCCAGGCCGATCTTCAGGCGCAAGATCGTTGCCACAGGATCGGACAAACCAAACCTGTCGTAGTTTACCGGCTGATGACGACTGGTACATACGATGAAAAAATAATCCAGAGATCGACGTCCAAGAGGAAATTGGAAAAAATGATAATTCAAAATGGTGAGTTTCAAATGGTGCGAAACGGGAGGTCAAATAATTTTTTCCTCTTTTCAAACAGGCGTTTTGGATTTTAGGTAGGTGTTCTATTCTCAAGCAATAATGTTTTCTACAAAACAAATAATCCACCTCAAGTCTATAATAATGTGAAGTTGAACCGTCCAAAACTCAGCTCTGATTTTGTTGTGATGTACTTTTGATACAAGTTGAACAAATTTATCTGTGCCGCCCTGTATTAGATTACTCTCCCATAGGAACCCAGGAAAACGTGCTGTTACAATGGGACACTAGCAGTTTCCTGGGCTCGCAGCCATTAATTGTACCACCATGAAATGCGCTGTATTTCGAAAAATTAATTAGCACGAAATTCTAATTTCTTGCAATTTCTCAGGTGTAACATAATGTTTAGCTATTAATATTCATGATGTTTTCATTAACTTCTGCTCTGAATAAATGTGAATAGGAGAAACTGGTTGGATTGAGCATAATTTAAACTGTTTGTTTGTTTACAGGGAGGTTCAAATGCGGAGGATTAGGAGGAGAAAAAAACATGTCGCTGGAAGAATTGCGAGCTCTCCTGCTAGAAAAGCAGCACAGCCTTGAAATCCAAGGGAACGGAACTGGTGAGAAGTTAAATTCTGTTTTAAATATTTACACCTCTTGTTGCTTGTTTTGAAACAATGCGGACAGTTTTTTGTTTTGATCATATAACTACCGTGTTGAAATAAATTAGTTTTCCGTAAATCTACTAGTCTAGGAGCAGACCACATTAGGCAGGTCTGAAATATTGCAATGATGCCAGCTGTGTACGACTGAGAACCAGGGACGGTACGATACCAACGATATATCGGTGTATCGATACTTTTTTGGTATAGACACCGATATTTGTAACGATAGTTTCTTTTCTATACTGGGTACCGATATTTTTTGTCGATACTTTCCCTCGATATATCGGAAGTATCGATACTTTTTGCCTATATATTATGTACATATTATTTGGTACTCTTGAAAAAGCAAAATACACATCGAATTATTAGAGAACTAGGTCCGAGATCGATTGAAACAATATATTGCTTCAGTCCTACTCCTTCCCCCAAAGACATCGAAATTTTGGATAACTTGCAACCTCAATAGTTTTTTAAATTTTTTATTACGTACCCACAAATTTTATTGTAAATATTTCAATTGTTTATTACATATTTGTAATGTAACTACTTAATTCATTACTTGATCTTCTTTGAGCTGTATACCTATCAATGTGACATAAATTTTCTCTTGATTGATTCAAAGATGATATTTTATTAAACAAACAAAATTAGAACCATAATAGGTTCTATCTTACGTTTTGTTTGTACAGAAAATTACTACACTTCGTCGAAAACAGTTTGCAAAATAATATAAACAGCTCTTCTAAAATAGTATCTAGTTACAAAAAAATAAAACAAAACTTCTACAAATAAACCACAAAATTAAATAAATAATGATAACAAAGCAGATAGTTACAAATTAACGGCTATCCACATTTAATGTTGGTCCTGCAGGACTTTCTTTACTTTGGCTTTGAGTACATGCACCATTTTGAATCTTCGAATTTAGTTTTACTTGCAAAATATCAATGGTATCGATACTTATGACCGATATATCAGATTATTGATAATTTCAAAATATCGAGTATCTATACTTCATGAAAAGTATCGTATCGAAAAAATATCGATACTTTCGGGTTTCGTTCTTTAGGTGCTCGTTCTGTGGAAGAAAATACTCTATTAAATAAGTAGGGCAATGATTTATGTAGTAGAAAAAAAAAACTGGATGGAACTACACAAGACAGAATAGAGAAGAAACAGTTTTTGGAATAAGGTAATTCGGACTCGGTAACTAGAATAACCAGCTGCTCGTCCACTATCGTGAAGTCACCACAGTACCATCCCTACTTAGATCCAAGGATATTGTGGTTGTGGATACTGTGGTTTAGGTTAACAATTGGCGGTCAACGTTGCCACTTATTGGCCAGGGGTGCAGTGCTCTAATCAATACTTATCAATTCCAAAATGGACTAGCAAGTCTAACCTAATACCTTAATAAATTGTTTCAGCCTTATCCGATGAACAATGGGAAGCGTTGCTGGACCGATCCAACTTTCCATCTACTTCTGAAGCAAGCTCGTCCACGACTTCAGAAGAATAATATACCAATTGTTGCACTTCGTTTTACTAATTTGTAAATTTGCCACTCCCCGGTTGTTCAAGGGGAATCGAAATTTCAATTCAATTGGGGTGAAATTCTTTGAAAATATTGAAAAGCGCCCGTTCTGTAAGTTAGATAAATGCTAGACTCTCGTTTTTTATTATTGTGATTATTTGTTTGTTATCAGTTTATCTGGAGCTGTACAAAGAATGAATATTTGATTAAACTGTCCTTTGCTCAGTTTTGAATTTATTGATGTTCGGTAATAATTGGAATCAGTTTGAATGGTGTGGTGATATTGAAGTTTTGTTATTTTTGTTTAGAAATACGCGGCAACTAGTTATGTAAAGACACTCTCAGAAGAGATGGAAAATTTAACAAGGGCCTCTGATTGCTCTCAGGTAGAGTGCTATCATTCGGGCCTTTTACACAGGCTTCCGTCGGGCGAAACGATTTTTTCTTGAAAATGAACTTTACTGCGAGGCCCAAGCTTCGTTAAAAAATCTCGGAAACGATTTTTGACCCCAAAATAAGTTTTTAAAAAATTCGTTTATGCATCAGATTATTATATTAATAAAATTTTTTTTTTGCCCGAGGGTTCTGTTGGGGTTAGGATCTCCTGCGTCACTGTGACCTCCGAGTGGATCTATTGTGACTCATCAGATTCTCAATCCTAGGTTTCATCTTCAGAAAATTGAGCAAACTGTGTATATGGGGTATCAAAATCGACATCATAATACTCCTATATAATGTCTCTACTTTCCGCTGGCTATACCGATAGGTTTCAGAAGTTCAAGCTTTATCTATTCCTTTCATTTTATTTCTCTCCAGCTTCGTTGGGACTGTAGTGGTCTACAAGATGGTAAAAAAGTTCCTGTCATGCGGCATGGCTTTACGAGCGAATTTAAGCGTATTATAGAGACGATTGAGCATATTAATGTGAATATCGAGGAAAAAATTATATAGGCACATACGTTCTCGAGTACTATTGTAACGAAAGCGTTTTTCCAAAATTCCATAAGAACTGCAATAACTTGAGAATGGCCGAAGAAACGACGCGGATGTGGTCTCATTCGATTCAGTATGGAAAATATATTTCAATACTTTAAATGCCCTTTACATCGGGTTTTGATGGTTTTCAAATTTTTGGGCGTTCAAGGTCAAATTTGAACACCACCTTTGCTCCTCGGGCTGCCCAACGAGCTCATAATTACTTTGCCGTGAAGGATTCATCATCTACAAAAAAAATCAGATTTTCATCTTGAAAACCATAGCAGTTATTTCTAGAATTCGATTATTTTATACATGAAATGTTTTCTGGTCGATTTTCAGCGACCAAGTCAAACATCATTTTCTGCAAAAATTCGCTAAAAATGTTGAAATTTTTAATCCCGGATCTTTGGGTGCCCGCTAGACGTTGCGTACTCAATGTTAATTGCGAATAGGTCAAGGCTGCTATTGGTTTTGTAGATATACTGACACTGGTCATTTTGTGTTCCCCGGTTGAATTCAAACGTTAGAAATTATTCCTTATCAGAAACAAAGAGGTAAAGCCCCAGCTCAGTTTTGTCAAAAGTGATCAGAATTTCTCGCACTTGCGGGATTTGTCATAGTTATTTTGAACTTAAGTAGCTCCATCGTAATCGGCTACATTTTTATAGCTGAGCACTTTACTTACCTAATTAATTTTAGGGCCAGTTAATCAATCGTAGGATAAAACGAATGGTTAGTATAAAATGAGGACATAACAACATTCGTATCAAACTTTATAATTAGAGAATTTTTTTTTAGAAATGAGTGCAAAAATGGCTTAAACGCTAATACACAGAAAATTTCAATTGATTCGGAAAAATATATATTAATTAGAGGTTATTGTGATGGATTTATTGTTTCAAAAACGTCGCCCAACTCAATCTAGCAGGAACGTAATGAGCGAGGCGGTGAAAAAGTTAATGTCGCCAAGATACATAAAAAAATAAACAGAACACAACTCGACAATGAATATCACCAGTTGGGCAAGTACAAAAAATCCAAAGAACGTCATTTTGAATTATTACATTAAGAGGCAGCAAAAATCAATTATTATTGGCAACAGTATAAAGCTGTCTTATGACAAGAGATCTATTATAGGCGCTGTGACGCGTTTTCTCAACAATCCGAATTTGCTCTTCAGAAACAGAGAACATAAGAAACTTGGTAACAGTTGATAATTTCGAACGGCGGAATAAATAATGGGCAGTTCCATTCAAAGCGGGTAGCTATCACAGTGTGAAAACGGATGGATTAACGGCTCAAGATGGCGCTGATTCGTTTTGAGCAGTTGTTTCCTGTTCGGCGGCTGACGAATCGAATCTGATTTTAAACAAGTTGAAGAGTTCGGAGACGGTGACGTTGCCGTCGGACCATCCGTCCGGGTCTATAGAGGCGACCATCTTTTCTTCGACAGTATCATGTACAATGAATCGATGTACGAACGTTGGCCTGGAAAAATTTTCAAATTAATTAGACTGGACGAGGAGTCTTCTAGGTCAACCCAGCTTGAACAGAATTTTGCCAGAAAATTGTATATTCATCCAATTATCGTCATCAAAATAGATCTATCGTCAAAAAAAAATGATAGTGCCTACTTGGTTTGACCAATACGATGGACTCTGCCAATTGCTTGAAGTTCATCAGCCGGGTTGAGGATAGGTTCGACGAGAAAAACGTGAGTGGCCTCTATTATATTTAATCCTTTCGACCCTAGGGACAACGGAATCAGCAGAGCAGTCACAGGCCCGTTCTGCAAACGAGACAAATATAATCGCCTGAGTTTTCAAAGGAAAAGTAAGCGATAAGTCCAATCTTGCGACAGTAGCTGTTATCGCTCACTATTGTAAACTGGTGACGAACAGAATTATGTCAATAGGGTGAGAGGGGGGTGGGGACCAGGCGACTCGATCTCCGATTCTTTATTCGCTGGCTGAGCACCATCGCCAGTTCGGGCATCTTTAGGGCTACTCGAAAAGCCCTGAAGATGCCCGAACGGGCGAAAGTGCTCAGCCAGCAAATAAAGAATCGGAGAATGAGTCGCCTGGTTTTTTCTCCCCCTCAAACCCCATTGACATCAAGAAATGCGACAACGAGGAAAAGAAGAATAGAATTAAATTAATTCGACCAACGTCAATGTACCTTGAATTGCGTCAGGCTGTGACGATATTTGCTTCCGATTCCAAGCCGCCGGAAGGAAATACTGTTGGTTTGAAGGGCGTCAGAAATAATGTTGAGTACTTGTTCCCACTGGAAAAATATTGCGAAGTCCATTATTTATTTTCACTTCCAATGTTACCAAGTGTTGAAAGGCGCAGCGCATTAACAAACGAATTTGACTTGAGATCATTTAGCAGAGAACGTAAGGGCTAGTTTCTTGAACCATGATCAACTTTGACAACGGTTTTAGGTGATATTATCTCGAAAAACGCATGTCCTCTTGTTCTTATCCCTCTTCAGCCGCGTATACGCTTGCGAGCCAAGCGTCTTTCTGTTTTAATTTTTCTTTCAGTTGCGCTTTATTTATCGACATGGAGTGGACTCAAGAGCTTCAAATATCATTAATTGAATCGTACAGATCCCACAGGCTTTTGTGGGATCCGAAACATCGAGATCATTTCAAATCTAAAAAAAACTCTTCTCCGCACCGTTTTTTATAAAATTGGTTTGCCACTACCGTCTTTCCTTTCTTTTCTGATTTTGTAGATGAGCCATTAGAAAAAACCGCGCCACTCACACAACAATAGCGAGGTGTTCCTCTGAAGCCATCTTCACCACAACTGTTCGATTGGGAAACGCCAGTGTGGGGAGTTGGCTCTTAACACGCTCGCTGGGTGTTTCTTTTTCCTGTTTGCTTGTCAATGAAAAAATTTCGACGAGCACGTCACGAGCGAGAGCGAAGCAGCTCTTAAGGCACCCCGCTCTCGCTTGGCTCGCAAGTTTATACGCAGCTTTAGGACTGCGTATTCAGCAGTAGTCCCATTTGGTTCAACAGTCGCTTACAATTCATGCACCTTCTAGTCTTAGGACCGCTCCAAAATCGGTTGCCCAGTTGTAACCGGGTCCGGTCAAAGCACTGATAGGGCCTAGAGATGATCGATGCTTAACTGAGGAATCCTGGATTGGAAACCCTGTGCTCGCTTAATGATGGCAGCCTCCGTCGGGACTGAGGTAATAGAAGAGGCAGACTCCTTAAGCCGTCTCTAGGGCCCTCGACACGCTGCTCTTCAAACGCCTTTAGGCGTCTGTCAGGAGGAAAGGGTTAAGCCGTAGCTGCTGTGACGTCCATATTTCAGGGGCACCCTGTATCATGAGGTATACCATGTGATAAATTATTCATACGAATAAACCAATGCCTTGACTCACCGTAGAGAAAACTATAACTTTCACAAAAGGATCCTCGCTTCGGAGACGGAGAAGTTCGCAAGTGACAGCTTCTACTTTAGATGAATACGAGCCGATGATTTTAATGCCTCGCTGGTGCCACTCAGACGACCCGTCGGCCACAACGCAGGAAACTTCACCTTTCAGAGTTTTGTACCGGCACAGAGGACATTCGACACCTTTGAACGGGCTCATCCTCAGAAGCGTCCTTATGCAGTCGAAACACATGCAGTGACCGCAACGCAACACGGACCACTGAAATGGAAAAATAAAGTAGAAGACTGACTTAGCTTTGAATTTGAGATTGAAAATATAAGCGAAACCAATGACGAAATTCACACTGGCAAACATTGATCAATTTTGGAATCGGCTGTTCGCATGGGTCAGAAAATAAGCGCTTTTTGAGACCCAGAGAATTCCTATGGCCTAAGAAGCAACTCACCCTTATTTGTAAATTATTCGAGCCTGAATGGTGGAAAAAGAGGGAATTACTCAGGTGATCTCGTCAATCTTGGAGACCCCGAGACAGGTAAAAGTTACTATTTCAGAAAGAAATAATGCCAAAAAAACTCGGAAATATACAATAAAATCAACTTTTACACCACAAAAATGATAACTCGGACCAAAGTAAAGTTCCAAGTAGCTTTTTTGAAGTTACACAGGAATATAGTCAGCCGTGGTTGTCCTCAGTCAGTTCGCTCAAGAAGCGGTTGCATAACCAACTTGATTTAGGGTTCGCTGATCGGCCTTCCAAGACTGACAATTTCCCGTTGAGCAAAGCCTAGCTTCGTTTTCCTTCAGAAATCATACTTACATTACAGTTCTTAGATTTTTGTGTGTTGTTCATATTTCAGAGGGTCAATTCCAACGGTGGAAAAAATAATGCTTGTTTCTACTAAATAACTCTTGCTGAGATTGTGAAATCCCGTTCCACAAGGAAAGAGGACAAAGAGATTGTCACAAATTAACGATTCTTCGCTGTTGAGATTGAGGGGGAAAAACACGGCGACTTGTTCTCCTGTTTTTTACTAGTCTGCCAAGCACTTTCGCCCCTTCGGGCATCATCAGGGCTTCGTAGCACCATTACAAGGTATCCACGGCCTCTAAGGATATGGTGCTACGAAGCCCTGATGATGCCCGAAGGGGCGAAAGTGCTTGGCAGACTAGTAAAAAACAGGAGAACAAGTCACCTCAAGTCAGTTTTTCTCCCCCTCAATCTCAACAGCGAAGAATGATCGATGCGACAAAACAACAACAAACAAAATAAATGAGTTATATTGTTAATTCGATTTCGGCGTTTAGGCTGTCATCAGTAACAATCTAACAAAGCCGAAATCGATATAACGATATAATTATATTATCTCATTTAAAATCAGTGGAATTTGTGACAATCTCTTTGTCTTCTATCCTTGCGAAAAAATCATGCAAAAGCTCATTAACATATCACAAGGGGTAATCATCATTCTTCATTTATAAAATTGAAAGCTACCAACAATGTTGCCAATTAGGCTACATTTTCATGACAGACCTTGGTGGACAGCTTCTCCTGACAGACAGGGCAGGTTTCATTCTCCGAGCAACCTTTCTCCTGGAGGTTCTTCAAATACAAAAGAATCCCCGACGTTCGTTTTAGTTCCTCTTGGCTCGACATCAAATCCCATTCCATGACTGAGCGAACGTGAGTAATCTAAAACAAACAACAAACCTTCCTAACAACTGAAAGAGAGTGAGCAACCGGGATGATGAATAATGAGGTAATACTGTACAGTCTGAAAAGAAAGCGCATTATAGTGGCAAAATTTATCTCCTCTGAGTATACAATTAATTCGCTGAGCAGACATTTTCAAAGATATTTTTATAAACTTGTGTTGTGAAACGAAGCCAACCTCGTGCGGTTGAACTATGTTAGTTACGCCAGTCTTCTTCAGCGGTGCAGACAGATCGTTTCTATCTTGCAGTTCAAATTCGTTCGGAAGCCTCAGCCGCAATTTGGCCATACATATTTCATCTTTAGCCGCAACCTACGCAAAACCGAAAAGGTTATTAAGAAGACAATGAAATAGAATAAAACACATTAGGGATAATCGGCGCTCACCAAATTGGAAATTTTGCCCCATTCAGCTCGCAAGCATTTGAATTCCTTTTTGACCGTTTCCAACAGGAGTAAATGCTGAGCTGAATCGCGGAGCCATTCGTTTTCAACACTACTCGTCGGCTTCAGTTTGGATTTGGCATAGGCAGCCAACACTAAAAAAATTGAAATTGTTTTTCATTAAACATTTTGCTCAAAAGAACAATACATAGTTCATCATAATTTTTCCACTACATTGGGCATATTCATTATCGGATGAGCAAATGAGAAGTTTGGGCAATTATAGTAATCAAATCATGGCTTACAGAACTTTAACTGCAATCTCATCGCCGGATTATGCAGATATTCTATTCCGATAATCTCTAGCATATCGTAGAAATTAACCACGTCAGTGATGAATGATACTTACCGCTGAGCATAACTTCTTGAGGAGAGGGTTTCCAACTCCCTTCTTTCGAACCTTTGAACACTTCGACGTCCCTCAATTCCGTCAGTTCAGAAGGTTTGGAACTGGAATCGACCAAATCTTGATCTTCGTCGTCCACTTCGACCTGGAAAAGGTCGTCTTTTTTCTGCACCGAAAATATCTGGCTTTCGTAGGTTTTCAAAATTTCCTGAGCTGAGCACAGGCGGCAAACAATTTTGCTGTAAAAAAAGGAGCGTTTATTCAATCAAATTAAGAAGTCCTTAGAAATTCGTTGGATCACAATTAAATGGACAGTTGCAGTTATAATATTAACGTCAGCGGTAGAGCAGGTTCATGAGTTTATTAAAATAATTCTCATGCGCATACTTTTTCTTCCTCTTTCGCTGATTCTTGACAAGATGACAGTCCGTGGCTTCTTTTGACAGGTTCTCCTTTGAAATTTTATGCAACGACGAGACAGAAGAAAGAGCATCGCTTCGGGAGCGATCAGCGTCAGCCAACCAAACTGCGATGAGGTTTAGAGCGGCTGGCAAACTTCGTACGCTGCAAGTAGAATGATTTTTTTTTATCCTTTTTCCGTTTTGTCAAGATTTTTGTAACGTAGACAAACGCTATCACAAACTGCTAGATATACGAGGAGGACCCAAAAGTAACCAGAATGGGGTTGGAGTGGGAAAGTGGCGAGGAGGAGGGGGAATTGCGGTAGAGTGGGGTGAAGGGCAACATCTGACAAGTCAGTGTGCGAAGTTTCATCACTGTGGGTGCAACTGTTGGTCCGTGGGATTTTTTATCAAGAACCTCCTTTTCCCGTTTTCCGCGGCACTGAAATTATGTTTCCTATTGGGGTAAACGGCCACGGAAAGTCTTGCAGTGCTCACTCCAGTTTATGTGCGCTGCTTTGGGGAAACACAAATTTACAAGTAGTTTTACCGTTTCAAAAAAGGAGTAATGACCATTGAAAACCAACCTTGCTTGGGACGGCCGTCAACGTCAAGAACGGACGACGACGTCAAGAAAATTGACACCCTCGTCCATGAAGGCCGAGGGACGGCCGATTGACCAAGCCAGTGAGATTTCTGAAGAGGCTGAGGGAGGACATTCGGCAAAAAAGGGCTCACAGTAAACTGGTTCTTCCATCTCGACAGACAACGCACCTGCCCAGACCGCGTTCTCCGTGAGGCAGTTTTTGACAAGAAACGGCACGACCCCGATTGTTCATCCCCACTACTCACAGTATTCCGCCCCCTGTGACTTCTTTTTGTTCCACAAACTCAAATGGATATGAAAGGGAAGCGTTCGGCTAATGTGGAGAAGGTGAAAAGAAAATCGCAGGAAGGCCTTAACGCGGTTTTGATAAGTGAATTTAAAATTTTTTTCCAAGAATGGAAAAAATATTGGACAAGTGTGTTGTGATCAATGGTAATTACTTTGAAAGTGAACAAAATTTGGTGTAAAAATATTGAACAATAAACGTTTTATAAGGTCATTCCAGATACTTTTGGATCACTCCTTGTAATACGGTTCCATAAAAGTATTCCAACTCAACATTAAACATAAATCCCAAAGTGAAAAGAGGAAGTTGTGTTCAAAGATTCGGAAACCGGCAACAAAATATTTCTGAGAAAATTAAGAGTTTACCGCATTGTGAATTTCGTCTGCCCTGGAACATCGTGGCGGTCATCAAGTTGAGTCGTGATGCGATTCAAAAGATCCCAGTCGTCGGTCACTGATTCCAAAAGATCCCTCCACCAAGCTGAATATCCAAGCGGGCGACCGTCCGCTATTTCATCAATAGCTTTAGTGAATTTGGCCGTTTTCGCTCTGGCCGCAACAACCTAGAATATGGGGAGATTTGCAGAATACTCTTCCAAGGTGAATGCGATTTTTCAAGGGAAATGAACCCACCTGATCCTCGCTTTTTTTCAAATACGATTCCTCCATTGCGATCGCATCTTCTTTCAAAGTTGAATCTCTGAGCGTGGGTGGGATGCCGTTGCCGTGGCAGCTCAACAGTTCAGACAGGTTATGGAGGGTATGGATCAACTGAAAATTTAGAACATGCAGCATGTTTTAACACATTCACTGCGGATTCCTTATTGGAAAAATTCCAGCCAACCTGCATTAAATACCGGTTAAGTCTGAACCCAATTATCTCTTAATACTTATATAGTGAACTTGGCGCTAAAAACCCCGGGGGACAAATTAAACATATTTTAAAAACACTGATTTTTTTGTTTTTGCAGACTAATCGTTCATCACAGCCGACACGATCAATAATAAAAAACATTAATTTCCTACTCTCTATTCCCTCCCTAAAATAAAGCATACTAATTAGATAAACATAGTAAGAAACTTACTTGCAAAGTGTCGACCTTGATCACATTGTCGTATTCGCTTTTCGTTTGTAATATTTGCCGATAGTTTTTAGCGGCAGTGTGATAATCAGAATCGAGCCAAGAGAGGCCAGCGAGCCCGTTTAGCGACGCGACTAGCGATCTGAGAGTATTGGCTACATCTGTTTTTGCCTTGGCGACCATGTCTGTCATCAGTTCTTCCATGGTTAGCGTGTGTTTCAACTTCATATATTTCCCTTGAATGACCTACGAAGGGCGACAATTGGACGATCAAGGAAACAGTAAGGCATTGTTAATATCAACAATCGAATTTCAAAATCAACAAGTTCACCTGCGGATGTGTGCAAGCTTGTCTTAGTTTCAAAAGAGGCATCAACATTTTATTCAAACATGATCGGTCGAAGTCTTTGATCCTCGTTTCTTCGGGATTTTCGAACCTGAAAATTAATAGAAGGTAGCAGCTAAGTGAAAATCGGTGTAACATTTTTCCAACTGATTCGCGTTTTGTTTTTAGGACAAGCAAGAGTATCGCATAGTCCCAAAAAATCCCATTCAAGCGCTTGAAAAGCTCCGAGGACAACTGCAAAAACCTAAACTTACGAGATTACACTTTGCTGGAAGAGTTCAGTGCATTCGAAGTGGATTCTTTGGTAGAAATAGGCTTCAACTGGAGAAAATCTCAGCCAATGATTAACAGTCGACTGCGGGGGGATGCCGATTTGGTCGAAGACGTCGTTTTTTATGCTCCTCCAAAGAATTTGGCTGAGAAACCTGAACGCCTCTTCGACGTCATCGATCAGACGAGACCAAGCAGCCTGCTCATTGAACGGGTCAACTTTCAGGAACTTTACAAGTCCGTGTAGATCTAAAAAATGTGACAACAGGTTAAAAGGGGCTATAGAGAACCCAAAACAGTGTTACAGCTATTCTGATTATTCCTAGATAAGAGAATAGTTGCAGGTACGATGCACATTGAAGCACTGAGATAATTTGCTCGGCAATGAGAGAACTTGAAGCGGTGATTTTTAAACTTGATTGCCTTTACTAATGTGGGACCTACCGTTGATAGATTTTTGTATAGGAGTTCCTGTTACAGCCCATCTGTAAACGCTAGGTAGATGAGAAGCCATTGACGCAATGCGCGATGTATTCCCTTCAACCATTTGGGCCTCGTCGAGGCAAAGGCGCCACCATTCAACGCAAATGAGAGGCGACGCTGGGACGTGATATTTCTTCTCGTGCCGCAACCTCCGGACAGGCTCTTCTTGTTGCACGTAGTTCAATTCTGCGTTTAGAACCTGCAGCAGCACAAAAACAGTTACTTCCTGACATCCTAGAGATTTATAAGATGCATTTCATCCCAGGAAACACAAAAAAGGCTTTTTCCACACAACGATTATTTTTTGTAGATCTAAGGCTGTGGATAACAATTGCGGCGATGGAATTATAGAATGATACTAAGTTGACGACTAGGACAATGAACACATTCGACTAATTTGAAAAACAATATGATTTAAATTGATAGATTGGAAATGACTGATACGAAGAGGTTTGAGGACAGTGCTAATGCTAAACAGAACCTTGAAACAAGCAGAAAGCAACATGTAGGGGTGCAAACTTTATTTGATGTGAAACTGGGTAGGGGTCTCTGTTGTTCATTTCTAGAATGATCATCCCTAGGATTCGTACTGGGTTGGTGAGGGGGAGAAGAACCAGGCGACATGTTCTCCGATTTTTTATTTACTGGCCGAGTACTTTCGCCCCTTCGGGCATCCTCAGGGCGATGTGGAACCATAGGTTAACACAGCCACATGTCGCCTGGTTCTTCTCCCCCTCACCAACCCAGTACGATGAGAGATGCGACGACTCAACCAAGAAGAATCCCTAGGATTGAGCACTTTCCTTTTGCTCAGTCCCAGGAACAAGTAAATTTTTCGGCCATTGGTTGTTTTCGCCTATTGAATCAAGCCAACCTAATAGCCTTGATCCCCAAGAAAATGTAATTTGTTGTACACGAAGCTACACAAAATTCCAAAGAAACTGCAAATGAAAAGAATTGAGATTACCAGGTTTGTAGTTACGACGATATCATAGGCAGCCAGATCCTTTGGTTGAATATACTTCCTGTTTTTCACTCCTTCGTAGTACAGTACTTTTAGGTTGTCGCTGTTAACATGGCGGTTGATCTAGAAACAGAGACATATTATGACATCCTTGTAATTTTCCTGGCATGGCCATGAAGGCAAGTGCGCAGTAAGCAGCAAAAACGCTCCAAAAAACAGGCAATTTTATTCAAAAATGAAATTCATTTATTAGTTGGAACATATAGCGCCATGCCTCTCTACAAAAGGCACAGAATTTTTTGGGGCCAGTGCACTCAGTATTAGACAAAATATTTACCTCCTCAATCCACTGGTTAGATATTGATGCCGGAGAGATGATAAGCGTTCCTCCCGATTTTATCGGCGGACTTTTTGTCCAACACCAAGGGCAAATATAATCTTCTGGTTCAGGCGAGCCAACGCAAACCAGATGTTGTTCGGTTTGACACGTTTCACAAACTATAGTCTCATCTTGGTAAGGATTTTGAGTGCAGAAGCATTTCAAACTGGAGATACGGAAAATTATTACTACATTTTTTATTAGTTGGTATCATACGATAACCAAGGATTGATTAAAAACTACCTCGGGTAAGAGCACGAAGGCTGGAGCCGCTTTGAGGAACTTGCGGACAAACTATTTAGGTTCTGCTCATACCATGCTCTCAGATTGTCATATTTTGAACTCATTAGGCCATTTTTATTAGCCTTTGTCTGAAATTATGAATATACATGAGAGGAAAAATAGGGAAGAGAAATTAGAGAAACTTGCTCTTTGAATGTAAATAATGAAAGGCTATTCCTTACTTCAACTTCACCGGCAGCGCTTGTTTTTGTTAATTTTCTCCTCTTACGACGAACACTTGAGTTCTCCTCGACGGCTTTGACAGAGGAACTTGGAGCTCTCTCTTCTCGAAGATCGGACTTGTTAGTTGAACTTGGAACGCTAGCAATAATACTGTTTGTTTTGTGACAGGGGTTCGACAAGATGCAGGAAATGACTTCAATTGTCTTTCCGAGTCCCATTTCATCAGCTAAGATGCCTCCTTTGGGATAAACGATCTCAAAACCTGAAATTGGATGACCCGTGTGAATATAATTTACAAAAGCTAACAGACGATAGGAAAAAATTGAACAAATTGGGAATGTTGGAAGAACACTCTCAATGAGCTAGGATACCATTTTCAATTAAACGAGTCTCAGTCGGTGCAACTTATTGTTATAATTATTTTTTTCAATTACTAATCGTCAACGAATTAACTTGGGAGCTATCGAAGGAATAAGAACCAGTTAATACTCTCACTTCCAATACAACCTAGTTTTCCATAATGATCCAAGCTCCCAGTCTTTTGAGTTCATTTTGAAAAACCCTGCATCCATGATAATATAGGTTAAGTTTCCACCGAACAACAGATAAGGGAAAACTCGGAAGCAACTATGGTAATTCTAATCATTTTTATTTTTCTTAATTTTCAAATTTATAGCTAAATTATTCGCCTTAACGTACGGCTGAATTGTGTTTGACGACGATTTTTAAGCTCCAAAAATCTCGAGCTATACCCTCACGCCTAATTTCTGAAATCTCAAAAAATTCTATACGAAAGCTGCGATAACTCGAGAACCAATAAAGCTATTGACCCCGCGATGGTCTCATTCGATTCAGCGTTCAAAAATCTATACAAATAGATACCAAATAATACACATTCGTCTGAATCAATTTTTGACGGCAAGTGTTGACGGCGAACTGCGAACGGACCGAATTTTTGGTTTATTATACTATAATAGACCATTTTAATTGCCCTAGAAAAAAAAAACATTTCTAACCCCCTAAAAATTTGAAGTTTCACGTTTCAATGCAAGTAAAATCCAAACATTAAAAAAAATCTGTCCGTACGCGGTTTACCAACACTTTTCTGACAAAACTATAATCGCTAAATTCTTGACATTTAAAAAAAATCAATCTTGGTCTGATAATGGCTCAATTCTTTAGCCAAATCGCCAACTCCACTTTAAGGATATTTCTGGGGGGTTTTGATGAGGAGAAAATTAGTATTTTCCAATGTTTTTCCAGAAAGAGGTGTATTTGGTATCAATTACTACAGATTTTTAGACGGTGAATCGTTTGAGAACATCGCTGGTTCGGTACCTCTTGTGGTTTTCAACTTATTTCAGCTTTGTGTTGAATTTTTGAGAAATTTGGCATGAGTGTATAACTAGAGAGTTCTTAGAGCTATAAAAATTATTCTCTATGCCTTAGTATGCTCGTCGAACACTCTTCAACTGTACTGTTAGGCGAAAAATTTAGCTTTTAATTTGAAAATTAAGAAGAATAAAAATGATTAAAATTACCATCGCTGCTACCAATCTGTTGTTAGGTGGAAACGTTCTACTGTTCTGACAATTATATCAAACTGATGGTGATCTTAAATCATTATTGAAGCAATAATTCACCTCTGTTGTATCATTTGCAGCGTTTTTATTTTATATTCGGATTCTACATACATTGAAACGCAAATCTTTGAGAGGAATAGAAATTTGTTTTTTCTTAGGCGATTACAACGGTTTGCTTTTTATTGAATAAAACCAAAACAGAGAACCTTGGAAATGACTTCGATACAGACCTTCGAACGAGAATTTCTCATCGTCGGGTGCCTTGGTCGGATCGTAATTTTCTCTAGAAATCATCCACCGGACAGCATCCTCTTGGTATTCGCGAAGTTCCAACTTGAGCAACTTCTCGACATTGCAAAGCGGCTCTTTCGGTTTCGAAGCATCCCTTTCCTTCTGACATCGGTGAGCCTTCTTCACATAATCGTACAGTTCGTCGGCGAGCTGAACTCGCGACATTTCGATAGCCGCTTCTGCACAAAATTAACGTTCAGACCGGGCGAAAAAAACAAAATCAATAACATTTAAAGAAACGTCATTACTTCGGAGGTTCCAAAAGAAACTGTAAGGAAGGATATTTCTGGATTTCCAGTGAAATTAATTCATCTCACAATGATTTGCAAGGCAGAACAATGATATCGTAAATCATAATGCAAGTCGCGGTCAGGCGCCGATCAATTCGGTTCCGAAGACGATTCAGACGATCCTTTGATACTAGACGGAGGATCTAGGACCGTTTTGGACGCACCTTTGTTCCCGATTTCGCCGCCCGAGCGCTGACCTACGATGAAATGATCGATTCATAAAAGTCGATAACTGTCCCAAATAATGTTTGGGGCTATATTATTTTCCCAAGGTGTATTAAATGACAAGGTGGGCTCGATCATTAAGGGGGAAGGGGCCAAGGTAGATAGATTGAGAGAATGAAATCTATCTACCTTGGGAAGGGGCAGCTTTCTCTAACGTCACTGGTATAAACTTTCCTCATAGCCGCATAATACGAATTTCATTGCAACAACGTTACTTCTCCGCTTTCCTTTCAATGAGATTGTTTTGTGTACGCCAAGTTTTTTATTACAGTTTATTAGTTTTAATAGAGAGTTTCATCAAGGTTTTTTTTTTAGAAGTCGTTTTTAATATTTATTATTTAATATTTATTTTTTAATATTTAATTTAATATAATATTTATTTAATATTTATTATTTAATATTTATTATTTTTAATATTTACTCATTATTTAAGAAAAAAATATTTTCATGGTTGATTTTGAAGGGTACAGAGTCTTTTGTTTCAACGCCTTTTCTCAATGTAATTATTGTAATAACTTCTTAATCTCTTTAATTATGTAAACATCAATGTAATCATTTATTCTATTCATTTCTCTTCATACACTACTTTTTTGAACCACCACCAATTATTTTTGAATAGGTAACGATGATTTGGAGCTTCAAACTCCCCCAAACCGCACAGGACTTTGTTCTTGGTTTGGGGTATATTCCAATACTTTAAGAAGATTATTTGTACCTATTTTGTTTAATAATGGAATAAACTTTATATTCATTCATTCATTCAATAAGAAATGGGAAAACCAGGTGTAGCGTGTGCGATTGCGGAATGCCGCGATACGTCTTCTCTTCGCAATGATCTTTCTTTTCACCGGTAAGTTTACTATTTTAATTATTTATTGCCCGTAGATCCATTCTAAAATGTATAATTATGTAGTATCATGATTACCGTTAACCCCCGGAAACTATTGTAATTTTAATCAATTTTATTTTTCTTATTTTCCTAATTAAAAACTAAATTTTTTGCCTAACGGTACAGCTGGAGTGAGTGTTTGACGACCATTCCAATGAGTATAGAACGATTTTTATAGCTCCAAGAACTCTCGAGTTATACCCTCATGTCAAATTTCTGAAAATCTCCCAAATTCGGCACAAAAGCTGCGATAACTCGAGAACCAATCGACCCTATCGACCCCGCGATGGTCATTCGATTCAGCGTCCATAAATCTATATAATTTGATATCAAATACACATTTTTATGAAAAACCCTGGTAAATATGAATTTTCTCCCCCTCGAAACCCCCCAAAATACCCTTAAAATTGAGCTAGCAAGTTGGTTCAGGAATTGGTCCGTCGTAGGACCGAGATTGATTTTTGGTGAAAATTTCAAGAATTTAGCTATTATGGTTTGGCCGGAAAAGTGTTGACGGCGTACGGCGGACAGACATAATTTTTTTATTGGATATTCAGATTCTACATGCTTTGAAACGTAAAACATCAAATTTCGAGGGAGGGTTATAAAAAAATTTTCTAGGGCGATTACAATGGTTAATTATTGAATAATAAACCAAAATTTAGGATCATTAAAGGTTCAAAAAATATGCTAAATACCGAACAACTGATGTATGAAAAAAGTATATTATAACGAAGAAACTAGGTAATTGTAGAAAAATTGCTATTATGATAGTTTTTTTTTCTGTCTCTAGCCACCAAGTAATTAATAAAAACCGAGAATAAAAATTTCTAAAAGTCTTAAAATTATTCACGAGGATCTACGATGTCCAAAAAATTTAAATTCGACCGAAACGCTGGGTCACCGGAGGGAAATAAATCGTTACGTGCGCCTTCATACGAAATACAGCAGAACCCGCAATACATAGCTGCAATTGCAGGCGTTGCCTATGCCGATGATTAAGGAGTCGAGCGGACGCCGGATAGGATTTTCCGATTGTACGGTATCGCGATCGATACTTCCTCAGGCTGAAATATAAATAGAGCATTTTTACTCGGTATTTTCAAGGAATATTGCGGAATTATTCTTCTCAAGAGTTTCGATATTATTATGGTGAAGTTTGAACAGAGTAGATAAATTGCTATTATGATAGGTTTTTGGTTTATTATTCAATAATAAACCATTGTAATCGCCCAAGAAAAAAAATTTTCTAACCCCCTCAAAATTTGATGTTTTACGTTTCAAGGCATGTAGAATCCGAATATCCAATAAAAAACGCTGCAAATGATTGTACAGTGGTTTATTATTATTTCGCTTCAATATTGATTTGAGAAGACTATCCATTTGTCATTTTAAATATTCCGAACATTTGTGAACGTTCCCCCCGAAAAACAGATGGTAACTATAGGGGAAAACTCCGTAGCAACTATTGTAATTTTAATAATTTTTATTTTTCTTAAGTTCCTAATTAAAAGCTAAACTTATTGCCTAACGATACAGCTGGAGTGAGTGTTTGACGACCATTCCAATGAGTATAGGACGATTTTTATAGCTCCAAGAACTCTCGATTTATACCCTCATGTCAAATTTCTGAAAATCTCCCAAAGTCGGCACAAAAGCTGCGATAACTCGAGAACCAATAAAGCTATCGACCCGGCGATGGTCTCATTCGATTCAGCGTCCAAAAATCAATATAATTTGATAGCAAATACAAATTTTTCTGAAAAACCCTGGAAAATAGAATTTTCTCTCCCTCAAAAATACTCTTAAAATTGAGCTAGCAAGGACGTTCAAGAATTAGGCCGTCGTAGGATCGAAATTTTTTTTGTAAAAATTTCAAGAATTTAGCTATTATGGTTTGGCTGGAAAAATGTTGACGGCGTACTGCGGGCAGACAGAATTTTTTTTATTGGATATTCGGATTCTACATGCCTTGAAACGTTAAATATCACATTTTAGGGGGGGGGGGTTAGAAATTTTTTTTCTTGGGCGATTACGAAGGTTTATTATTGAATAATAAACAAAATTGAGTTGGAGACAGGTTGAGCACGCAACGCTAACAAGCGTTGTTGCTAGGTAGCAACAACCTTTGTTTTCTCCAGTAACATTGCCAACTCCGACTCAATTTTCGGTTTATTATCAATAATAGAGTTTTTGCCTTTACCAGTGTTTTCCTACGGTGACCGTGGGAAGTATTGGTTACTTTGTTAAATGAATCTGCACAATCATTTGCAGCTTTTTTTTTTAGAAATCCACCATGAACTATTCAGATCAAATTTGTTACCATCAAACTTGAAAGGAAAAATAAATGTTCATCGAATTCCTAAAGCAATATTTTAAAATATCGATGTGACTTGATCCCAGTAGTGCTTTTCTATTCTTGATTGAACCAAGTTCTAATAAATCAAATCTTGATCAGTCTTTCTACACAATTGGCAACACCTGAATTAACTAGGTACTTAATACACTTACCTGAGAAGAAATTATGCGATGTCCGGATCTTGTCATTTATTTTTGACTCAATCCCAGAAAATCAAAATATTATCTACAACTTATAGCAGCGTTGAACCGAGTATATTTCACTGGCTAAAACCACCCTTGGAGTATATTTTATTAACTGAAGCTGGTTTTTTTTTTTTTTTTTTTTTTTAATGCGATGATGAGGCAGCCAAACCAACATGATGTCACTACTAAAATTCTGAGTAGTTAGAAACTTTAAAAAGAGCGATTTTTCCAAAGGAAAAGCCCTGCTCCTATTTTCCCAACGTGTTACCAACATAATTTTGAGACGAATATAAAATTGGGTAACAGTGTGAATATTGAATTAGAACATTTAATTAGTTGATAATATTGTTGTCCAATCTTTGAACATCTAAGGTAGAAAATATACTGTATGAAACTATCCTTTGGCTTTCATTTTTTTGAGAATATTTTAAGAGAAGTTGAGAATATTTGGATCCTCCTGGTTTTCACTACGGCCCAGCCAGAGAAGAAGCTGTATAGGAATAAATATCCCTTTTCACTCCTTCCCAAAGCATGTTTAGGTAGGGTGATTCAACACAAGTCTAAACTAGATTAGGAAGGAACACAGCACAGCTAGATTAATTTATGAGACGCCCTTTCCTCAACTCAGATCAAATTTGTGCATCCTCTGCAATCATCTCCATGACACAAACTGAATGACAAAATCGAAAGGGGAAAACAAACAAATTTACTTCAGAAATTCACTTTAATTAAAGAAATGTAATGCTTGAATATTGAAGAGCAGTATAGTCCGCCCAATTGAAATAAGAATAAATAATAAAAATTAAAAAACTCTCGTGACAAAACCAACTGGTAGGTAGGTAGGTACCTAAATATCGACCGGACGAATTTGTCACAATAAATGAGAAATTTTCCAACAAACGTGAACCACTACATGATTAATCATTTAAAAGGCCCACATTTCGAAATATATCGATTTCTAAGTCGACGAATAACGCTGAAACTGTTTATTTGTACGCCATTCTGGGACAAAATCACCACTCGAATATTCAAAAGGAATAGGAAACAGCGAAGATGAGGGTACACAAAAGAAACCCTTTGGGAACACTTCACGGATACAAAGTTCACAAGGGTATTTCTACAAACTGAGAGATAAAATGTAGTGTCGAATCAATCAATTGAGTGGCGCAGCTTAGTTACCGACGATGCAAGATGGCTGCAATCATGGCGATTTTTAGGAGCTGAAATCACAATTTGAAAACAGAACAGATGGATTCAGTCGAGCCTCTGTCGTCAAGACAAAATCAACAAATTAAAAACGACAAGAACTTGACTGCACAAGGATGACTTACCAAAACGTCTTAACACGGCAGGACGTGTTCAGTTCTGCGGGCCTGTAAGGCATTGATTACACGAAAATTTGGAAATAGTTTGTAATTGCGCGTTGTAGCTCCCGGAAAACCGTAACGAGCCACAGGCGTAAACGTAATGCAGGAACGTAGAAATAGCGTAAGAGGGAGGCGAAGTTGCAGTGGGGATGCGAAACAGGTGAAGGGACGAAGATAAGACATTGATGATAATATTCCGCATAGGTTCAAGCCAAACTTTTCAAAACCCGGATTAGTTTTTACCAGAATGCTCGAAGTTTGGTTGAGAGGGATACAAAATATGGCACTTTCAGCCATCATAATTATGGTCCAAGTACTCCCACCTATTTTGACTGAATGGGTGAAAATACTTGGATCACGAGTAATGATGCGGAAAATCTGTTGCCTGGAAAGCCTCCCGATCAACTCCCCACCGCAAGGTGAGGTGGGGAGGAAGGTCATTCACTGAGCCCCCGAACTGTAATGCGATAAACTTCATTGGCTGATTTGCGACCCAAACTCCTCTTGAGCATTAATTTATTCCAGTATTTTTACTCTACAAAGTCTGTGGATTTGCTCAGTTGAAGAAAAAGAACGAGATTCCCAGAGTTTTCAAGTTGGAATAAATAAATGCTTAAAAGCATTCTGGATCAATAATCTCCAATGACCAATAGGAAGAGGCTTCATTAACGTAGCTACTGAAGATAGATCGTAGCACGCCCAATAATTACAGCGAGGACGTTGAATATCGTAGAATGGGGAAGTTCATTTTTGACACCTAATTCCAGGTTCAATGCGACAAATCTTGAGAAACCAATTCAGGTAAAACAAACTCGGGACGCCCGCTCATGGAAATTAACATCTGACAAAAATCGCCTTCCTTTTCTTTCGTAGTGAATCGAGAGAATTTGAGCTTGGAGGAAAGCTTGGCTATATAAGCGCGGCGAGCGGTGAATTTCCTCCCTGCTGATCCCGGTGTTAGTTTTATGCCTGCACATTTGTTTAGATGGAGCGAAGAGCCGGAGTTGTTGATGATGAATGTTGAACACCATTTACCCACGCAAATTTAATTCAGAGCACTAACCAGGGCCATGCTCAATATCTATTTATGGCTCCGAGTGGCGGCGCAGAACAGATTGAAAAAAAAACAACAAAAAAAGAACTATGGGAATCTGAATTATAGAGCCATAAGCAGCACCTGCAAAAATTCCTACATACAACTTCACTTCAGACCACTAAGGGGATCAGCCACCCAGAGCCATAATCCTAACAGCCATTTGTGCCTTGTTGAAAGTTTTCGCAGGAGACTTCCTTGAAAATTTGCGCTTAGGAGTTGAACGTTGTTTTTCTTTTTTGTTCCAAAAGCTGTCCTAACGCACACCGAGGGACGAAGTTACTGTAAGAAAAGAGCCAGGCAAGCATTCCTCCAATCTCCAGTCTCTCCCTACTGAATTTATTCCGTTCAATGGTATACCTTCGCAGCGGGCACTGTGACTCTTGGTCTAAACGGAAGCTCAGTAGCCTCCGGAGAACGAAGTATTGCGCGATTGGTGGCTTCTGCTGTCGCTGAAATCGCGCCGACTGCCGCCGTCATAACCGCGACTGCGATGAACACAAAACACAGAAAATCCCATCACGTTTTTGGCTGCACAACATACTCACGCAATTTTTAGCATCTTGGTCTTTTTTGTTGAAGATGCACAGTTTATTTAAGAATAGAGTTTTAACTATCATGACAACAGTCCGTAGCTCCCTTTTTTAGTTGGTTACGATTAGTTTACTGAACACTTTCGTAGAACTTCATTTTTCCGATCATCTTCCGAGGTATGAAATTTGAGAATTGAGAGGTTGTCCGGCGAACGATTTGGTGCCTATCTGGGGACTACGATGGCCAGAAGCGTGAATTGAAAGCTGCCCCAAGGGGTCAACACGAAGAAAGATAAATCTTACTCAGGTGGGTTTTAAAAAATTCTCAACCAAAGACCTCTTTAAGCCAAACATTATAGATATGATCAAGTCTGGTGGTTCAACACATCTCAATTTTCTTAGGGAAATCGGCGCTAAGAAGGTAGAATATGGCTCCGTATGTGACACTATAATTAGTTAGACTGAATCCCCAGGACGATAATGAAATCATGAGAACCATGGCACACAGGTGTAAAAGAAAGGCACCAAGGATCTTTATCTAACTTATAAGTATTATCACAAATGTTTACATTAGTAGACCAACTTGTCCCAACTAACAGTTAGTGTTCATTTCAACCGCCCTGAATCCAAGGTGGAAATTTTACTTTGGCCCCGTGACTACACTGTATTTGAAAGCTTCCCCACAGAAAATAGTCAACTATCCTAGTACAGTAAAAAATCCCCTAAACTGAAAACCTCAAAAAGCACCCAAAACTGGTTACAGCAATTAAAATAATGATTATGGAACGACATAGCAAATCAGGTTCCATATTAAAATAGAAACCAAAAACCTAGTAAGAATCCAGGATAGCTAGAAAACCCAGCTGGCCTAAATTCTGAAGGCCAATGACAATCATTTTTTGTTTTAATTCTCATATGAAAATTGGTTACCTGTACCGAGAAGGGGCGGCCGATCCTTCCCCACCGCCACCTCCTCTTCCTCCGACAGGCGACCTGCTTCGATATCTTCTCGCGGAGTAGCTATCATGGCTTGGATACCTTGCACTGCTACCGTACGAATCACCCCTGGATCCGGAAGACCCTCCACCCCCGCCGCGACGCGATCCTCCTCCATCTCTATCGTTCCGCCTACCATCTCTAAACTGCCCACCTCTGCCACCCCCACCACCACCACCGGTACGACGACCTCGTGATATTTCTACACGAACACGAACGCCAAAAAGTTTGGCGTTGTTAAGTCGGTCGCAGGCAGCCTCAGCATCACGACGCTCTGCAAATTCGACAAAGGCGAAACCGGGAGGATTGTAAGCAACCCAAACGCTGCTGATGGAGCCGTACTTGGCGAATTCGACCTCGAGGTCATCTTTCTTCACTTGCTGACCAATGCCACCGACATAGACGCGAGTCCCTGTAGAGCTCTTTACGTCACTTCCTCCACCTCCTCCTCCTCCACCTCCATTTCTGTCATAATCGCCTCTCATCTGCAAACCAAAGACAATTTTGAAAATTAACAAACCTCATTTTTCTTCTCCAGGTGGTCGCATTACTTCTTTTTGTAGGTTGAGGGGGAGAAAAACGAGGCGACCTCTTCTCCATTTTTTATTATTCAGCCGAGTACTTTCGCCCGTTCGGGCTTCTTCAGGGCATTATAGGACCAAGGGTACCTATGGCCAAGGGTACCTGAAGAAGCCCGAACGGGCGAAAGTACTCGGCTGAATAATAAAAAATGGAGAAGAGGTCGCCTCGTTTTTCTCCCCCTCAACCTACAAAAAGACAAACCTCATGTAACAAAGAAACGAATACAAGTTTTATTTTCATACATAATTATACTTAGAGCACTTCCACGCTCATTGGCATCATACAGCTTGCCCATTATACTGATTATTAATATAGAACTATTGATCCATTGCGCTGGAAATAATTGCCTGCAGCTGTAATGTTTTACCATCACTCCCGAATGTAAAAAAAAGAGATTTGTACTAAAAACCCTAATTTTAACCTGCAACTCCAAACTAACTAGCAACGGATTGCTATTTAGGTGGCTTAACATTGTCAGTTAAAACCCGGATTCGAAATATCACAATTATTGAAATCCGCCTCAAGTCTGCTATCCTCGCAAACTTATTTGCTAACATAGCATAATCATCCAATGTGCAGTCAAAAATTGCAGACGTAGGTTCAATTCAAATCGGACCAAGCATCACTAGATCTTCAAATAACTTTCGTCGTTTCAGTTTCAAACCTCGCCCAAACCGACATGACAGCGAAAATCAGAATAACAACAAAGATGCATCTGCGCTCATACGATTCAAATCAAATGCGAATTCACCGCATAGTCGCAGTTTCAAAATGGAAAAAGTGAAACCGCCGATTACACACTACAATGAGACGCAAGCACGTCGACTCGCGATAAGCGGTCTACGATCAAAACGGCGCCCGACAGGAAAAAAGCAGCAAAAATAACTCACCTCTGAATCAGATTTTCTTCAGAATTCAATAACGACTGCACGCCTGGCTAATTTGACAGGAAAAATGGAATACTATTATTACCGAAGTACAACACAACAATAGATCGAGGACTGCAACACAACAACCGCAGCTAGCACCTAAAATCCGTCAATCTTGCACTTGCCAGGTCCCGACTGCAGCGAAATGTGGGCAATAAAGTAACTATCGAGAGAATGATCGATATACAAGTGTAACTATCGATGTTCAACGTTCTGAACATCGATTATCAGGATGCGGATAACCAAATCGATTATTAAATTAAATCGATTAAATACAATCGATAAAAATCAGGTGGTTTCCCAGATTTGCAACAAAGTTTCAAACTCCAACTCAAATCTTCGATTCGCTCTTAAGAAATATCTCTAAAATAAATTTCCTCAGCTGAGCTTAATTTTTATTTATTTTATTTATTTGTATTTATTATATTTATTTTGTTTCCAATGTTGCCACGCCGTAAATCGATATGCTTATCATATCGAATATCTTATCATTGAATTTGGTTAACCCAAGTGTCAACATTAGTTGGCTGTTCAAGTTCAACTAGTTCAAGCAGAACAAAGATCTCAAATGGATTATCTACTTTCTTTCTTTGTCATCGTATGATAAGTCACCAATCGCTCGGGTCGGATTGCTTTATCGTGTTCGTTTATATTTTATCCGAAGTAGGTAGAGGAATATCTCTGGCTATCGCTTTCAGTCTCACAAAGCCTATCGTTCCTGGAGTTGGAATTTCTTGGCCGATTCGAACTTCCTTCGTCGTTTAAAAACCGAAATTGGAGACTGGTTTTTCGAATTTTTCCATTTTCGGTAATTATAAATTGGTGTGCAAAGATCGAAAAATTAATACGTTTATATTTCGAAAGTTTTCATTGATGTTGGTAGACTAAGTACTATTAACGAAAAATAAATCTTAAAAGAACATCCGAGCCGATTGCAAGCCTTAGAAATTGATTTGCTTGTAATTATAATAATATTGCGTTCATTGAAAGTTGTGTGAAATTTTTAGTATTGAATAATATTAATTTTTGCAATACCTAGTTCAGCTTCTTACGCACTCTTTCAGGACGTTGAAATTTCCAGATTGGAGCAACATGAAACCGGAAAAACAGCCGTTACTCGTCTCTGTAACTGAGCCTGCTGAGAGCAATGAAAGGTGAGTACCTTTCCTTCGACCGGTGATAATTTTGTAATGCTGAACTGCGATTGGTAGCACAAAATTCATGGTGCGTTTATTCTTGTCCCTCAGATCTGTGCAAGAACATTGGAGTGCTGAATCTAAGGATGAAGATGTGCCGTCTAGAGTCAGTATAGAGCAGGACTCAGGTTCGGCGCTTTTCCCCTCAGATTACGATCCTCTATTGAACAGGAACTTGGAGCATCCAACATCGTAAGTATTTACTCATTTCATCTCAAGTATTCAATGGTTCTACATTTTTCTCAAATACTATCCATGATAAATTGATTTGATTTTCTAAAAGCGGGAAATTTTTTTTTATTATTGTGATAGCGAGATTTTCTTTGTACTTATAGAACGCTAGCCAGCCCCGTTTTATCGTAGAGGCACGTGCCAATGGCAATTGGCAATTGGTATTACAGAGAGGGGACGCAATAAATCAACTATCGAAAAGAATCAGGCAAAGGAGTGTTAAGGGACATCGAGTTTAAAGTCCCTCCCGAACCAAAACTGGCATTTCAGACTAAATCTAAATTTGTTGAGATATAGGCGTTATGTATGGCTGGTTGGGGGAAGGGGGTTATCAGCTGGCAGGAGATAAAAAGGGTGCTACTCATCATTGTGCCTAGGGGGCTGGCAGGGTGTAAAACGGGCCTGACGCTAGCATGAATTGAATGTTTACTGCGACGGGTTGAATTATCTACCGTTATTATGACAGAAAACGTGTGCAAGTTGACATAATTGATAAGAAGAATGGAATGTTTCAAGCGACTCCTATGTTTCCTATAACTTGTTTGTTCATTGATTAGTGCCGATGATTCCGTTGTGACCAGGTCGGTGACTTCTGTTGATATAAAAACGCTGCAAATGATTGTACAGTGGTTTATTATTCCTTTGATTCAATAATGATGTAATAAGGCCATCCGTTTGTGATACTAACATGTCCAAAAATTTGTGAAGTTTCCACCTACCAACAGATTGGTAACTTTAGGGAAAACTCAGTAGCAACTACATTAACTAATTTTAATCATTTTTATTTTTATTTATTTTCAAATTAAAAATTAAATTATTTGCCCAACGGTACAACTGAAGAGTGTTTGACGACTGCTTCAACGAGTATAGAACGATTTTTATAGCTCCAAAAATCCTCATGCAAAAATGTCTGAAAATCTTGCAAATTCTGCACGAAAGCTGCAATAACTGAGAATCATTGAATCTATCGACACCGCGATGGTCTTATTCGATTCGCCGTCCAAAAATCTACAGAACTTTATACCAATTACATTTTTTTCTGAAGAGCATTGGAAAATAGGAATTTTCTCCCCCTCAAAACTCTCCAAAAATACCCTTGAAACAGAGTTAGCTATTTGGTTAAAGAATTGAGCCATTTTCCGGCCAAGATTAATTTTCGGTGCAAATTTCAAAAATTTAGGTGCTATAGTTTCGTAAGAAAAGTGTTAATGGCGGACGGACAGATTTGTTATTCCATATTCGTATTCTACATGTCTTGAAACGTAGAACACCAAATTTTGAGAGGGTTAGAATTTTTTTTTTCCGATTACAATGGTTTATTATGTATTGCACAATAAACAAAAAATGAAAATAACCGACGGCCTTCGATAAGAGGACGATCTTTGGAGAGCCGCCGATTTATTATTTATGAAAAAAATTATTTCAAGGAAACATTTTGTTGTGGATGATTGCTAATAACGTGAGGGAAAGAATTACGTTTATTGGGTTCAGGGCTTCGTACTATGAAATTTACAAAAGGCAATCAAATAAATTATGATTATTGCCAGATAAATCAAAATATATTGCCAAGCCCTGTATAATGCCCCATGTCCTTTATGTCAACGATGACCATAGATTATTTGTGATTTTTTCAAACCTTTGCGCATGAATTCTTTCTTTCTGCAGGAATTTTGACACTATGGTACACCTGCTCAAAGGTAACATTGGCACAGGGATATTAGCAATGCCGGACGCTTTTCTGAATGCTGGCCTTGTTGTCGGCACTGTGGGAACGCTGTTCATGGGTGCCGTCTGCACCCACTGCATGCATATGCTCGTACGTTTGATAAGTATTATAACATTCCTAATCTATCCTTCTCCGTTTTGTCCGGGGGTTGTTAGGGGGAGAAAAACCAGGCGACTCATTCTCCGATTCCACAGCTGTGGACACTATGGCTCCACGTCACCCTGAAGATGCCCGAATGGGCGAAAGTGCTCAGCCAGCCTATAAAGAATCGGAGAATGAGTCGCCCGGTTTTTCTCCCCCTTAACCCCCGGACACCGAGAAATGCGACGACAAGGAAAAGCTTCCCAGTTTTGTTTTCTTCTACCAATAGTCTTGCCATTCCTTGTAAATTAATATTGTGATTGTTTGATCAACATACTCATAGGTAAACTGTTCGCATGAGCTCTGCCGGCGGTATCAGTGTCCATCGCTCACGTTTTCTCAAGTTGTTCATCGATCGTTCAAGAGTGGACCTGTTACTCTACAGCCGTTTTCAAAAATAATAAGGTAAATTTTATGCTTTCATTGCCATGAATTCTTGGGCCTCTTTAGGTTCCTTTAAAGGTTCGTTTTGGTGGTCGACTTTTCATCGATTTATTATCGTAATTTCTCACAAGTTGCTTAGTTTCTTCTACAATCAAATAACGGCCTCTTTTCTTGAAATGATGAACTTTAGAAGTAGCCACATTTCATTGTTAGCTACATCCAATGATCAATACATTGCGATTGTGCTGTGATCCAATTGAACGAATCAGTTGAAGCGTTGTTGCAAATATATTACCGAATTTAAAACTGTTGAATGATGACTTGTTTCATTTGTAACAGATTTTAATCCTATTGGAATTTTTCATTCGGTTCTGGCAACTTGGAACGTTCTCAGGTGCTTTAATTTGTCAGCAGATTACAAAAAATTATCGTAGTTTGACCACAAATGTAATACAGTGTAACTACTATGTATCATTGATGATTTTGTAGGTGGATAGTTAATACGTTTTTGATCATCACGCAACTCGGTTTCTGCTGCGTCTATTTCGTCTTTGTTGCGAAGAATCTTAAGCAAGTAAGAATATTTTCTGTGTAATTTTCTGTTTGAACTTCCCATTATATCAGCCGTTTTTTGTGATTATAGTTTATATATTTCACACTTTGTGAACGACGGAGTATTATATGTTTTTTTTTTTTTTGCAGGTTATGGACTTGTATCTTACAAGAGTTGACGTCCATTGGTACTTGATCGGCCTCCTGGTACCCATGATATTTTTGAATTGGGTCAAGAATTTGAAATACTTGACACCCGTGTCACTGGTGGCGGCGATCCTCACATGCACCGGCTTAGGTATAACTTTTTTCTACGTGTTCCGCGGACTGAAAGACGTCGAAACAGTCCGGTTATTTGCTCCTTGGGACAAACTTCCACTTTTCTTTGGCACGGCAATTTACGCCTTTGAAGGTATTGGCGTGGTGAGTAAAATCATGAGAAGTCTTACTATTTCTAGTTTTGGAAAATTTCTTTGCTGTGAAAAAGTGGCCAATACGTTTTTCTTCGTGTGGCTTATTTAACTATTTTCCCTTAATATTTTCTCCTTATAATCTCATACTTGGAGTTGTTTTCTTTCATATTCAATCAGTTACATTTTCACAGGTTCTACCTTTGGAAAACAATATGCAAAACCCATCTGATTTTGGTGGCTGGACTGGCGTCCTCAATGCAAGTATGGTCATTGTTGCTTGCCTGTATACGACTGTGGGGTTCTTCGGATATTTGTGTTACGGCGACCACATGATACCAGGAAGCATAACACTCAACATTCCATTGGATGAAGTGTAAGCGCTCTGGTATATCTTCATTTATGGACCTGTGTAATATCTTGTATTCGAAATATTATTGGCAATTCTTTTTGCAGACTTGGGCAGTCGGTGAGAGTAATGATGGCGCTTGCCATCTTCTTCTCATACGGTCTTCAGTTTTATGTTCCGATGAAAATTGTCTGGCCTCCGATTGAAAGGAAATTGAACGAAGAATACCGACTTTTTGGAGAACTTTTAACTCGAACATTCCTCGTTTTTTTTACGTGTAAGTTTTCAGCTATATTTTCAAATTTTGTTCATCAAGTGCTAGTTGTACTCCTCTTCAACTGCAGGAGGCCTAAGGGAGGTGGATATTTTTGTGTTCAGGGGTGATATTGATCTACAGGTAGCACTAGTTTTTTTTTATATACTTTTGATAGAGGAGTATCCTTTTTAATTTATGTATCCTTGAAAGTTTAATAAAAAATGGATAAATTGAGCAAGTTATGCTCATCTCGATTGGTGACGAATCTTCACCAAAAAATCTTCAGAAAATGAACCTTGTTAATTTAAAAAAAATATTGAAGTTGAAAAAATACCGTTTTTTTCTAGTTTGCTTGGCTGTCGCAATACCGAACCTCAGCGCCGTCATATCATTGGTCGGAGCTCTGAGTAGTTCAACGCTGGCGTTGATCTTTCCCCCAATAATTGAAATCGTCACATTCTGGGATCATGGACTGACGAAGAAAACAGCTATCAAAGATATCCTCATCGCTGTCTTCGGCTTCACAGGTTTCCTCTTCGGCACGTATGCTAGCCTCCACAACATATTTTACCCTCAAAGTTAGATTTACAATGCGATGAGATTTTAAAAATACTTCCCTTTGGCTCTTAGGTTCAATTGGCTCTAAGCTGGGCTCCGGATAATTGGCGGAGTTTTACTGTGACTCCTTGCATAATTTCTTTACCATTAATCAATAATAAGGAGATTGATGTGCTTTGGGTATGAGAGGTGGTTTTATAATGTAACACATCGTAGGATGCCATTCCTTGCCCGAATGCATTTTGTTGAACAGTCTTTCACTTAAATAAGTTCGATATTTGTGATTTTCAAAGCTCATGTTTATTCTAAGGTTATAATTGTGCTGAATTCAAATTTCCACTTTCTGTTTGATGGTTAGATGTTAGTTGAGGGGTGATTTGATAATGTGGGAATACGGAGTTGGATCTTGTTTGTGGCTGGCTCTTGGATTTGAAGTTAGGAACTTCTACCAGGTGGAATTTCTTTGCTATAAATGATATTCAGCTATTGAATCCGAAAATTTTGTATTGATTGGAAAGCCTCGAGGATAGTCTTGTGAGGACTCATTTCTTGTTCTGTTAGTTTTTCTTTTTAATTTGCCCCTTATGATAGTTCAACTGTCCTTGTAACTATGGTTTTAAAAATTGATCCCCTCTAAAGTGGAGTATCCGGAAGTTCTCTCAGGTTAGTTTAACATAATTCTTAATGAAGATGGATTTCATTTCGAGTTGGGCCTTGTTGAGTATTCACTTTAATCGAAGAATCAAGTGTGACTAATTTTTAGAGCATTTTAGGATATAATTGTCGACATTCAATGAGCTGAAACTTTAATTTCATAACGCTGTACACAAGCAGGACACGAGTTATCGTATTTCGCGTTCTGCTAACTGTGTACAGAATCAGCACATCATTGGTTTGTGTCCTGACCTTGACAGGGTCCTACTCTACTTCTAATTTCTATTTTTTTTTTTTCTCGATTTCTAACCACTTGCTACACGGAATTGAAATTTGGCAAAAAATGTATTTCGTTAGGGAGTGATACTTGTTTTCAGTTGTTGGTCGCCTAGTTTACTTACCAGTTTGGATTTCTGAAAATGTCTGTAAATTAAAAAGATATCCTTATTGCAAACAAAAAAATTCACCTATGTAGAATTCAGCATATTTGATGATGTCGAAGTGAATTTGTGGATTATTTGTAATCTACCTATATTCTTACTACTCTCTCGACCTTACTAGTTACCCATCTGACCTTTATTTTTCAGCTTTCTCAACAACTCTATTTCAAATTTGCCTTGTGTAACTGTAACCCTATTGTTGTTACCTCCCCTGTTTATAAACTTGAGCGAGTTGTTGAAAAACGGCTTATCGTCGGTAAAAACCAAAGCATTTACATTTGTTACAAATATCGCTATGTAAATATGTATCGAATTTCTCTATTTACAAAATGTTTATTTATTGAAAACGATAATTTAATATTTAGCTTGTAATCCGCTGTGTTATTGCTTTCCTGTTAATCCTGTGATAGAGATTAATTGTGGAACTTATAGTTTATAAATTTTATCCTCCCATTATATTTATACATTATCAAGAAGAAAAATGTTAGCCCTACTTTATTATTTCGACTAGCCAATGTTGTTTTTTCCCCACGAATTAAGTCACATTCCAGATTGTTTTTTTCTGCCAATCACTTGAGATTCTGTATTTCTCAACAAGCGTAAGAATCTGATGGAATTCGTACGAAGGAATTGAAATCGCAATACTGACACGGATAATAGTCTTCCAAAAAGAACAATAAATAATTTTTCTACGTCAGAATATAATTATTTATTGATTGTATATTTTCTGGTTGCTAATTGGTGTTCAATTATGTAACTGAATCAAATGAATGTTGTAATTTTTCGATGTAATTATCTCGCCTATTCTACTGTTGATGAGTTGAATTGTTCTCAATCTGATCACTTCACGATTTGATGAAAAACTTGTACTATTCTCGTAATAACGGAAAAGCTTGCTACTTCGATGATTATTTATTTCGGAGCAGTTTGATAGTAAATGTAAAATAAAATACGAGTTTTTTCTTTGCGTCCCTCCAGTTCAATTGATTGGTCACCTTATGATAGCAAGGCACTAAGTTGTTCTGAGTGAACAGACTCATTTTTAAATAAGACAAACAACTAAATCAGCAGGTAAAGATTAATTATTTACAACGGATATCATAATAGTAGCAATGACCATGAGCAATAAAAAATGGTAAAAACATGAACGCACACTTCACACAACTCATTTTTCACACTGTACGAAGAGGATCGCGATCAACTGTTGATAAAACTACGTGAACTTTACCATCAAACGCCGCCTGGAGTTTGGTGGCAACATCTTTGAGAAAACCGCGCTCTGAGTCCGAGTGATTTGTCAATATAACGGAGACCCCTGCATGCGTGGCGTCAAGCAGGTCGTGATGGAACATTTCCCCGGTGACAAACAGGTCTGGAATTGGTAGTGAAGATCCGGGTTTGAGGATTTCTTTGAGAATTGAACCACCTGAACCGGGCACAAGGGCTATAGATGTCACTGGAGAGTCAGCAGGACGGTTACAGGCCATGGCCAGACGAACATGCACAAGGTTGGTACGCCTTTTCACAAGCTCGACACACTTGGCCAATGTAAGCGGTGGCTGGCCAAGGATTGTCAAGTGACGTCCGGCTCCTACTATACTAGGTCTTGCAGGAGTCAAATTTGAAGTTGACGGTGCGTGGCCATTAGCGGAAGACAAATCATGCTCAGGAATAGTTGATTTGATAATGGGGGCCACTGTAGAGGGGTCGTAGTAGTTGGTGAAAGCTGAGGCAAGCCAATCATTGACACCACCGGCTGCCGCGTCCCAGGCTGTGTGTGGTGAATAGACGGCAACCCGATTCTCGAGACAACTGGCAACCAGGCGCTCCTTCCATGATCCAGATCTATAGTATAAGCATGGCATACCATTTCATAAGGATTTACGCGTCAACCCCATACTAAAACTGAGAAATATCACGAAATATTTTCACTAAATCAGCAATAGAAAATCTTGCGGAAGTCGAGGAAAACTTTTTCAGATAACTTTGAGCTAAACTTGACAATAGATAATTTTAGAAATGTTGCCCTCAAACGATGCAGCTTATACTCAAAATATACTTGAATGGTATCAATAAGAAAAACTTACCCAACACGTTTGATGGCAGCGAATAGCGGAGGGTGATATGACACGATCAGATTGGCCTTGGCGTTTAGCGCCTCCGTCATCACAGGCTCCGTTAGATCATTTGTCAGGAGAATTGTCTTAATAGCAGTCGGCGTAAATGGTTCGATCAACAGGCCAACATTGTCCCAGCTCTCGGCACCTCGAATATCTGCAAGACGTTCCAGCTCTTCGATAACGTCCGGCAACGGTAGCCCTTCGCACTGATCGCCGCTCATATTGGCCTTCAGTTGGTTTCTATTCACAGTAGGCAAACAAAACTTCCTGGTTTGTGTGGAGCTGTGGCTGAGAACCGGAGGCGAACGTGGGATTTTTGAGTTCAGAGCACTTGAGAGTGGCTCACATCGGTGCAATCGCAGATATCTCCTACTCAGCGTTACAATCATATGAAGAATTCTCAGAATAAAGTTTGCGTCGAGCCTGAAATGAAAAATTTGTCTGTGATAGCATAATCGTTACAAGAATTATCATCTGGAGATTAATCAGTAGCTTATAGATTTTAATGCTCTTTGAATTAAGAAAGTACTTAGAATACTAGTTATGACCTAATTAGATGAATGATAGCAAATCCAAAATCGAAATAAACTATCAAAACATGCAAGAACTTACGGAAGCGGCTACTTCGGCTCTCTATTGAACTTGAACTTATCATGTGATAAGATTAGTGATAACAATTTCAAACCTTCTGCGCGACCCAAGCGGGTGCTTAGAGAACTAGCTATTTCACCTCGGCCGGCCTCATCCATGGTGATTAGAACATTCATACACACCACATTCATTCATTTATTTATTCATAATATTATGATTCACATTCATTTATACATCTTGGGCCTCATCGAGCGATTATGTGTGTTTTCCATTTTCTCTGCCCTCCCACTTTTGGTCATGTCGGACATCGGCACTGTTTAATATTCTTCTTACTAACTGAGAGGGGAAGGATTATCAAGTCATATTATACTCAGTTTATGTGTCTCAACTATGTGTGTCTTGGTTCTATGTGAGTATATTTTTCGTTCAAGTATTGCTGTTTTTTTAAGGCATTAGTTGTTGAACTGTTTGAATTTAAATAAGGTGCATCAAGGCCCACCCTCAATCGTTATCATAGAACATTAAAATTTCTTTTTTTTTTAGCGAAACTTGATTTTATGTTGACATTTTGAAGCAACATTTTTTTGCTTCGTTTCTTCAAAGCGAGAGGACCTGCTCTCATTCGATCTCCATGGTCTGCGCTTCATCGTTCAGGAAATGGAGATAATTTTGATAAGAGAGGGTTCACCGTTTTCACCTCCCTTTCCAGGCCAGGCAGCTTCCTCGCTTGAGCTGATCGTGATCGAGTGCAGGCTGGGCTGTCCGAGGACAAGGAGCGGGTAGTGTTGCGTCGCGGGGTGGACAGACCTGGCGGGGATCGGTATCGCCTCCTCTGCTCAATATTTCGATTTTGTATCAGCTCGTCTCTTATATTCCTCGTCGGTCTCGCGTTCGGTCACCACTGTCTTCCAAAGGCCCGAATCGTGTCAAAATGATTTCGACCCGAATGGTTTCGCCTTATACGTGTAAACAATTCTACTCTAGCCCGTTTTTCCAAATTTAAAACTTTCGGCCGAAAAGTGTCGCGCCGTTTTAGCCGCGTCCGTCAACTGTCAAACGGAACTATCATGCGTCGCAACGTTAAGATTTTACTGCTATTCTCGGTAGCCTGGATGTTCGTCGTGATGTGCTACCTGCACACTTCCAGCGAAAGAAAGGTACTGCCCAGTTGTTGTAAAAAAAATCTAAAAATCATTTTATACTATGTTCATTCTATATTAATTATTGTTGTGCGCCAGTTGAAGAGAGCTAGTCTCGATTTATTCCGATTAATAGATTGCTGGGTCATTTATGAAATCAGTAAATACCCAGAAGTAAATTTCAGTCAAGTGAAGTGCGAATGAGTGGTTTATCACCTGCCTACTTATTAATGACACGCCGTTCTGAATTGTATCTCTGATAAGTTAGTCCGAGGAAACCCATCTGCCATCAGCACTTCCGGGTATAGCTGGCAGTTATCCGGTCACAGATCATAATTAGCCCTGTGGATGCTCTATGGGGCGAAAGCGCTTGACCAGTGAAGGGTGTAGTGTAAGGATGAATCGCCAAGTCGTGTTGTTCTCAATCTAACTATACGATAGGAAAACGGTGATTGCTTGAGTACTATTTGAATACTGTAGTAACTTTTATTGTATCTTTATATTACTTTTTTATATTATTATAATATTATTTTCATTATTGAATTTTACAGAGAAAAACCGCTGCAAATGATTGTTCACTGGTTTATTTGAACAGTGGTTTGTTATTCCTTTGCTTCCAGTATGACTGGGGAAAAAAAAAAAAAAAAAAAAAAAAAACTATATTTGTGATAGTAACTATTTCGAACATTTGTGAACGTTCCCACCAAAAAATATTGGTAACCACGAGAGGAACTCCGTAGCAATTAAGGTCATTTAAATCATTTTTATTTTTCTTAATTTTTCAAATTTAAAGCTAAATTATTCGCATTAAGGTACGAATGAAGAGAGTGTTCGACGACCATTCCGACAAGTTGAGAACGATTTTTCAGCTCCGAAAATGCTCTTGCTATCCAAAAGCCCCAAAATCAATACAACCAAATCTGAAAATCAATTAACTCGAGAACCATTGAAGCTACTGACTCCGTTATGATCTCATTCGTTACAGCGCCCAAAAATCTATTAAAATCTAAACCAAATAGACCTTTGTCTGAAAAGCGTTGTAGAATATGAATTTTCTCCCCCTCAAAACCCAAAGAAATAACATCCAGAAATGCAATTTAGAATTTGAAATTAATAAATTTTCGACAAAGTTGACATTTTTTCAAATGAGGGAATGGTCGTTTTTTAACTAGAACCTTCGTTGAAAAACTGTCTTAATATCCAACGTTGATCAACCGAAAAATACTAACAATTGAAGTGTTCTTTTTTTAAACTATAAATCTATGTCATTTAACGAACATTTGAAAAATTCTACCAAAAGATAGAAAACATTTTCAGATTTAGATTGATATTTTTCTGCAATAAGCTGACGTTTTTAACTTAAAATCCATTATCTCCAACAGAAGTTTAAGGGTGTTCAACTACAAATTGACTTACTGTACTGAAAACCAACTAAAAAGAATCTTGAAAAATCGTTTCATACTGGAATTTTGAAAATGTAGCGTTTTTCTAGCATAAATTGACTTTTATACTGAAGATTAAAATTTATTTTTTCTGTGAAGTCCTTTTTTTAAATTGATCTCTTCATATTGCGTTCTTTACAAAAAATTGAAGTTATTTTACTGACTCTTGACGATTTAAATAGAGTTTGAAGGCTTTCAACATACGATGGTGTCCAACTGAAAATGAATTTGTAACCATCTTCAACAGAGAAAACGTTTATACTTACTTATACTGTCGAATACTTCAGTGAAAGTGGACAATTCGAGTACTAACAATCCAAAAAGTTGACTGAAAGTCGAAATTTTTTTTTTAGTTCCATGTTTTATTGCTGACGTTTTCAACGAACCATTCAATTTTTTGTTAATATTTTTAGGTTGTTGTTTGTAGTTCCGTCCATTATGAAAAAAACTTGATAATATTTTCTGCCAAATACAACGTTTCTCCATGATGGACATTTCATTTTCGAAGTTTTAATCGAATCGCCTACTTTTATTTTCGAACGCTTTCACTTGATAGCATTCAACCTATTTTCTCGTGGTCAGTTTTTTTTTTTAAACGTTAGAACGCCGTTAAGTTCTAACTGACTGCAGCCCAAAATCCTCGCTGGCATTTGAGAGATTTCAAGCTTTTGTTAAGCCATTGTTGCTAGTTTAGTGCTGCAGTTGTAACAAGCGGTTGCGCAAAAATAGTTACAACTTCTTCGAGTTCGTGGGCGAAAAAATCGCCTGTTCACTGGCCACTTGCGTAATTTGACTGACCGCAGACTGCAATTTGCAAGCGATCGCAGCGTACATCCGCAATTCGCATTTTACGAGCTGTCTTGAATTTAGAACTCTCTCTAAACGACTTATAACCGACTTTCGAATTGAATGATTTAAGTGCATGCTGTGCGATAAAACCAACTGCGATTAGTTTCCCTTGAAACTAAGCCTAGGGCAGTATTAATCTTACCTGATTAGGCTATATTGAATATGAATTCTTTAAATATTTCAATTTTATCCGGGTCGAAGACGAATTTCTCACGTGTTCCTCCAAGTTTATCTCAAGCCAGCGTTCGACGGATGCAAATCACCCGGTTAAATTGATCTTGAATGTCCACAATGTGTTCATTCTGTCAGTAGTTGCCCTTGATAGCGATCTAGTTGATTCAAATCTGTTCACTTGAGGCCAGGAATTCTACGCCTACGCGCATTACTTCCTTGAAGTCCACGTCGAACAATCTAAGCTTTTCTTGTGAAGGTGAAACGATCTAGTGTTACTTGGCTTTTAAAATCATGGCGCAACGAGGGAGATAACGATTTAAAATAAAACTCGAACCAGCGTTATGAAAGACTGTCCATTATATGGGACCAACTCTAGCCGCTTTTTTTGTTTCAAGGGCCTGTCTTGCTAAGCCTTGACATTACAAGGTTTGAACGACGCTAGATTACCCAACAATATTTCAAAAATTTCTGTATTCTCTTTGGGTATGCGTAACTTGACCGATCGGATATAGAAATATATCGAAAGCCTTCCAATTATTATGGAAGGCCGATAACTCTTCATAAATGTTTTTTAGAAAAAAGTTTTTTTTTAATCGTTTTGTATTTTTTCTTGATTTTGTCCTGCTACAGTTAATGAGGGCAGCATACTCGTTTCAAAAGTGCCCCAGTTTAACTGCTCATAGTTCAAAAATTATACCGTTTGTCTCCACCCCTCTCCGCCCATTTTCCCGTGTCTCTGCCCTGTCCGAGCGGCGTTGCGGTCGCACGTTCGCGGTCACCGCGCGGTCGGCGGCCTGAACAAAAATTAGGCGGATGGTCGCACGGCCTCTATAGCAACGGAACAATGTGTCTCATGTATTGAAAGTATGCTGAGTTGACAATTTTTGTTCTTGGACATCAAATTTTGAAGTGGTACTAGACAGTTTGTGGACGATTACGATAGAAATCAAAACGAGGCTTATTCGAATTGCAACAGATTCCGACTAATTTCCAGAATATGGTTTTTTTCAGTTTTTAATTTAGTTCTTGTTTTTTTTTTTTTTTTCAATTTCTATTATAATATTTGAATTTTTTATTTACAATTTTAATTTATTATTTTATTATTTAAATTTATTCATTTTAATGCTACCTACTGGATATTTGCTCCTTATTCCATTTATCAGTAGACTACGTTGACGATCAACATTTCGGAAATTAACTCTTAAGTAACATTTCTGTTAGATCTTTGCTCCTCGGATAGAATAACAGGCAGAGAATTGTTCCGCTCTCCTGAGATAGACTTGCCGGTGTTTGGCGAAGGATTCAGAGCGTGTCCGCATTTCCTTCGGAGCTTGTGAGTGACAGCCAACTCTTCCCGTTTGTTGGTAGCTCCTTCAGGAAACCTCAGTGATTCTTGGGAGAAAAAGGCGAACATTTATCGGATTTGCGACGATGGGGAATTATAGATAGGAACGCCGATTTATTAGTTTCGTCGAATGATGGCTAGAATCTAATTAGCAGTGAAAAAGCCAAGTGATTTAACAAACCTGGAAAAATGATGGACAAAATTGTGACTGAGTTGAAAAAAATGTTATTCGAGAACTCGGCAGATGCTAATAGAAAAGACGATAAATTCTAATGTTTAATCATCGTTCGTTCTATATGAGTTTCGCTGCATTGCGTGTCTGTTGCGTTCATTCTGAGTAACTAAATGACGTCGCCGATGTCCGTTATATCGTTCAAAATCCTGACCATTCGATCTCTCAGGTTTTTCTTGGCGCTCATCGAAGCTTCCAGTTTAGCAAGGCTGTCTGCTTGCAGGTCAACTCGTCTGCTTGACGATGAGGATCTTTCCCTTTGGTGTATGCTTGTTATTGTGCCTTGAAAAAAAAAAAAAAAAAATTATGATAATAAGCGATTTGATAATTTGGGAAATTTTCAGGCGAATTCTCCATTCATTTTATTGCCGGTCGAGCACTTTCGCCTCATCAGGGTTTTGCTGAACCATTGTCTCTCTCTCGACCATAGTATATAGGAAAACTAATGCGACGACAAGAAAACGTAGGAATATTTATGTTTTATTCAAGAGCCCGCCTTTTATTAAACGTTTTGTTTTCCTCATAAATAGAAGTTTGTTAAAAACGGCAGTTGAAAAAATACGATGATTATAATCAGGATCACTGCATTTGAGCTATTAGAATTCTGCTGTACTTTATACTCAAGTCGACCGTACACGAATGAATCATTTTTGAAATTTCTTTGTCTTCCTTACACGTAGCAATGGAAGGCGAAGTGATAAGATGTTGAGATTGGATGGAAGCTAGGACACGGATAATTGAGTACACTAATATATTGCTAATTAGAAAAATATCTCTTTGGACACGGATAATTGAGGACACCCTTACTTACAATAAATATTTTCCCATGTTGACCGAATAACGCATCCACACTTGCGGCGTCTCTCCGATCTCATTTTATCTTTATTGTTATCAACTTAGATTTAATTTCATTAATTTATTATTAAAAATTAATTTGTTAAATTTAAGGTAATTGTTCAATTAAATTATTATTATTAAAGTAATTAATTCGTTAAATTCAAGAACATTAATTGATTAAATTATTATTATTATTAAATTAATTGTTTTGTTGAAAAAAGGAAATTTATCAATTAAATTATTATTATTATTACTCTCTTCCTCCCTTAAATGGACGTTTTTGGTAAACTGTTTTAAATTAACAATTTGGTGAGAAAAACGAACGAACACCGTTGAATAAATAACAGTTGCATAAAAAAAAAAAGAAAAAAAACTGAACAATCTACTAAAAATACAGTTTTTCATTAAAAATAAAAATTACGAAACCAGGTTCTAGAGTTTGACACGTTATGTGGAACAGATAGATTGAAGGGAGCCACTGAATTTGATCTACCTCTATCTGCCCCTATCTGGAAAATTGATTGTTGTAAAGTTGTTGAAAAATTATGGTAAACCTTCGCGCTCCAAACTCTCTGTTCTGCGATGAAGATTCGCATATCTGGAGGGAGTAGTGTTTTCTCTGTCCATAGAGGAAACGCGCGAGCGCGGTTTATTTTGCGCTTGAAGTTGACTATTGGCCGAGTCTTCTTCGATTTTCTTTCTGATATTGTTAATCCTCACGTTTGCGGCACGGTTCATTTTTACATCGGAATTCGCCATTTGTAGGTACAATTTTTCTGTTGAATGTGTTCGAAAATACTTTATGTAATGTTCAAGCTTGCGTTTTCGGAAACAATTGTTTACATCGTGCGAATGGACGCGTCGTTTGGATTTTCGTTGCTAGTGAACATCGAGAATGTGTAGTATTGAAAATTGAGTTGTCTTAAATGGCCTTGCGGTTTTCTGTTCGGTTGGTTGAAATTATGCGTGGCATTTTTTCTTCAAAGGTTACAAGTTAATCCTGTTGAAAACCCCATCCTGCTTATCGTCTTCAATAAAAATACACTCACTACAATGTACTTTCTAAATTCAAGGTTCCTTCTATCTGAGGTCACGTCAGTTCGGCAGGTATCGCTCGAGGAAATCAATTTACCAGAAAACGTGGGCAGGCGTGTCTAAATCATGTTTTCACCGAAACTGAATTTGATTAATTTCGATTTGACGGTGTAATAACAGACCTTACGAATAACTTCCATGTAAATTACGTCTAATGTAAGCGCCGTGCGTTTCAAGGCCGCATTTCATCCTCTTTCGCCTTTCCTATCTTCTCGTTCATCATAGAACGTTGACTTCGCCTCTACCTGGTGTTAATTGCGGTTTACAACCATTCATTCCCGTTATAATTGATCCTTCTATGAATTCGTTTTACCGACCAATCATTCCTTCTGTCAGTTTGTTGTTATATGCGTAAATGAGCGTTGAAGCTGGATTTACTTCCTTTGAAGAGCGGAGCGGAAGCCTTGTAATCTTCCTAGATAGCCGAAAAATTGTTCTCCTGTTCAAAATTTTCTTCATACAAAACTTTGTCGAAGAACATCTACCTAATTCTATTTATCTTTTTTTGAATTTCGACGAATAATATGTTTGAGGTATTATATTACCACATCACCTAATGGTACAATTAAAAAAAAATTCTTTATAGTTGAATTTTTTTTTTGTAATGTAAATTCTATTCAAAATATGAATCAACAGTTGAAAGAATCGAGCAGTTGGAAATTTAGCTGGTGAGAAACCCTGGAAGAAATGCAATCGGTTATAAATATTTATTTTCAAAATCATTATTTATCACAATTGTTTATTGTTCGAACCTCTCTTTCCTATGTATAGGAAAGCACCTACCTTCCACATTTTTATCATGATCCTCTAATAAAATGTTCTGTGATAATCATCATAATTCTGATTGGTCGTATGACTAGCGTAAAAAATACATGGGGGGTCATAATTATGGGCTTGTATAGATTATTTTCATTGTCCAATATATTTCGTAGTTATTTGAGGCTCTGAAATGGAAAGTTCAGTTTTCCCCCACTATCTCGGATTTTAATGAGCTGTAGAGCTGCTGTAAAATTGAAGCAAATCAAATCTACTTTTAAAAAAACGTCCGTGTAGCTACGCCTTTCAATTACATAGTTTGTAATATATAATAAAATCCAATGATACTCCTTAAATTTTGAGGGTTTTCGATGTATAAACATGTGGCACTGACCCGAGCGACGAATGCGAACGATTTTCTGCAAAAATTTAAGAGAAAGTTACCTCTACGTAACGTTTAATTTCAACTGATTCTATTGCGACCGTGCGGATTTACTGGCGAGGTATTCGCCTCTAAACAAAATTCCTCGTGTGTAGAGGAATTCTAAATCATTCTAGAAGGTATTTTTGAGCGCTTCCTCGTGTTATGACTTCGGGTCTAATACATCCATTAGTTAACTGTTCGGTATTAGTTTACTATTAATTGAGCTGTTGCGTGAGCGAGTCTTTACATCACCTGAGCTGAAATCCTTATTATTTTCAATTCTCCACAATCTCTTTCTCGACATGAACCAGCCAAACGGCGAGAATTTTCGCTTCTCATCGCTTCTTTGGCAAATAAGAAGTCGTGTCGTCAATCGTCCGTTGCAAAACGTTGTTCAAACTGAAGTATCATTCTAGTCACTTCATTAGGACGAATGGGAGTACTAAAATTCAGAAAAACCTTGAGCCCTATGATCAGTAGGCTATTGCACCAGAGAGACTGGTCGACCAATGAGAATGGAAAGGAATCATAATACAAAGCAATGTGAAGTTGATTGCTTCTCAGGCTCATAAACGTTTACGTCATAAGAGTTGGCTTATATTTCATTTGCTCTTTGCCGTGTTGGCAGAATGGTTGTAAAAATATTTCTCTCTTGTAACATTATTTCTTTAAAAACAAGGTTCTCCTCTGATCAGCTACTTTTGAAACCAGTTTATTTTTTATTGCTCAGAGAAACGATACATTGAACAATATTTAATTTGTATTCTCAAAAGTAAGAGCTCTTCGAACATATTTCACATCCTCGTGCCTGGGAATTCTCTGCTTACAACTTTTCCAAATTTGAATCGAAAATTTCCTGAAAAGTGCTCTGAAAATGGGGGTAGGTTGAGATTGTTCCTGTGGCGTTTACATTGTTCAATTGAAAAGATTAGCATCGCAGTCTTTACCGAACAGAGGAACTCGCTGCACGATTATATCAGAAGCTGGCGAGGGTGGTCATCGAGGCCTCTGTCCAGGCTAAGAAAGAATACCCGTGAACTCGGACCGAGGAGAAAGCGGTTTGGCGATCTGCCGCATACCGAGTCAGGTCCGATTGCATGCCAGCATCCTAAAACAGTTCTCGACAGATAGCAAGTTTAGCACGCTTAGCAGACTCAGCTGGTCGGATTCAACATGAACATCCGCGACAAGGATCTTCTTCCTTAAGTCTATAGGATTTATCTGTTGTAATTATTCGTTTGGTTGTCGTCGCATTTGTTGTAGTAGAGGGGTTGTGAGGGGGAGAAAAACCAGGCGACTTATTCTCCTGATTTTTAATGGCTGGCCGGGCACTTTCGCCCATTCGGGCATCTTCAGGGCGACCTATGTACATATCAGTGTTGTTAGCATGGAGGTACAGTATTACTATTATTTATAGTATGGTTCCACGTGAGTAATAAGTACCAAATTGTAAAAAAGACCTCTATAAATAACAGTAATACTGTACCTCCATGCTAACACTGATATGTACATAGGTCGCCCTGAAGATGCCCGAATGGGCGAAAGTGCCCGGCCAGCCATTAAAAATCTGGAGAATAAGTCGCCTGGTTTTTCTCCCCCTCACAACCCCTCTACTACTGTTGTAATTATGTTCACTTTCATTATGAATTTTCTCGTTTGTCGCAGGAGGACAATGAAGAGAACCGAGGGCTCCGTCTTAAGGAGCTTTTGGAGGCGAAAACGGAAGCGGTGACGCGGGGGCGTCAAGGAATCGGCACATCCTTAGCTTCTACCGCTCTCCTGTTCGACGAAAAGGCCTACATACAAGGAGGAGCTCTTCGAGCAGGCGAAGATCCCTACATACGAAACCGGTAACTCCTCAAAAATACCCTTAAAATTCAACTAGCAATGTGGTTCAAGAATTTGGCCGTCTTAGGACCAAGATTGATTTTTGGTGAAAATTTCAAGAATTTAGCTGTTATAGTTTGGCCGGAAAACTGCTAACAGCGTACGGCGGACGGAAAGAATTTTGGTTTATTATTCAATAATAAACCATTGTAATCGCCCAAGAAAAAAGAATTTCTAACCCCTCAAAATTTGACGTTTTACGTTTCAAGGCATGTAAAATCCGAATGTCCAATAAAAAAAATTCTGTCCGTCCGAAGTACGCCGTTAGCCAAACTATAATAGCTAAATTCTTGTCTAAATACTCGATGGAATCTAAAAAAATTGAAATCTCTGATTGGATAAATATGATTGTGCAATAATTACCTTAGGTTGTAAATAGCTTGGCCTAGTAATTATTAACCGACTTCATTTTTCCTTATTACCTGTTGCAGATTTAACCAGGAGGCTTCCGATAAGTTGCCTAGCAACCGTGAGCTACCAGACACCCGCGTTGCCTCGTAAGTACTATGACATAATTCCTAACAGATGGTAATTGTGATTAATAGGGTGCTCAATAGCTTCATCTCAGCGATACCATTATTACTGCAGTTGAGCGGTCGTTCGAAATGATCACTAGTTGACGAAATAATACTGTTCTGACGCGATGATGTGCGGAACTCGTTTTCTTCTCTACTCTTTTTTTTTAAATAATTGATATTTAGATATTTTTTATTCAGATTTTATTTATAAAACGTTTTTTGATTGAAAATATTAGTTGAGTGCACTCGCAAAATCTACAATTGAAATAGGTTGCGACAAGGAACAAATTTTATGATATAAGGCTATCATACGCTTTATGTAAGCATTCCTATGATATAAGGATAATTATATAACCGTTAAAATGTTTTACTCTGTTCCATCCAACGTTAGAAAACGGATTTCCCTCAAAATTTGCTAAAACTCTTGATAATACTATGGTAAAAACGGAGTGGTATCTGACGTTGATTGTTATCACGAAACAATTCGATGTTTCTCGGAAAAAATTCCCACTTCGACAGCAAACCAAGAGACGAAATCAGGGCACGCTATTGAGCTGTAGATAGAGAAGCATACGAGGAGAACCAACCGTAACACATTGCGACGGTTGTACAGCATGTACTAGTATCTAAGAAAGTCGAACATGACAGAAACACCGATACAAAGACGATCGGTCACGGTATCTTGCGCAGATGGAGTTTATTCATCGCCGCACCTTTGTAACATAGTTCTGAGCTTTGCCAACAAGCTATAGAAATGTCACCTAGGCCTTAAACTAAGTAACCTTGGTCGAAATTTCACACCAGATAAGCAACTGCGATTATTAGATTAACAATTCTTGATCAGTAAATTAATATTCTGCTCCACACATTATGAATATTGGCTATCAGACTGATGATTTGACGAGGGATAGCATTACTTATCAGTACACCTCAAATAATTATATTCAGGTCGTGAAAATCAAATTATACTTCAGAGTTTACCGGAGCAGCGGTTCTCAACACAGGTCAGCTTGTGTAGGCCAATTATTTCCTCGAAACTGTTCGCGTTCGCCATACCAATTTATTTACCTTAACAGCAAGACTACAACTCACTTCGAGATACCTTAAATAGTTTAATTAGGGAAATTGGAATCGGAAATTGGTTTTATTTCGAACGCAAAGTGAATCCAGGCAAGTTCCTTACAAGAATCTGCGTTGAAATTGCACAATATATCATCGTAGTAATGTTTAGTAAAGGAGACTGGATGCTACAATGAGTGTAGAATAATATTACATGCTTTTGGTTGTATACGTTAGAGTAATATTATGTGTTATTTATTGTTGAATATTATTATATGCTTCATTTTTCTACGCTCAAAATACTTCCACGAGATTTTGATAACTCGAGAGCTAGTTGAGCATAACTTTGTTATGGTTTCAACCGATTCAGCGTGAAAAAATTTACGATGTCAATAACCAATATATCCCTTTGTTGTACTCGAAATGGATATATAACTCGAAATTACTTCTGCCAGAAAATATTAGTCTAGAAGAGAAATCGAACAATCAAACTTTTATCACATGACGCAGTTACCGTCAAATGTTACATGAAATATACACGTACGAAACATAGCAGTGAATTCCATTCACTGATGCATGAAACGTATTTTATTAATCAATAATAAACCTTTGTAATTGCCCAAGAAACAAATTTTTCTAACCCATCAAAATTTGGTGTTATACGTTTCAAGGCATGTGTAGAATTTTAATATCCGGTGAAAAATGTTTTGCTCGTCAGCCGTACGCCGTCAACACTTTTCTAGAGAAAATACAGTGCCTAGCTAAAATATAGAGGTTTTCACCAAAATCCATTTTTGGTCCGGCGATGGCTCCATTCTTTAGGCAAATCGTTTTCTCTATTTTAGGGTATTTTTGGGGGTTTTGAAGAGGTAAAAATTTGTATTTGCCTATGTTATTGAAACATAGGTGCGTTTGGTATCAATTTACATAGATTTTTTGACGCCGAATCCAATGGAACCATCGCCTTTTTTGTCTGGACTTTGCCATAGTTTATGAAGCTATAAAAATCGTTCTATAACAATAGGACAATAACATAGGAAAATACAAATTTTCCCCTCCTCACAACCCCCAAAAATACCCTAAAAATAGAGAAAACGATTTGCCTAAAGAATTGAGCCATCGCAGCTTTTGTCTGGAATTTGCCATGATATTATAACTCGAGAAGTTTATGAAGCTATAAAAATCGTTCTATAACAATTGGACAATAACATAGGAAAATACAAATTTTCCCCTCCTCACAACCCCCAAAAATACCCTCAAAACTGAGTTAACGACTTGCCTAAAGAATTGATCCATTGCAGCTTTTGTTTGGAATTTGCCATCGTATAACTCAAAAAGTTTGTGAAGCTATAAAAATCGTTCTATATTCGTTGGATGCTCGTCAAACAGCATTGTTAGATGGAAACGTTCACAAATTTGCTGGATAGTTTCTATCAAAAGTAAATGGTCTTCTTAAATCGTAAACGAAGCAATGAACAATAATTTGCAGGGTTTTTGTGTGGCTTTGACGGAGAAAAGAATCATGGCTCTCCTATTTCAGGTCTATCCCTTCGAATATCCTCAGTCTTTTAGAAGCCTTTTGTCTCTATAGCAACGCCTCGTATGTCAGAATACGCGTAGGTTTCTCCTAGGGACTTCTCTTCGGTAGGTACCATTCAGTCAAAAATAATCGGGCCTATTCGCTCGGTCGCGTTTTCCGGCAGTTGCGGTCTCTATATTGACTCTCAACTTCGTTGCTTCGACCGCGATCGGCGAAACAGTAGATTGCTTCGACGCTTTTTCTGTATTCTGCTTGTTATCTTACCACGTCCTCTTCACACTCAAGGATTGCCAACTTTCGTTTCCGGCCGTTTTACAGTGAAAGCAAGTGCAGAATGGAGCGATCGAACGAACGTAAAATTCGCTTTTCATTCGCTCCGTTTCACATTGCGAAGTGTCCGAATTGTTATCTCATAGTCGAACGCGTCGTTGCAGGCTGTACAATGTTAAAGATGATAGAATCGTATTCGGCAATGCATGAATGAGTTTACTCACCGCTCCTATTTTTACCTAGCTTTTAGTTATTAGAACCTATTTTTTTCACAGTTCACGAACATAGCGAAAAAAAATTCTAAAGTTGAAACATCAAAAGTGTGAAAACAAAAAAAAAAATTATTTATAGTTAGAATTTTATTTTTTTCACTTTAAATTCGAATTCTACATCTAATTTCCTGTAGGGATCATTATTTAATTAATATTGAACAGTACTGTAAGTATTTGCAAAGAATTTTCAAAGTTGAAAAACATAAGAGCGGCATGGTACTAAATTAGTAAAAACTGATCGTTGACGACAAATTTTCGCCGTTTTGACGTCAAATTCGGATTCAGCGTTAAATTTCCTATAAGAATAGCTTTCAAATTCGCTTAAAAACATGAGTTTAATTTTTCAACCTTACCGATGCCAGCGGAGCTCAGGCGAAGAACTCGATTTACGGAAAATAATTTCTCTGGCCCTGTATAAATTTTTTTCACCGAATTTTTTGCTGTGTACGTGTGTATGGAGTTCAAATGAAGACTTCTGCATAATAAAACAATTGATTCGCATAAATTTTGACCCCGAAAATCACGGTTAAAGTCCGATTTTCGAGGTTTCAAAAACTGATTTTTTTGGACCACTTGCAGATTTTTCCGAGAAATAAAAAAAATCACAAAAATACATCTCGGTAAGATACAACTTTCCTGAAAATTTCAGATTTTTATCTGTATTGAATGACGAGTAAAAATTCGTTAAATGATCGGTTCAAACAAATCGCAGGGGTACCCCTTGGATTTTTCGCGAAAACTTTTTTGAGATCGATTGCGCTCAAATTCAGCATAATGATAGTTGATAATGTGTATATCAATAATATATGCTTCATTCTTTGTTTCTTTCGCACTAAATAGATGAAAATAACGTTTAAAGTTGAAAAATGTGATATTTTCGTGTATATTCCACTTTCATTGTTAAATACCGCATAAACGGTTGAAAATGGATTGGTACATTACATGGGGGAAATGTAGACAGGTTAATTATCTATTTTTTGGTATATTCAAACATCTGAATTGACGACTTTTTGTTCAAATTATCCACTGTGCTAGTTACAAATCTTGGAAAACTTAAAAGTTGAGTCGTCTACCTCGGCTAAAACTTCGCTCAAGTTGAAAAACCCAATACTTTATGATACAAAGTGCATAAAAACACATCCACCTACATACCAAATTATAGCAACTACAATAAAAACTATAAATTGCACCTCTTCATACACAAATAATTAACTACTGTATTGTGGACAGCACCGGGGCGGAGCCCTCCCATGCCAGAGGCATTTAGCCCCTAGTGAATTACAAACCTTGGCACTATCATTTGCTTTTTCTTTTTTTTTACTGCCAGAACCTCTCGTTTTTTTTTTTTTTGTTTTTTTTTTTTTGTTTTTCTGTGGCATGTTAAGCATTTCGGGCATTCAAGCTCAAAATTATCGCGTTTTTAAATGTAAATGAATGAAATGTTAATCGAAAATAACTTTTGCTATAACTTTCGCAACACATTTTTTTCCAACGCTTTGTAGCGTGTTGAAATTTCTGGAAAATTTTATTTCTGTTTTAGTACTCTTTTGTGTGTCACCTTTCCTTGCGATTTCTAACGGCACACGACCATGAGAGGTAGCGGAACGAATTGTACGCTCGGTTAAGATGACTCGACTCATATCGCGCCCGTGCTTCATTTTTCGCTTCACACCTTCGGTTTTCTGTTGTTTTTCATCATCCTTTGTGCTGTAGAATGTGATAAGACTTCGAAACTCGAACTGATTAGTTAAAATACTGCATTTTTAAACAGCATTTTTATTTTTAATACAACGAAAACTTAACTTCGTTTGGTTGTCGTCGCATCTATTGTAGTAGAGGGGTTGTGAGGGGGAGAAAAACCAGGCGACTTATTCTCCAGATTTTTAATGGCTGGCCGAGCACTTTCGCCCATTCGGGCATCTTCAGGGCGACGTGTTACCATCAAGCTGTTTGTTTAATCGCTCAACTTCAGTAGTTATTGTTTTCTTCCCTGGTTTCTTGCTCAAGTTCCAGCTTAATTGGCTTGGAAAAAATCTGCCGAATTTCGAGACATGTGTTCCCATCGTCTCCGTTCATAAGTTCTAGCTGTCATGAAAACACGCGATTTAAATTATTCCTGCAGCAATCGTGAATTCCGAGTTCTGTCTACAGTATTGATCACTATCATCGGAACAATCTTTTTCCGTTCCAATTTTTTTTTTTTTTAAATTCCTCTAATTAATTCCTTTGATTACTTCCGTTTGGCAAGTAAAGCGGACGTAAATATATTGGTCCAATCTTAGTAACCCCGTTTCTCAGATTTGTACTCCTTGTACACGCTTATTTCCTCTTCCGCCTCAGATTTTCAACTTTCCCAGCTTGAAGGCTTTAAATACCGTATCACTTGACTCGGAGACGAATTCAACCGGGTAAATCGTAGATGAACATCCTTAAGTCGGAGTTGATTTATGACCGTTGAGAATGACGTGATTTGCATGGCGAGCACTGGAACTGAAGTTTTGAACTTTCTCCTCCTTTCTTGATTATGTCAGGGCCGTCGAGCGGGACCTTCGCCCCGAAGCTGCGTCCTTACTCTCATGTCGCTAAGCCCGTAAAACCCTCTCGAATCTCATCCTGATCGTTTGTCCCTGACCTATTAACAGCATCGAAGTTACTTAATCTCAAGAGGCACCTGAGGTAAATACCAAGGTGCTCTGGTGACTCACAATGTTGTCGGTTGAACGCCCAGCAGAGGAGAATTCGGAAAAAAATGCTGCGAATGATTGTACACTGGTTTATTATTCCTTTGCTTCAATAATCATTCAAGAAAACAATCCATTTGTGATAAACGATTCCGAACGTTGAATATTCCCACCAAAAAACGCTGCAAATGATTGTACAGTTTATTATTCCTTCGCTTCAATAATGATTTAAGACTATCCATTTATTCGTTGTTGTTTTGTCGCATCGATCATTCTTCGTTGTTGAGATTGAGGTGGAGAAAACCATGGCGACTTATAATACTCCTGTTTTTTTTTTTTTTTTTTTTTTTTTTTTAAATATTAATTAATTCGCCTCTTCATGCATCATCAGGGTTTCGTAGTACCTGCCAGGCCGTGGATACCTTGTAATGGTACTACGAAGCCCTGATGATGCCCGAAAAGGCGAAAGTGCTTGGCAGGCTAATAATAAAAACAGGAGAACAAGTCGCCATGGTTTTCTCCCCCTCAATCTCTACAACGAAGAACTATTCATTTATATTCAAATCATCTTGTTCAAATATTTGTGAACGTTTCTACTTACAACTGATTGGTATCTATAAGGGAAAACTCCATAGAATGAGAATGTAATTTTAATAATTTTTACTGTCTTAATTGCCGCATTAAATGCAAAATTATTCGTCTAACGGTACTGTTGAAGAGAATTTTTGACGATCATTCCAACGATTATAGAACGGTTTTTATACCTTCAGGTACTTTCGAGCTAAACGATCGTGCCCAATTTCGGAAATCTCACAAATTAAACACAAAAGCTGCAATAACCCGAGAACCAATAAAGCTATCGACCCCGCGATGCTCTCATGCGATTCAGCGTCCAAAAATCTATAGAAATTCATACCAAATACATCTTTTTCAGAAAAACGTTGGAAAATACGAATTTTCTCCCCCTCAAAACCTTCCGAAAATATCCTTAAAATTGAGTTAGCGATTTGGCTAAAGAATTGAGCCATTGTCAGATCAAAATTGATTTTTGGTGAAAATTTCAAGAATTTAGCTATTATAGTTTCGTCAAAAAAGTGTTGACGGCGGACGGACAGAATTGTTTTTATTGGATATTCGGTTTCTTCATGCCTTGAAACGTAAAACATCTTATTTTGAAGTGGAGTCAATTTTTTGGGCGTTTACTATGATTAATTGTTGAATAATAAACATAAACTAGGATCAAATGATTGCTCTTGGCTGATTATTTCTCCGGTAGCCTTTATTTATTTATTTATTATACAAACACGGGCAACTAGGCCCAATTACAACTCAATATAGGTAGTTTGCTAAATTCTATAACGACACATACAAAAAAATAAAAAAAAAAAAATACAAGGTGCGCGACGTGGTAACAATTTTCTGTCCGGCAGTTTTTCAATATACAATAAACCTAATATCACAAGAATTTCTTTAACCTACTTATACTATGGTGGAATGGATCAAAACTTTTCTCCGTACATATTTTGTTTATAATTCTTTGTCCCCGATGAAGGGGATTGTTCAAAAGATAATTCGTGGACGTGGTGGGTAATGTAGAAGGGTACGCATGATCGAGTGCTGTAGTAGAGGTATGGAAACAAATGAGGCACAGCAGCTGAGGGCAGTCAACAGTTCCATGAATCAGCCTATACAGAAGCCCCTTCAACCAGCCTTCAATCCCCTTCAGCCCTTCTTTCAGCCTTTGCTTCAATTATGGTTTATCATTTCAGATTCAATTTTCTCGTGCTCCCTCTCAGTCTCTCTCCTTTAAATTTACCTGGAGTTCAGCGATTTATTGCGACTGAAATAATATTAGATTTTTTTGCCCTTAACTCTTAACTTAACATTTTGCGTCTTTCAAAGTCGATTTCAATGTTTTCAATCGCCTGGTATGAAACTCGAAAGTCCCACTGTCCCGTTTATTCATCGCGCGATTAATTCGCCGGTTAGAAAAACGAAAGGAAAGCCACCTTGATTGCGAGCATTTTCTGCTTAACTTGTTCCAAGTGAGCCGCGAAGAATGGCCGTGTTTCTCACAGTTAACGAAGAGGTTGCCAACTAGTCCGTGAAAAATTATTAATAAAATTCTTCAAGGCGTGGAACGTATAATTGGTGAAAAGTTGTGTATAATGTGATTGAAAATTATTTAATCTTCATTGCGTTGTACTCGATTTAACGCTCGGTTTTTCATTTTATGCTCGAACTGTTGACAAAGTATCGTTCTACTTTTTTTTAAGTTTAGTTGATAAAAATATTCGCTTAAATGTTTTTCTTGAAAAAAATTATTGAAAATATTCCAACTTTCTATTTATACTATACGAGCTCTAAAACGCTAATAGATGTCCCGGTATTTTGGTTTATTATTCAATAATAAACCATTGTAATCGCCCAAGAAAAAAATTTTATAACCCCCTCAAAATTTGATGTTTTACGTTTCAAAGCATGTAGAATCCGAATATCCAATAAAAAAACGCTGCAAATGATTGTACAGTGGTTTATTATTCCTTCGCTTCAATATTGATTTAGAAAGACTATCCATTTGTGATAGTAATTATTTCGAACATTTCGGAACAATCCCACCGAAAAACAGATTGTAACTATGGGGGAAAACTCCGTAGCAACTATTGTAATTTTATTCAATTTTATTTTTCTTAATTTCCTAATTAAAAACTAAATTTTTTTCCTAACGGTACAGCTGGAGAGAGCGTTTCACGACCATTCCAATGAGTATACAACGATTTTTATAGCTCCAAGAACTCTCGAGTTATACCCTCATGTCGACTTTCTGAAAATCTCCCAAATTCGGCACAAATGCTGTGATAACTCGAGAACCAATGGAGCTATCGACCCCGCGATGGTCTCATTCGATTCAGCGTCAAAAAATCTATATAATTTGATACCTCGTACACATTTTTCTGAAAAACCGTGGAAAATATGAATTTTCTCCCCCTCATAACCCCCCAAAAATACCCTTAAAATTGAGCTAGAAAGTTGGTTCAAGAATTGGGCCGTCGTAGGACCGAGATTGATTTTTGGTGAAAATTTCAAGAATGTAGCTATCATGGTTTGGCCGGAAAAGTGTTGACGGCGTACGGCGTACGGCGGACAGACAGAATTTTTTTTATTGGATATTCGGATTCTACATGCCTTGAAACGTAAAACATCAAATTTTGAGGGGGGGTTATAAAATTTTTTTTCTTGGGCGATTACAATGGTTTATTATTGAATAATAAACCAAAAATTCTGTCTGTCCGCCGTACGCCGTACGCCGTCAACACTTTTCCGGCCAAACCATAATAGCTAAATTCTTGAAATTTTCACCAAAAATCAATCTCGGTCCTACGACGGCCAAATTCTTGAACCAACTTGCTAGCTCAATTTTAAGGGTATTTTTGGGGGGGTTTTGAGGGGGAGAAAATTCATATTTTCCAAGGTTTTTCAGAAAAATGTGTACGTGGTATCAAATTATATAGATTTTTGGACGCTGAATCGAATGAGACCATCGTGGGGTCGATAGCTTTATTGGTTCTAGAGTTATCGCAGCTTTTGTGCCGAATTTGGGAGATTTTTAGAAATTTGACATGAGGGCATAACTCGAGAGTTCTTGGAGCTATACTCATTGGAATGGTTGTCAAACACTCTCTCCAGCTAATAGATGTCCCGGTATTTTTTTTTCTTTTTCAAAAGAATGTTCCCTTTATTAAAAACTCAATTTTACTAGTGTTGGGTGGTGAAGAGGGAGAAAAAATAGCAACTCCGATCTTGTATTGGTTTGCTGAGTACTTTCGCCCTTTTAGGAAACATTAGAACTTTGTTGTAACACAGTCAACAGTTAGTTGTCTGTGTGCCTGGTTGTCGCGTAAAGAAAATTGTCAGCGACAATGGCCCTCAATTCGTCTCTCAAGAGATAGCAAAATTCAGTGAACGAAGGAAAATAGAATGGATAACAACAGCTCCATATCATCCAGAAGCAAACGGCTTAGCAGAGCGAAAAATCAGAGTAATAAAGCAGTACTTGGCGTTGTACCCTAATTTCAGAGGAGGCTGGAAAAGTTGTTTAGAAGCTGGGATAAATCACCTAAACCGAGCGTACTCAAGTGCAATTGGATGCTCACCCATCTTTAAAGCGTTTGGAAAAAAACCAAGTTTATCAGCAGACGCCAGATACGGTATTTTGGAGACTTCCATTAAGGAAATGCCCTTTTCCGAAGAAAAGCAGAATAATTATAGAGAACGGATGAAGAGAAGCTTCGACAATCGTAATCCCAAGAGTACACCAGAGTTCGAAGTGGGAGGGAAAGTACTAGTTCAGTGCGGCTTCAAGGGAAAAGAGCCAATAGTCCGAGGACCGTTCTCTATTAAGAAGATATCGTACTTCGACAATTTTCCCAAAACCTTATACTATGAAGATGGTGAAGGCTGCGAAAAGGTCGCGGCGGCCCGAAATTGTGTTCCTTTTCATTGCATGAGCAATGAAAACAATTGAAGAAAGGGAGTGTAACACAGTCAACAGTTAGTTGTCTGGGTTAGTTAGTGATAACGTTGGAAATTCTTAATCAATTCTAGAAAACAATAACAAATAAAGATTCATTCTAAGGCTTTTGATCAAAGTGGTCGTAATATTTTCTTAGGCCTTCTACATTTGTAGAACCATTAGGTCTTAATTTTAATATCAAGCTGACCAATATGTTATACGTGAGCTATGAATAACATAATTTATTACTCCAAACCTTGCCCAGGGCGCTTAATGTCGTTTTTATTGAACATAATTCTCTATTATGTCTTAAGAACCATTACCTGTGCTTCTCCGTAATTTCTTCATCGCATTCTGATTTCCATTTGATTACGCTCCGTTAAAGGAAATGTGTCAGTAATGAAACAGGAGCAATTGACGTCGTGGGAGAGGACCTTACACCGGAACTGTTCTCGATTACCTAATATTACGAAGCTCGAACGATTTAATATCGTCTTGGTGTTAGGAAGGCCGCGTTCCCGATGCTCTTGCCTGGGAACCTGATTTCACTCCTGCGGAAAGCAACAGCTGCTCGCAGAAGGTTCAGTTGATGTCAAGTGAGAGGGAATTGAACGGAAAACGAGAGCCAGTTTTACGCCGTCCTGTGCTTTCCTAGTCCGGTCTCATCGGAGGTCAGGAGGTCTTTTCTGCCAGATGTATGTGCAGTTACTTCACAACAGTAACCAACTATTGCAACTGGAGACTAGGAATTACAATGTCGACTTTCGAAACATCTTGGGGAGTTTATAAACAGTTGATTTCAAGCGATTTTGCATATCATATTAGAAAATTCACTGCAGAATCCGAATTCTAATTTGAAACCATGCAATTTTGTTGTCAGCAATCAATTTTTTAACTCTTCTAGGTTGTCCCCCTTTCCGTTTCAACTCATGAGATAGATCACCCCAGAAATAGTTTTGTTTTTTTCACTGGAAATTTAACGCGAAATCCGACTTTTAAATGAAGCCATTCAAAGAAAATTAACCGAATGCTACATGCTTTTTTCAATATCTCCATTTTTCGAACATGAAAAATTATGCAATTTTACAATTTACATGCCCAATAAAATCTTCTAATTTTTTTTTCTCCCCAGCTAAACTACTAAAAAGTTCTACTTTTTTGATACTGCTATAATAGTTGACGACTCGAAACAACTATAGTTTTGACTGTATCAAAATTTATATTTTTTAAAATCTTTTTGCAATGCTTTTCCTTTTAAAAATGCTTGTTGTACCTACCTCAGTCGGTAACTATCTTTTCAAGTTCTCCTCTCGTTCCAATTGGCCTTATAATTAATTTTATATATGTATAGATTTTCTCATCAGCGAAGAATTCCGACGGAATTGCGGAGAAGTGGAAGAATTCGGTTATACTTTTCTCGTTTGTCTTTTCCATGAATACTAAATACCTTCGAAGGCTGTAATCCTCTTTCCGAAATTGTGACGGCAAATTAAAGCGGAAAAATTGGCCGAATAAACTTTTCCTCCGTTTTAGATTGTTGAACTTTAAACGTCAATTCGGTATTAAGTCGAGAAACTTCGGCACAGTCTTCCTGGCTTTTGAGATTCGTTTCCATGGCCGGTCGCTTTCGACGTTGTGTCGTATTTATTCGATAGCCTTGCAGCTTTTTGAGGATTAGCAATTTGCTCCCGATCAATGTTCTTAATAAGTTTGAGTTTGAATGAGAAAGGGAGCTAAGTTAATTTACCGGCCAGTTTTCGACATTGATTTTTATAAGCTCCTGTATAAACCCGACTGAAATTCGACCGAAGTTGAACGCGTTTTTTTTTTTCTTAATTTAAAAATTCACAAAAATTCTTATTTTTTCCAAGCTTTTGAAATATAAAATTAAATTACCTCCATTTTCCTCGATTGATTTTAACTGATAATATAGCCTTTTCCCTTGGCAATATTTTTGAAGAGTATTCTTATTGAATTGTGTTGCAGGTGTCGAAACAAAATTTATGACGTTGACAATCTTCCTTCAACGAGCGTGATAATCACATTCCACAACGAAGCCAGGTCTACGCTCCTTAGAACTGTTGTCAGGTGGGCCGTATTTTTTATTTATTGTCGTAATCTCCTGAATCAATACTTTCAACTGTCATCCATAATTTTGAAAAAAATTTCCCGTTTCAGCGTTTTGAATCGGAGTCCGGAGCATTTAATTAAGGAAATAATTTTAATCGACGACTTTAGTGATAACCGTAAGTACGCCTTCAAAATTACAATGCTCTTGAATTTTTTTCCACATTTTATAGGAAAGAAATTAATGTCGCTGTTTGCATTTTAGCTTCGGATGGGGAAGAATTATCCAAAATTCAGAAAGTACGAGTTATTCGCAACGACAAGAGAGAAGGTGAGTGGTATAATATGTGATGGAAAAAAAATGCCTGACACAATATTTAGAGAACCCGTCTAGACTGGTGAGTATTGGAGCTGGTAGCATGGTCCGGTTAAACTTTAGGAGAAGCTCATCCATCTATCCATATTAATTTGTATTGATGTCCACGTGAAGAACATCTCCGCTTAAACCTTCAACTATCTTTAGAATTACCGTGTAGAAAATGGAAAAAAACAAGTTCAACTCTACATGAATAACACGACTGCCAATTATCGAATAAAAAACTGAACAATTTTAAACCTTCAAGTATTGTCAAAAATGGTTTAAAACTGAAGAAAATCGCTACAAATGATTGTTCAGTGGTTTATTATTCCTTCGCTTCAATAATGATTTAAGATGACTAGTCTTAACGGCTTTCGGTGGACAGACAGAATTTTTTATTGGATATTAGGAATCTTCATGCCTTAAACGTAAAACATCAAATTTTGTGGGATTCAGAAAATTGTTTTCTTGGGCAATTACAATGGTTTATTATTAATAAACCGAAAAATCTCCTATTGCGCGTAAATCAAATCCGACCGAGTAGTTCTAATTTTATCTAATTACTTCTTCCATACCAAAAAATACCGAATCCGATTGCGTTTTCAGTATTGTAATCCTAGTTAATTGAATTGAAAAGCCTTTTATTGAACAAAATCGAAACACTGTATGAACATGACTTCTTAACTTAAACGTACATGGATATAATTTATGACAAATAGTAAATAAAAAATAAAAAATAGTAAATAATGATGACAATGCTTCGAGGGCATAACTGCAGCGAACAACAAAGGCATGGCTTGTAAGCCGTCAGCCCTTGAGTCTAGCTCAACTAAATTATGGCGCATCCAATTTCATAAAAAAATAGAAAATACAAATTTATAACATTTTATTTAACAAATTTATTTTTACATTTATTTAACAATTTAATATTATGTTGCCAATATCATTTTGAATGCCCCTTATTGCGTCGCCGTACCCTTAGTTGTAATTAAACTCATCGTCAGCCCCTAGCTCCCCCTTTGAACTTGTCATCTTGGAACAGCAGTAAACGAGGTACCTGACAATATCGTGTCTTTGGACCATGGCGAATGTGTGATTGGATATGGTCTGGTTTTTTCTTTCTTTTTTTAGAGAGAGAGAAAGAGAGGGGAGAATCTGTGAACAATCTGTCAACATATTCCCGCTTAAAGTAATTTGTTTTTTAAATGTTTTATGCTAAAGCAAGATCAAACGTCTCTTTTTCTTTATAAAGAGCGAGATACATGGGCAATATATATTATGGGGAGGCATATAATTTCCTGTAATGCAATCGCATCAGGACCATTCAATTTAGCAGAGTAATTTAATATACCCCGGATCAAGTAATATAGGAAAGAGAGCGGACAATATAGAAAGATTTATTAACTCACTACCTTTCATATTCAAGTTCGTTAATTAATAGTCCTCCTTTCATACTCAATTTTGTAGTTGGTTCGTTTTATGTTCTTGCCCTTTTTGAACCCCCCTTGGAGAACTTTCTGAATCTGTTATTCGAAGTCCTTCGATATTTTCCTGTAAAGCCAACTTTTCCTCTACTCACGGTTAAACCTTTTTTTAAACAAATTAATAGTCATTCTCGTGGTTTGCAACCTGGTGCCAAGTATTCTCCCTTCAGCACGTTCAGCCTTTCACCGTTGCTAATGGCCACCGTTTCAACTGCCCATAAGCTCCAATATTTGACTGCGTAACGCTCTACGCATGAAGCCTTTGACCTGCGGACCGCCCTGTCCATTAGGAGTGCCTAGTGATTGCTAATTAAAATTTTTCCCCGAGCGAGAGCAACAAAATAACCCAGGCTTCCCGTCCAACTCGTATATTACGACTAGAGCATACAATACTTGCGTAACCATCTTTCTAATATATTTTGCATCGTTTGTCATTATTTTTTCGTGGGGAAAAATGATCAACCTTTTGGTTTATTATAATAATAAACCATCGTTATCGCCCTAGGAAAAACTTTTCTAACCCCCCCAAATTTGATGTTTTACGTTTCAAGACGTGTAGAATCCGAATATGCATTGAAAAAAATTCTGTCCGTCCTTCGTACTCCGTCAGCACTTTTCCAACAAAATTATAAAAGCTAAATGTTCACCAAAAATCAATCTTGGCCTAACTACGGCTCACTACAAGCTCAGACATCTTACTTCCAAGTCATGAGAATTCTTCCCTATTTTTCCAGAGGGTTTTTTCCATTCTAATTTCTACAGGCCGCAAAAATCAATACATTCGAACCTTGAAGGTCTTAAAATGTTCGATGTTGCGTGCGGATGACGCTTGATTTGTGTTTATTTTCAATAATAAACTATTGTGATTGCCCAAGAAAAAATATTTTCTAACCCATCACTCAAAATTTGATGTTTCACTTTTCAAGCCGTGTAGAATTCGAATATCTAATAAAAAAAAACTTCTGACCGTATGCCGTCAACACTTTTTTGACATTACTATAATAGCTAAATTCTTGAAATTTTAACCAAACAAAGAGTTGTGGCTGACAATGGCTCAATTCTTTAATTAAATTGCAACCTCAATTTTAAATGTATTTTTGCGTGGTTTTGAGGGGATGAACATTCATTTTTCAACGTTTTTCAGAAAAAGGTATATTTGGTATAAATTTCTATTGATTTTTTGACGCTGAATCGAATGAGACCATAGCGCCGATAGCTTTAATGGCAATCTATCGACCCCGCAATGATCTCATTTGATTCAGCGTCCAAAAATGTATAGAAATTGATATAGCTTCCGTGTAGAATTTTCGAGGTTTTACGAAATATGGCATGAAGGTATATCTCGTGAATTTCTGGAGGCATAAAAATCGTTCTATACTCGTTCGAATGATCGTCAAACACTCTTCTGCTGTACAGTTAGAAGGTTGTTAGAAAATTAAGAAAAATGAAATTGAGAAGATAAATATAAAAAATAATAATAATATAAATAAATTAAAAATCGAATTGAAAATTAAGAAAAAGAAAAAAAATAAACCAAAATTGAAATGACCACAGTTGCTACGTAGTTTTCCCATGTAGTTACCTATCTTTTTTTGTGGAAACGTTCACCAATGTTCGGGCTAGTTTTCAACCTCAAATGGCAGGTCATCTTGCATTATTATCGAAACAAAGGGATAATAAACCTCTTTACAATAATTTGCAGCATTTTGTTGCCAGGGTCACACACGAGCATCGACTTTTATTTTTTCTTATCCAATCGCTTCTCTCGTTTGCGTGTTCTGTTGTCTTCTGCCGTATAATTTGTACTCCGATCGTCCGTCCAATCGGTTTCTCCCTCGGCTTTCACGTGTCCGACGACTATCTTGGCTAAGGAAGTGATCGTTGTGTTCTTTCGGCCAACGAACGTCGCGTCCGTGGAAAGTGAGACAGACAGATCGTACCAACTCCGTACTTGTAATCCCATGTCAGTGACCGTCGGCCGCGGAGATAGTCGTTCCGCATATTACGCAGGAAGCGGGAACTCTGGGACTCTCCCCTTCGCACTTGCTTGACCTCCGTCGTCGGGCGAATGTTCCGCTCCGAACTTAGCCGCCGATACTCTTCCAATGTCAGAGGTAACAAGGACCTGTGGGAACTTATCGCCAGGTTTCCCCCGCATTCCTGTTAGTATTTCCTGCTCACGGTAAAGCTGACCTCTAGTTAAATTGATTTATTTACTATTCATTTATTCACGTATACGGGAGCGAGATGAATTTCACAATATATATTTGAAAAATTATAAAGTTGTATCAAATGTAGATTTTTTTAAAAGTTTAAATTTCTCTCAGAATAATCAGGATTCTTGTTTATTATTTTTATTCAGGCTGTCCCAAGAGTCGTCCTTTCCTCCTAAATACATATTTTCCGCGGTCAAACTATTTTCTTTTTAATCCTAATTTTTACTTCCACGTATACGTTGTGAATGGAAGTATTGTGATTCTCCGAAAAGCCGAATTTGGAACACAGGTGAATTCGGAAGAAATTTTCAGGTATTCAGAAATTTAGGTATGCTAAGAAAAACTTTCTGAACAAGTGCCCTTGTTTCAATTTGTCTGCAGTCAAAAGTGACTAAAATCGTAGGTAATATCTCCGTGAAAAATTAATGAAACTCAATGAAATTTTCAGAAAATGTTCTCCCAGTTCTCCCATTTTACAAAATTTGGAAGTACTGTGTGATATATGAATACTGCTAGTTCAACCCATTTTTGCTTTTTAATAATTAATTTCAATCACTTAATAATTTAATCAATAATTCACCTTTGTAATCACTCGCAAAAAATATATATTTTTTAATTTATTTTGACATTTTTATGTCTTTGATATGGCACACAAACTTGAAAAGCGTTACGAAAAACCGTTAGGAAACGCTGCAAATGATTGTACAGTGGTTTATTATTCCTTCACTTCAATAATAATTTCGGAATACTATCCATTTATGATAGTAATTATTCAGAACATGTGTAAACGTTTCAACCGAAAAACAGATCGGTAACTATCGGGGAAAATTCCGTAGCAACTATTGTAATTTTAATCAATTTTATTTTTCTCAATTTCCTAATTAAAATCTGAATTTTTCGCCTTTCGGTATAGTCGAAGAGAGTGCTCGACGAGCATTCCAACGTGTATAGAACGATTTTTATAGCTCCAAGAACTCTCGAGTTATACCCTCATGCCAAATTTCTGGAAATCTCCCAAATTCGGCACAAAAGCCGCGATAACTCTAGAAACAATAAAGCTATCGACCTTGCGATGGTCTCATTCGATGCAGCGTCCAAAAATCTATATAATTTGATACCACGTACACATTTTTCTGAAAACCCTTGGAACATACGAATTTTCTCCCCCTCAAAACCCCCCAAAAATACCCTTAGAATTGAGCTAGCAAGTTGGTTCAAGAATTGGGCCGTCGTAGGACCGAAATTGATTTTTGGTGAAAATTTCAAGAATGTAGCTATTATAGTTTGGCTGGAAAAGTGTTGACGGCGCACGGCGGACAGACGGAATTTTGTATTTTTTTATTGGATATCCGAATTCTACATGCCTTGAAACGTAGAGCATCACATTTTGAGGAGGGTTAGCATTTTTTTTTTCTTTTTTGGCGATTACAATGGTTTATTATGAATACCTAATAAACCTAAAAACGTATGAAGGATACAGATCGTCTCTCTTGTATTTTCGGAAACTCTTAACATGTTCCATCTTTATATTGACTAAGATAATAGCTCACCCTCAAGGGAATTTTTCGAGCCCTCTAAATCCGCATCGGTTCGCATCTACTTTCCATTCCGTCTCGCGCAGTCGAAATCCATCAGAGAGTTGGATTTGGAGCACGGGGCGAAACGAGTTTGTGATGACGCCCTCGCTGATGTACCTAATAGCTATTATAAGAACGGGCCATTGCTTTGTAACAGAGAGACTTGGAATGCTCATCGTTCCCTCCATTCAAACCATATTATTGCACGTACGACGTGCAGTGCTTTCTCATCTGCTCTTCGGATCAGTGGAATTCGACGTTGCAGATGTAAAGAAATTGAATTATTCGATTGCCTATGGTTCAGATATCTTAACAACTAGGATGGGATTTATTGTTTTCCTATCGAGTAATGAATTAATAAATAAAACGCTGCAAATGATAGCACAGTTCCTTTTTATTCCTTTGTTTCAATAAACTATAATTCGATGAGACCTTCTACGTGTAATAGTATCCCAAACATTTCTGAATGTTTCCACGTAACAACAGGTCTGTAAATAAGGGAAAACTCCTTAGCAAATATTGTGATTTCAATTATATTTATTTTTCTTAATTACCTAATTTGTAGTAAAATTGTTTGCCTAACGATACAGCTTAAGAGATTGTTTGACGATCATTCCCACGAGTAGAACGATTTTTATAGCTAACTAATTTTTGTTTTACAAACCTCGAACATTTCACACAAAAACTGCGATAAATCGAGAAAAATTACATATAACAACACTCGTTTCATTCCTTCTACCGTCTAATAATCTAAATAAATTTATACCAAACACACCTCTGTCTACAAAACCTTGGAAAATACGAATTCTCCCCTATTAAAATTGAGGTAGCGATTTGGCAAAAGGATAGAACCATTTCAGGGCAAGATCGATTTTCGGTGAAAGTTTCAAGTATAATTATACTTTTATAGTTTCTTCTAAAAACTTGACGGCGGACTGTCATACTTTTTAGATATCCAAATTCTACGTAAACATCAAATTTTTGAGATTTGACAAAGAAAATCTGGGAATATTACACTAATGAATTTTTCTTCATTTTCATACTTCGTCAACTTTACTGCTGTTCTTGCTGTTCTTCAAAGAATGGAAGATGATAAAATCGGCTTTCAAATTCAAATTCTGAGCCAAAAAAAAAAAAAAAAAACACACACACATAGACAACACAGACAACTCGTAGATTTTTCGAAGAACTTTCAGCTAGAAAATTATGATCTATCTCATTGACCTGATCGCTACGGATTCATCTACAGCATACTGAAAACACTTACTCTCATTGTTTCTTTTCTTTGGTTCAATTTATAATGATAAATATGATTCAGTCTGAGGGCGAGACATGAGATACGAAGCTCTCCTTTTCATAAATTATTTTATTTGTCCTAATTATTAGAAGATGATAATATACAGAAAAATACGATTACAGTTGATATTTCAATCGCAATCCAAGTATATTGTTTACTCAATCAACAAATTTTCGCTAAGATCACAATAGATATTTCTATTTACTAGACAAACATGAAATAAATATGTAATTAAAGGACTTTATGTACTTGTTCTACCATGCTACCCTCTCGACTGTGTAATTTAATTTGTTATTCATCATTGTACAACAATGTTAGATAATAATTAATTTCTTGTTGATTTTGCCCGCAGGACTGATGAGGTCGCGCGTGAGAGGAGCGGACAACGCGACCGCTCCCGTCCTCACGTTTCTTGACAGTCACGTCGAATGCAATAAAAACTGGCTCGAACCTCTTCTAGAGCGAATAGCTGAGGTTAGTTTTATACCTACTCAGTTTCCCTTTTGTTGGAGTCCGTCCTTAAAAGTTTACTGCTGTTGAATAATCTTTTGGCAGTGAGGAGGATGAAAATAAGGCGGTTTTTCTAATTACTCCTCGTCAAGCACTTCCGTCTCTGGCCATATTCTTCGGCCGTTCTCTTCGGCGGTAGAAGAGTTGTACAACCAATGCCCTGAATATGCCCTAATGGGCGAAAGTAGCGAGCAGAGAGAAAAAAAATCGCCTGGTTTTCCCTCCTTGCTTGAATAAAAAATTTATATACTCGTATATTATATTTATGTATTATATATTATGTATTATATGATACATTATTATATATATGTATTATATATATATGTATTATGTAATATATACGAAATCCGGCCACTTTTTCAATCAATCGTGTAGGTACATGTACACGATTGATTGAAAAAGTGGCCGGATTTCGTTTAAAAAAATTCTTCATCTAATCTGCGGTACAAGTTACAAATTTAGGAAAACTTCGAAAGTTGGAACGGTCATTTCGGCTATAACTGTGCACTAGTTGAAACACCGATACTTTATGATACGAAGTGCATGTAAAACCTGTTAACTACCTACCTAATTATAGATACTACTATACAAGCTATAAGTATTTTCTCTCCATACAGAGGGAAAAACTATATAAGGAAGGTAAAAGGACATCACCTTCACCCCGACCTCTGACAGGGGTTGGTTGGTGGAGTCGCCTGGGATGCCTATCCCCTAGTCTTTTTTCTTAATCTTAATTTATATAACCACACAGTGGCTCCTTGTTGTGTATTTTTCTGTTGACACCAGCTCCTAAGAGTTTTGTATTTATCTTAATATTGAGACTATTACAGCAGACTTATCTTGTCCTTAGGATAAGACCAGAGTCGTCTGTCCGATAATTGACGTCATCAGCATGGACACGTTCCATTACATAGGCGCATCGTCCGATTTGAGAGGCGGCTTCGACTGGAATCTTATCTTCAAGTGGGAATATCTGAGCCGAGAAGTGAGAGCCAAGCGAGGCGAAGATCCGACTCAACCCATCAGGTAACCATGATTTTCTTGTTCTAAGTAAAGCTAGTTTTCGAATACCGAAAGCAGTTTTGAAGACAGTAACTGTGATTTCAGAACACCAATGATTGCCGGGGGACTGTTCTCAATAGATCGTCATTATTTCGAACGTCTGGGGAAGTATGATCTCAAAATGGACGTATGGGGAGGTGAAAATTTGGGTGAGTATGTTGTTTTTTTTTTGTGTTTTTTTCTGTTGTTTAATGTTATTTTTTGTCGTTTCCAGAGGGTGCATTAGCCGAACAAGGCTACCCAATTTGTTGCTCCTGAAGGCTGAGAATAATAATCCCTCTGGACTTTTTCCGAAATATACTTTGGTCCCCATGAAATGCATTCTATTAATTTTCAAGAAGCCTCTTCATGTTATGTATCAGATATATCGACTATGTTACCAAACTCTAGTGGAACATTGGCTTGGATTTTTTACAAAGCAGAGTGAAGTGAACAATCTGGAAATCCACTTGGCCATCATTGAAAGCCCTTTCAATGTTCTATTAATGCAGAGAGCTACTCTAGCAATCGGTTATATCCCTGCGGTGCTTCTAATGGCCAGTAAACTAAGAGCACATGTCCCCCAAGCTCCAGGGAACGTTTTGCTAGTGAGCCTTACCTATCCTTCAAGACAGGGGAGATGATGAGGATGCATGTTCAAGAATTTCGTTTTGATAGGCACAACAGACGCCTCTTCTTCCTGTGTTTCATCACTGATTGTGGGCGTTCTGGTATCATTGAAGAAGACCATAAATCTCCACTTTCATATTATCACTCTCATTAGGCGGAGCATTAAAAACCAATAGCATATACGTCCCAGATTCTTCCAAGCACTAAAGAGATATTCAACTCTGGACAAGGAAGCCTTGGCTTTATATTCCACTGTTACAGTAGCGTAACTAGAGTTGACTCATGGGGGGGGTTTACCCCCTCATGGGGGGGTTTGATTTCAAAAACTGAACATGATGCACTTATAGCAAGGTTTAAGCTATGGGATGCACAATGGACATATATATTGCAGTAGGATGCTCTTCCGTTACATAGGCCTGTGCTCCGATGAATTTTCCACTCATTGCTGAGGCCCTATCATATCCTTGTCCTTTTTTAAAAAATATTTCTAAGCAATGGGGGGGGGGGTCACGTCCCCAACCCCCCCCCCTCGTTACGCCTATGACTGTTATGAAATTTCATCAATACTTGTATGGCTGAAAATTCATTCCCAGGAGTGACCGCAAGACTTGGTCGTATCTGTGTGGAGAAAACAAATCGAAATTGCTCGGCCAGCCAATAAAGTATCGGAGAATGAGTTGCCTGGTTTTCCTCCCCCTTACACCAAAAAATGCCACGGCAGGAAAAAGAAAAAAATACATTTTTTGAAAAACGGAAGGGTTGTCTGTGGAAGAACGCATACTTTTATCGATACTTCATCCTGCACTATCTTCATTTGGGACATCCTGGAATATCAGCTATGAAGGACATGTGTGGTGGCCTGGGCTGAATGCAGATTTGGAGGCCCCATGCCAAGAAATTAGATGAAGGGATCCTCAGGCAAAAAAAAAAAAAAATAATCAAATAATAATAACGTGGCGACTCATTAGCTGTATTTTTATTTGTAGTCCTCTCTGCTCATAAATGCTGCAAAACCGTTAGCCGGTACATTTATTTTTCAAATCCGCTTTATATACCCAATTGATAATTTTGGTTAATGGCATTTCAATGTCGTGTTCTTCTTGTAGAAATATCATTCCGGGTGTGGCAATGCGGTGGCAGCCTTGAGATCATTCCATGCTCCCGTGTTGGCCATGTCTTCAGAAAACGGCATCCCTACAGTTTTCCCGGCGGAAGCGGAAACGTTTTCGCTCGCAATACGCGTCGCGCTGCCGAAGTTTGGATGGACTCGTACAAACAGTATTATTATGCGTCGGTACCTCTAGCTAAGAACATTCCGTTTGGAAAGTACGTTCCAATGATCTTATCCCAACTTTCTTGACATTCCTTTTCAAAATGATTGACAATTCGATTCAACGGGGGAAATTTTTTTGTTCTAGCATCGATGAAAGGCTTGAGCTTAAGAAGCAACTCAATTGTAAGCCTTTTTCGTGGTATTTGAAGAACGTGTATCCGGAGTTGACGATACCGGTGTCGTTGGGGACGATCCAGCAGAATTACCTATGCCTTGACACGTTGGGTCGCCTGATTGGTGGCACTCCAGGCCTTTACCAATGCCACCATACAGGTGGCAACCAGGAATGGGGATTAACTGATTCCAACTCCATCAAGCATCATGACCTCTGCCTTACACTTACATCCGACGCTCCGTCGAGCCCTGTGATCATGCGTCCTTGTGACAACTCGATTCAACAGGTTCAAATTTATAATAAAATCTATTCCATCCTTAACTTCGATAATTCTGAGTATTTTACAAGTATTTTTCCTGCTTTTACAGCAATGGGTGAAAGTGGAGAACGACGCAAGCGACGGTGCGTTGCTTAAACACATTTCCCTTAGCTTGTGCCTAGACTCCAGGTCTGTATCCGAAACTGGTCTCACTGCAGAACAGTGTGACTCTCACCTGCCTTCTCAACATTGGACGATTGCTTCAAGAGTGAGTTGAAAAATTATTTACTTTGATGTGTCAGATGCTGAGTCTGGGGAACCAAAAGAAGTGGCAAGTTTTTCCAACAGTTGTTTCACCTAGAAAATTCTCACTGGCTAGCCAAGGCACTTACAGCTACTCAAATGTTCTCACCCGAGGAGCAACCTATTTCCTGATTGAAAGATGGGTTCTCTTGTATCGTCTATATCTGCTCAATTCCTGTTACTTTTGAGTCCTCCCTCCTAAACTTGAGAGAACGTCTCCATTTATCTCTCCTCCAACGTTCTTGAATTTCCCTCGTTATCATAATTTATATCCTAATTTTTCCTGTCAACGCAGTTTCAATATCAGTGGATTTTAGCTAAACAACTTTTACCTTTCTTCTTTCAGTACTCACAACTTCATTCTAACTCGGAACTTCAGTCATACTATTTTTGATCGGTCAATGTCAAGAGAATAATTTCTGTAAGTTTTTCACGTTCACAGCTAGAACAAGGCAAGGGATGTCTGTCTGTCTGTTACTAAATCACAGTCAAACGGATGTATCAGTAGTGCTGTAATTTTACGCAGTAGCTCATTGAACTCAAGCAGATTATGGCTACTCGATTTTTTGTCATTGTTCTCCTACGCGCAGAATAATTTGATTTTATGAATTTTTGGTGGTGATGTTTGTGTCGATTTCTACTCGTTTTGCCTCATAACCTTCGAATGAGAAGAATAAGAACATTATGCTGGAAAAAATAACTCTTGAAAAAGTACATTTCAGTTCTTCATTTGGTTGGCGCTCTTCGTATTTGGGTTGTGGGAAAACACCAGGCGACTCGGACTCCGTTTCTTTTATATGGACCAAATGGTTTTACAAAGTCCTGATGAGGCCTAAAAGGGCGAAATAACTCGACGCCAACTAACAGAAATGGAGAACGAATCGCCAGTTGTTTCTCACCCTCAACCCAAACACTAAGGGCCGGATTCTCGAACCACTGCAGATCAGGTGTTAGCCAACCCATTGTCAAATCCTATTGACATCGGATCAATGGAAAGCGTTTTTTGAACCACGATCACACGGGGGTTAGTTAACGACGCTGTCGAGGCTGTTATTATCATACATACAATATGATTCATACAGTGCCTAACAGTGTTGCCATGTCTCAAATTCTGTTCACAACTTCGGCGCAATCGAATTGACTCTTTTTAAAAACCTTTGTTTTTGCGTCTGAGAAACGGTGTCGCGTTGCGCAATAATTTTTTCGATGAAAATAACCCCTTTTTTTCAAGTTTGCTTCTTTGCTGAAAAATCTCGTGGATTACCTGAAAACGTTTCTGCAAAAACGTGTAATGAACATGTCCCTCGATTACTATCCCATTACCTATTTCTCGTATTTTCTAATACATTTAGCAACATTTTTTATATGTCGAACTTTTGGAATGTTTCCAGGCGCAGAGTTGATCATTTAGAAAACGACGTCGTTTGTAGCCGTTCCATGTCAGTGTTTGAAGGCTGAATTTCCTCAAGATGACGCGCACTCTGCTGTTCGTACTTTGGAAAGTTTCAAGAGTTGATATCGTTAGTATTGCGAAGGCGTGTGGGCCCTGAGTGAAACCTCTAGGTTTGGAAATCGCGATCTTTACGAACCGGCAGTACCATTAACTCTGTTACCTTTGCTTCAATGCTTTGCACTGCATATCCTTGGTTGAATTTTTCGTTAATATATTTCAATGGAGTTGGGAATAAAATTCGAACTTAGGCGCCTCGGGTGTATTTAAAATTTGAAGTTGTTTTCTTCTCTTCAAGTATGTATTGAATGGCCTATGAATCAAGTGGCAGCTCCTGCGCTGGCGACTCTAGAACTAAAGTTATTCGTGCTACGTTTTCTTGAAATAAGCGCTGCATTCACTTGATGCCTGTTGAAGAGACAGTTTTAAAACGCTGTAAACCTCACAAACGCCTTGATGTTACGAAAGCGTCCCCTGAGTTGTCTGATTGTTCTTAAAGTAACTCACAACTAGCTGCCATCGAATTCCGTTGTCGAATTTGTATGTCACATCACCAAGAACGCTGCCTTTTTTGTTTACTTGGCAACCTTACCCTTCAAATACTTCTGGCGGTTGGGCCAGAAGGCCTTTAGCTTAACCTGTCTCCATCATAATCTATGCACTAAACTTCAAATGCACTACTTCAATTGCATGTGCTGCTCTCTGATCGAATCTTGCATAAGGGATGCAAATCCATAATCGATTGTCATAGAAAATCGATTTTCAAGCCGATATCCGATTTTTTACCACAGATTTTTAACAATTATCGGCTGTTTATAAAATCGATTTTTGGGCCGTCCGCAATGCCCGATGAGCTATTGCTTCACTGAAGGCCTCAGCTGAGCGCAAACTAAAGAAATCCCCCCTCACTCACTGGGTTAACATGAGACCTGCATCTCCCGAAATTTCAAGAATTGCCATGTAGTTTGTGGCTTCTGTTTTACATAATTACTCAGGAGCAAAACAGGTCGAAGGGTGCCACGCTCTCAAAATGATTGTTTTTGCAGTTTTTTTTTAAATTTAATTAATTTATTTTTTTGATAGGTAAGCAACATAACAACAAACATAATTCTTTACCATCTAGTTCGTAATAAAACGTTCTGTATAGCTTGGTCAATAAATTCCAATGGCCCCCGAACTTCCATTATTTGTGGTAAGCTAATTTTAAATCTGTTTCTTAAAAAAAAAATCAATTTTTTGAAATATAGATTTTTGTTGCCAGATTTTTGGTGCAATCGGTTTGATCGATTTGAAGCTTTCGATTGAGAAACAATTTTGCGAAATTGGCGATCGATTTTGCATCCCTATCTTGCGTATTATTTTTTACTGTCGTCAATTCGACTCTCCTATCTCTTTGAATCTTTTCTGCGATATTTCCTGAATTTGCCGCGTGTATAACTTCGTTTTATGAAGTTTCTTATTTAGTTCAAAAAGTTACCTTTCTTCTGTGATTCTTACCGGTCTCTATGTTATCGTCCCTTGTAGATATGTTGTCGGCACATTTCCATTTTCCTTTTCGTTTCTAACGCAAATTATTTTCTTTGCGGTTCCTTTTTTCCCATCTCTTCCAATTGAAGAATTAAATTCACATGTGCTCGACAGATGATGGATTTGATATGTTAGAAATGTTTTTTCTATTGTATAAAGGACGATTATTTAGCGATAAGTGTTTTACGGGTGTTTGTCGTGGATTTTTAATTTCGCTCTCTTCCGATCATGGACGCCTGATCAGTGAATTGTTCATTCCTGTTGTGTGAATCAGTCGAAGAGACTTGTTTGATTTTGAAAAACCGTGATAGAATAATTTCGATTTTCTTTGGCAAAATGGCATGACATTTTGGGCTAGTTCCCGTAAGTGGAAATATTGTCTTCTGTTGGAGCAAGTTTATACCTTCTAGTTCTAACATTCCTACCGTTTGAACGAGGATCGACGTGTTCCCTGTTTTTATAATATAGTTTCGAAATTTAATATAGGAAACTTTTTTTACCGCCTCATCTTCGGCTTCCATTGTCATGTGTGCGATTTGTGGCATTAGATAAGCTTCGACTGTGAGCCTAATAGCTGTACATAAGTATAGTAAGCATTATTTATCTCAACTGTAAATAAACGTATCGGTTCGTTTATTTATCTATGTACTGGTGCGTAGTCTGTTTAGACGCCATCTTGCGAAATGAAAGACTTCTTTGTAGAAATTTTTGTATATAAATATGACAATTATGTGCGATAACAGTCGGAATACAGCAATATGAATAAACTATTAAGTATTATGAAACCCTTTGTATTACTAAAAAAATTACATTTTCCCCTAATTGACATAAGTTGGGGATTCATGCTGTTGACACAATTTGGTGCGTTGATGAGCATAATTTTATTTTTATAACTTGCGAAGGAAATTAATCGCAATTGAATTGTTAGAGAATATTTTCAAGATGTTCGAAATATTGTGTTTTGTCACTTTTAGAGGGAAATTAGTGAAATGGAAATTCCCTAGGATTAAAATTAATCGATTTTGGAAACAATTACATGTTATCATTCTAAATTAGATTACCAATGGAAGATATAGGATCACAGGAAGAACGGAAATATTCACCATACCAAGCAAAACGAACAGTTAAATGCGCAAATACTTAACAGTAGTTTCGCACTTCTTACAAAGGAACATTCCATGGCTTGTAAGTTCCTTCGGCCGGCGGCGGGAACTGAAATGAAACAAATTGAGCTCGAGTTAAGATTAAATCGGTTAATTAATGGTGAACGCAAGATACATTTTGTTGTTCAGTTGTGTTATATCTTCATTTGATGCGGATTTATTTTATTTTATTTAAAAATGTAAAGCGAGGAAAAATTCGTCTACCATGCGAATTCACATTCTCCAAAAACGTTTCAATTATTCAAATTAGGTTTTTCGGTGAACAATCAATGTTTTGTGGTGCTAAATTCGAATTCGAGGTTTGCCACCAGACCAGAGTGAAAAATTCGACAAAAATGGGTATAAACCGCATTAATTTCAAACGTTTTTCTCTTGATTGCTTACATCTTCGAAACTACTCATTTCACGGGGCCCACTCCGGGGGGGGGGGGGTTAAAGTAGAGGATATTCCTCCAAAAATGGGTTCATATTGAATTTCAAATAGAAAACAAGGTTCGATTGCTAAAAAACGTGCTATTCAGTAAAATTGTGCAAATTATTTAGTCGCGGAAAAAACCATTTACTGCTCCACCGCCAAAATTTAATATCCGAGCTATTGAAATAGCTACATCACTAATTCGGTTAGTTGAAACATATCCCTGAACTGTGGGAATTTTTATTTTGAAAGAATACAGACGAAACCCAGCATTAGAGACCAAGGAGCCGAAGCGTTTGGACAGTAAACGAATCAACAGTACAAACGCAGAACAGCGTCGCCAACACCAGCGCAAGTTCAAGAATACTTAAGACAAAACAGCGTTTGCTTAAGAACAATGTTGACCGGAGCAACAACTGACGCCTTGGGATAAAAAACCTCAGGTTGGATTATTTTTTCTAATTTGTCCATCAAGCATGTTATTTCTTTACGGGCGAAACAGAAATCATAACTGAGAGCTTTGTGTTGAATTCGATTTATCACTTACTTTTTCAGTAATTTCGTCCACGCAAGCCATGCGAATCCGTGCGGAAGTCGCTGGCGAATCGAACCTGAACCAACCGGTGACGCCGGCATCTTTCCGTGCCGATTTGATCGCTTCTTTAATCGCGAAGTATATCGTCGATGCCAAGAAAAGCGGAGGTTCGCCAACAGCCTAGCATAAAACGAATGTTTCGTCATGAAGTGAACTAGTTACTTTCTTTGTCTGGCATTGCACTTATTGGATTAAGGGGGAGAATAAATTGGCTACATTTCATCCATCATATTTTACTCAAGATCATAGGTAACAATGCTACTCTGAAGATATCTTAAGGGGCGAAAGATCTTGACCGAGTAAATGAATTGAAGAACGTCGCCAATTAAGTCTCCCCCTCAACCCAATAATTACTTTCTAAGTGCAACCAGATGTATCCTATGTTGACAATCAAACTCATATAATTCTAATATTTCAACTGCAGTACTGTACATTATGTACACTATCGTACTTTCGAGCGTATAATGTAGTGCCTCAATAATTTCAAACCTTTGAGGAGTAGACAGCCCTTGGATTCGGAGCACCTTTGAGGAGAGACACGTTGAATTCTATGGGAATATCGGCAAAACCGGGTAGTTTATAGGCTCCAGGCCCGCGAGAATAAAGCGTTCCTTCGGGCGACCAGATTAGCTCTTCTAGCGTAAAAAGGCCAAGACCTTGCATAAAAGCGCCTTCCACTTGTCCGACGTCGATAGCTGGGTTAATACTTTCTCCAAGGTCCATTACAATATCCGTTCTTAAAACCTAAAAGCAAAATAAAATCCTCAATAAAGCAATAACAGTCGAAGAGGCATTTTAAAAAACGGACAACCACGCCAAAGCAGTATTGCAAAGAAACATAGTTTTGAAAATGGAGAGGAAGTTGGCAAAAATTAGAGAAGTTCTTGACAGCTGTAACATCGCCATTGCATCCATGAAATTTCTGCCAATCGTTTCATGCGAAGTTGAAAGATCGTTTTCACAGGTGAAAAACGTTTTAACCTACAAAATGCGACAAAGTAGATAACCTAGAAAAAATGTTGATTATTTGATGCTGCTAAATTTAATTCAATAAGGTTATCTTCAGTTTTCCTGACCTAGAGAGTTAATGTAAATTTCCAAGGCGTTTCTTTTTCTGAATTAAAATGTCATAAGGGATGAAACTGACTTGCAGCACTTGTAAAGTTTTTCCACTTGGCGTTACCCAAAGAAAAAAAAGCCAGAAAATTTGTTTTTCAAACATTTTTTTGGGCTGGAATATTTCGCTTTCAAGAAATAATACTGTAGCAACGCGATATTATTGCAATAGCTTGCACGGTTTTCGTAGCGCACTAATCTATTCATCTTGAGTTTAAAATTCGAGAATACCACAAATATATTGGAAGAATACATATTCAGGTTAGAATTTTCTCATAATTATCCATCCTGACTCAACGAATAGCAGACAAAAAAGACGAGGTTCTTATTTTTTATTCAATCAATGCTTAAAAATACCTGATGATCGCCGGTGAGACAGTCGATTTCAACTTCCGATACAGCAACACCGTACGTATGGTAGTTGAATGCTCTTCCCGAATTGGTGGCCATGTTATAGCCAATATCAGGCGTCCTTCACAATAATGAAAAACAATAATTAGCGATGAAGTACGATCAAACAAAGGGATATATCAGCTTGATTTAATACCTCAGGTCAAAATGTGACATAAAGACATCAAAGGGCATTGGACATTGCATGATTATATCTTTATATTAATTTTTAACTTTAATGTTTAAATTATTGCAATTTGGCACTCCGAGGTACCTTGCAGATCAGCTTGTTTTTCGAATAGATGTGCATGGGTTACCAGAAATGCATCAAGGTTAATTCAGCTGCCAAAACATGCAACAAATGTTTATGCCAAATCTTTCATTTCTAAAGGAATAAAAATGTATAATGATAACGTGGACATTTTTGGACATTTAAAGTCAAGACTGCCTAGCTTTCGTCAGATTTTTTTTGCGAAGCTATTGGCGTGATATGCTGTGTGAATTTTTGTAGCTGTGCAAATAGTTTTTACTTTTGTTTTTCGAGTTTAATTTTTGTTTTATTAAAATTTGAGCTAATTGAGCACTTTTTCTTTTCCAATTTATATATTTGTTTCAGAAGAGTTTGACTTGTATTTATTTTTTCTAAGTGAATTTTATTTTCTGTGCAGTGTGGAAGAGAGGCCCAGTTCGGGCCTAACATTGTAAAGATCAAGTAATAAAATCTATTCTATATTGTCATTACAATGCCATTACTGCTTTATGGCAGGGACAAAAAATAATTCCATTTGACGAATGTGAATTAAACTTACTTGTAAAAGCCGCTCGCGAAAAGTGACACTCTTTCGAAGTAAGCTTTGTTCACCCAGTCGTTCCACGTCCCCTTTGGATTTGCCTCTTTGATAGGCTTGAGCGCCTCTTTAATTTTCTCGCAGGCATCCTACAGGAAAATAACTCATTAGTCAATCGTTTCTATTGTTGTCACTTAGCTGTAACCATAGTCATCAATGGGACTCTTGCCATTGCGGAAGGTAGCAACGAATGCTGCAACAAGTGCCTTGGAAGCTAGGGAAGCAACTTAAATAAAAGGCTTTTCTTGGCGTCTGGCAAGCCAAAGAGCGTGGTGTGCACTAGACCCAAATTAAACGTAGAAATTTGATTCCAATCATTTGACGCCAGCTAATTTGGTGATCACGGAAAAACTTGATCAAACGAAAATTAATGCAAAATACTCACAATAATGGCCATCCCATTGAGGTCCGAACCGGCGCTGGCCGCTGTTGCCGAAGTGTTAGGAACTTTGTCAGTCGATGTTTCCGATATGTGGATCAAATCTGTTGGGATGTCAAGAGCGCGGCTTGCAACCTTGGAAAATTAAAAGACAATGCCCCAAGTGAGATTTACGCTTTCGATTTCAGCGATGACAAAGAGATTACTGCATTGTCGAGTTCGTACAAACCTGTATCATTTTTGTGTGAAGCCCCTGCCCCATTTCGGTGCCACCGTGAGATATAAGGACTGAACCGTCCCTGTACACGATGACTAGCGCTCCGGCTTGATTTAGAAAGAGGGAAGTAAAAGCGATACCGAACATTGTCGGAACCATGGCAATTCCTCGTTTTCTCCATCGGTTCTCTCTGCAATAGAATCGGTAACAATTTACCGTACAATGACTACATGCAAAATAAAGTAGAAGTTGTAGAAAATTAACAAGTAAAATAAAGAAATTTACGAACCTATTGAACAGCTCGATTTGACGTTTCCTTTCTTCAAAGTTCGACTGCACAAGACATTCTTCCCAACAGCGCGTTAGCGTACAGTGTTCAAGAGGCTGATTGTAATGGGTGATTTCTCCTGTCTTGAATAGGTTGGCTTTCCTGACCTAAAAAGGCGTAGATGTTTGAAGAAGTCTAGATTGATTCTATAGTAGGTCTTTAGGCTTCTTTTACGTGCGAAGCCGCACGGCTACTGGACCTGAACTAGAGGACGGCTCTCAAGTTGGAGAAAAATAAAAATGCTGTCATATTTACGACATGAGTGCTAGTATGGTGAAGAAAAGTGCTTCGGCTCACGTTCACTGACCCGCTCATTTCAGCAAAGGTTTTCCTGCAGCGCTCAAGTTTACCAAAGTGATTTTGCCCACAAAAAGTTCGTTCATTTGAATTTGGAGAATTATCGCTCCATTTCAAAGTTATTTGTTTTCAAGAATTTTCGAATTAGTGTTGAAGCAGCAAATGAACTAAGGAGGATTTTATGATGGCCGATGTACAGGCAATGCAGTGTTGATGATGGTATTAAGTCGTTTGAGGATGGATCCGACGCCGGCTTGGTGAATATTGCGAAGGCGTTCGACTGCGTGCCCCATGATACTTTGAATGGCACGATGCCCAGGAATGGGTTAATTCATGATCCAGTGAGTCGCCTGCCTTGAGGGTCATAGCGGGGGTGGACTATAGGATTAACTGCAGGGCGTGTTTTCTCAAATTTAATGCCATGTCCATTGTTAGATTAGTGAATGCATACATAACCAACACAAAAATTTACATCAACATTGGTGCCGTCAATTATGAGAAGGTCAAATTACCAAGTCGTATTTTTTTGGTTAAGCATCTTGAGGAACTCAAATAAATGCCAATTAAATCTTTCACTTCACTGCAAGGCAATCAAATTTTTCAATACAATCCTCGATATGACAGATCTCCGTGTAGAGACTTTCACGTCTTGTCGAGCAAAAACTCTTTTGAAAGTGGTTCCTCATATTTTTGATCCGATTAGCTGGGAAGAAAGTGATGATAAAAACAAGACGAACATTTATACGGGGTGAAAAAAGCTCCAATTACCTCTTCGGCTGGTTTTCCAATAACGACGCTGATATGCTCGTAGATTGCTTCGCCAATTAACATCCCTTGAGGGGCTCCAAATCCTCTGAAAGCCGTGTTTGATACCGTGTTCGTCCTGCACATGTACCCTCGAACCGTGATGTTGGGAATATGGCAGGCGTTTTGCACATGGTACATTGCTCTGTCCAATAGCTATAGGAAAATAAGCAGCGTGAAACTAAAGCAATCGGTTTCAGATACATAGGCAATATTGTATTTACTAACTGAAGTCGTCAAGTCCATTGAATAACCGGCGTTGCAGTACAGATCGACAACCAAGGCTAGTATTTTCCCCTCGGAGTTGAAAACTGCCTTGTATTTTCCGTAGAACGGATGACGGCCACCGGATGTCATAATATCTTCGTCTCTATCAAGCATCGCCCTTACTGGCCTCTGCAACCTATAGCAAACGAGAACCATCCAATAAAAATAAGCTTGTAACATTAGAAGGTAAGAAATGATCAAGTAATGACAAGCTTGACTACCTGTGAGCAGCGAGAGCGACTGGAAGTGCGACGATGCACCCGCGCGACTCTTTGCCTCCAAACCCGCCACCAAGGCGTTTTGTCCTGCAGGTCACTAGATGGTTAGGAATGCCCAACATGTGTGACACGAGGTGCTGAAAAATTAGCACTCAACTTGATTGCAGTTACACTCCTAACAATTCGAAATGCAATTGGACGAAGCAGAAGCCAATTTGAGACGAAAACTTGTCAATATCTCGCATTATTAAGCCCCTAAAATAGAAAATTTGGTAACTATAGTCTAACCTGTACTTCAGATGGATGTTGCGTTGAAGAGAAAATTTCTATCTCGTAATCTTCCGAACTCGGGACAGCTATGGCTGCATGGGTTTCCAAATAGAAATGCTCTTGACCACCGATCTTCAAATCTCCTTCGACGATCGACGCAGGTAGGGCCGAATTCAAAACGCTTTCAGCGTCACCAGCTTTCAAGATTTTTGGAGTCGAATTTATGTAGGATTCATGCTTGATCGCGTCCTACAAAAATAATTCTTCTCATCGTCGTCGCATTTTTATGGTTTGGTGGTGAAAGAGAGGAAAACTAGCTGACTGATGTTCCATATTATTTTGGCCTGGGCGAGCACTTTCGCCCCACCAGGGCATCATTGATTTGGAATAAAAATGCAGAGAATTGCCGGCCTAGTTTTTATCCCTCACCAAACCGAATCGGATAATGGTAGTTGACTATAAGACGCTTTGTAATCTCATTTCCAAAGAAGAAAGTTTTACCTCAATTGTAACAATAACAGGACTCAAATCTTCGTAGTCCACTTTGATCAATTTATTTGCCCTCTGCGCTGTTAATTGATCGACGGCGACAATGGCTCCAATCGGCTGACCTTGAGATACAACCTGAACAAAATTTTACAGAATTTGATCTTTTGAAAATTCTCCATGTACCACATGAATATGAACTATAAAGCGAGATTATTTTTGAAAATTACCGGCCAAAGTAAATAGGATAATTAAGGATAATTTGGCGTTGCTAACTTTTTCAGATGCAAAAATCTCTTCATCTGCAACAATAGGGCCCCACGCATTGTGCCCTTTAGGAACATCTTTCGCCGAAAAGAACCCCAAAACTCCGGGCATTTCTAGAGCCGCTGATGCGTCGATGGATAGAATTTTAGCGTGCGGTTTTTTACTCAACACGAGACTCAGAAAGGATTCGTTTTCAAACTTGGGTATATCGTCGCAATAAACAGCTTCCCCTGTGTGGCAGTACATTATAAATATTCATAGAATGACAATACTATTCAGAATTTAAAGGCAATGAGGCTTACCAGTTGCTTGTTTGAATGCGGATGTGTGAACCATAGGACGACCAACTGCGTCGATTTTTTTCTGCGTCCCTGGAACCTAATAAAATAACAATCGACAATAAAATGCTATTCTTGCGAATTTTTTGAGGTCCAGTGGTGTGAGGGGAAGAAAACCGAGCTACTCATTCTCCGATTCCTTATTTGCTGGCCGAACACAGTCCCTTGAGGATGCCCGAACGGGCGAAAGGGCTCAGCCAGCAAATAAAGAATCGGAGAATGAGTCACCTGGTTTTTTCTCTTTCTCGCACCCCCTGGACGAGAATTGTTGAGCTAAACATTTTACAGAGAGGTGCAAGTATGATTATAGAGTCATACAATAATTATAATCAAAATGGATGATTTGTAAGGGCGAAAAAATGTAACACGTACCACGGCAAAATACTGCGAACTCTTCGGCGGAATGTAGTGAAATTGGTTCTGTCCGCTTCGATACGATTGGTCCAAATCCCAAGTAGAAGAACCTTCTTGTTCCAAACGCTCTAGCACTTCGAGGTAGAATTTGAAGAACAAACTGTCGCAAAATGAAGATTGATTAAGTTAAGACTGGAGACAGCAGCTTGAGGTTGACGAAAATTGTACATAGAAACTGCACTATGGCCGGTCATAGTTAAATGCCGAAAACCCCTGATCCCCCCTCCTCATTCATCGGATCTTGCCCCCTGAGACTTTTTTTCTTCCCCAGACTCAAAAGGGACGTGAAAGGTAAGCGTTTTGCCACTGCGGAGGAGGTGAAAAGAAAATCGCAGGAAGGCCTAAAAGCTGTGGCCTTCCGTAGTTTCCAACAATGGAAAAATGTTGAACAAGTGTGTTGTGGTCAATGGTAATTGCTTTGAAGGTGACCAACATTTGGGGTAAAAATATTGAATAATAAACGTTTTATGGGTTACTTTTGGGTCCCCCTTTTATATAGCAGATATCGATGGCTGTATCCAGCCCAATATTCAACTCTGACATGTTAAATATTCCATTTCATCTGCTCCTTGAGTGTCCTATGCTGGCTCAGCTGCGTCTTAGATTTTTTATCGCCTCTTCCGCAGTTTTCATGGACTCATGAGGCTCAGTTAATTTAGCTGTTAGCTGCCAGGTAGAGTTCAGATGCAAGCAGGCTTTATTTTTAACTTGTCGAAGCAAGCGGGGATGCTTAGGGATCTCGTACTATGTATGTAAATTCGCCCAAGCCCAGTTATTTATTTAATTTAATTATTTTCTTTCAAACAGGCCCGTTTGGTTGTTAGTGGAGACAGCCAAGTCTTATATTTTACTGCCAGAAGGTCTGCAAAATGGCAATTATCAAATTTGCTTCCTAAGTTCCTTTTTATAAAACATTCAAACCTTGTTCATTAGCGTCGTTACTTTCATCATTTTCGCTTTTTCTCTCGTCCTTCTTGTTTCATAGCTTGTCTCAAGCGGTGTCAAAATGAATTCTAAGAAAGTATTGTTATTTTCAGCTTCATCATGCGGTGGCAAAAATGTATCATCTATGAAGCAACATTTGATTATTTGATTTAATGTTATATTGTTGTTTTTTTCTAACTATAAAACCCCCCTTGGCCATAAACATTTTTGTCTGATAATTCTTCAAGTTCAATAGAATTCAAAGTTGATTCTGATAACTTGTGAGACTGAGGGAAAGAAAATGCCAACTCGACTTTATTATTTTGGCAAGATCTTTAGTCTGTTCAGGCCCTTCAGGGCTTAGTCAAACCTTACCCTCAACCTCAAACCAACCGACAGTCAAAACAAAGAATTTGATACGCACCTGAGAGTTAGAGACCTCCTGTACTCAATAGATCCACCTGGAGCGCTAGGGGAGAGTGGCAAGTCTTCTACAAGAACTTTGTATGCTTCTTGCAGCATTTTTTCACTCCAAGCCCTTGCAATACAAAAACGCCAATTGATGAAGATCATTTATGGGGGAAAATAACGTTTAAAAACTCTTTATTTTATGAAAAATAATCTTGAGAACTATTTTTTTTTAATGAAAAATTTTCGTTGAAAAACTGTCTATTTTATGAAAAATAATCTCTAAAAACTATTTTTTTTATATAAAAAAACAATTGTTAAAAACTCTTTATTTGATAAAAAACTATTTTGTAAAAAATAATCGTTAAATAATTTTTTATTTTATAAAAAATAATCGTTAAAAAAACTATGATTTAAAACATAATTGACAAAAAACTTAAAATCGTTTAAAAACTCTTTATTTTATGAAAAATAATCTTGAGAACTATTTTTTTTTAATGAAAAATTTTCGTTGAAAAACTGTCTATTTTATGAAAAATAATCTCTAAAAACTATTTTTTTTATATAAAAAAACAATTGTTAAAAACTCTTTATTTGATAAAAAACTATTTTGTAAAAAATAATCGTTAAATAATTTTTTATTTTATAAAAAATAATCGTTAAAAAACTATGATTTAAAACATAATTGTCAAAAAACTATTTTATAAAAAATAACCGTCAAATAATTATTTTATAAAAATAATAGTTAAAAAACTCTTTATTTTATAAAAAACTAATCATCACAATATTGCAATACAAGCACTCACATGTTAATCAAATGGTTGGCCGTTTTTGTGGCTAAAACGGTAGTCGGTGCCATTCCGCCGTAGGCCATACGAATTTCTTCCACTACATTTCCTTTCAATTTGAGGTTAAAAGCAGCATTCACTATAGCAATGTCATCGTCTCTTCTTTTAGCTTGTTTCAACGCTTTGAAAATTTGACCCTGCAAAGTTAGGAGAGCAAAAATCGAAATTTGGATTCTACTAGTGAATTTCGGCTGTACAGAAAACAAATATATCCGTTTTATTTTTCATTTACAACAGGGCGTTGAATTTAACGTTCTGGAGGAAGAAGTGATAACATTCCTCCTTCCTGAAACTAATTCCAAGGTAGACAACAAAAATTCCAAAGTTAGTTGAAACCTTTCTTCTATTCGCTAGAACTAGATAGTCTAAAAAGTCTTACGGTTGCCATTCAAATATTCCTCGGCAGTTCTCAAAATTATCCCGACGATAAGGGGATCAAGATAACTACCAAATAGACTGAAGACACCTTCTTTCTTGAAATTCAGCGTGAAACACTTCATTCCAATGACAAGTAGAGTATGTGACTGTGTAACTTACTCTTATTGCTTTAAGAATATTACCCTAGCCATTAAATCTTTTGGCTGCTCCTCAAGAGCGGATTTCTGAGTCAGATACAAGTTAGCATAGAATACACAACAGCTATCACGAATTTCCTTGACCCTTAAATCCCAATTCCTAAAACATCGCTTCTGTGAATATCAACACGAAAAATTTCCATCCATTTTCCTATCGATATGAGAGTGTTAAGTCTCTCTATCCGATAGAGATGACAAATACTAGAACTAACCTTCTGAGAATAAGGTAGCAGAATCGATATAAGTAGTTCGTCCTCTTTGATGATATTCCTCCTATAGCCAGTCCAGAATTTCTCATCCATAGTGACAATTCTGACTCCTCGATCTATCGAAAATAAAATTAATAACGGAATGAGCTACAACATGGAAGTCGTTTCTATGATGGAACTAAGTTCCATACAATTGGACTGGGAGATTTTGAGTGATTTAATATGAAAAATTAGCAAAACCTGAATGACTTTAGAATACCTTTGCTCTGCACTTCAAGTTGTACTCCAGCTGCCATAAGGATAGGATTCATGTCCGAGATGGGGCTTCCAGTCATAATGTTGCCACCCAATGTCTATAAGTAAACACAAGGAATGCATAATAAATAACATTTCATTACTACATGGCGTTTTTTTTTTTTTTTTTTTTTTTTTCTGAGTACAAACCCTGAAAATAGGGTTAGAAACCCTTAATCCCTCCAAATTGAATGTAAAAATTTCAAGGCATGTAGAATACTAATATTTAATGAAAAAATGCAACCTATCCGCCGCCAACACTTCTCTAAGGAAACTAAGATGGCTAAATTCTACAAAAATTCACCAAAACTCATGCTTGGTCTGACAACGGCTCAATTCTTAAGCTAAATGGCTACCTCAATATTAAGGTAAGGTTGGGGATTATGGGGGGATTCGTCATTTCCAATTTTTCCCGAACATAGGTGTGTTCGATATCAATTCATATGGATTTTCGACGCTGGATCTTAAGAGAACATAACCATGGTCCTCGAGTTCAGCTTTTGTGTGGAATTGTTGTGATTTTGACAAATTTGCCACGATGACATAATTTGAGAATTTATGGAGCAATAAAAATTGTTTTACACTTGATGTAATGCTAATAAAACACTCTTGTTAGGCGAGTAATTTAACTTTAAATTAGAGATAGTAAGAAAAATATAAATAATTAAAAGTTTACAATTATGATAACTCAGCTTAAACTAAAATGTTGTTAGGTGGGAACGTTCTTGACAGTTCTTCCAAACAACCAAAACCAAAACCAACCAAAACTCTAACCAAAATTGAAGCAAAGGGACAATAAACCACTGAACAATCATTTGCAGGTTTTTTTTTCCACAAATTCTTCTCATTCTTACTATAATGTCATGGAGTAAAATTGGAGGGGAAACATACAACTGCAAACCGATCTCCATTATTCTTTGTTTACACTGTCTTTGTAATAATGATAACTTGCACAATTTTGACGGATACTGTGGCTAACACACAGAAGAAATCAATCAATTACAAAAATTTTTATTACTTACTCCAACATTACGTATCTGTTTTCCAGCAAACCAATGCAGCATATCGATGATCGCTCGAAAAACCTCCGTTTTGTACGCTGCAAACAAACTATGGCTTTCATTTTGGGTAAGATGTAGGCATATTAGAATCAGGAAGACAATTTGCATTTTAGAGACCGCCTTTTTAGAGTATTTCAAAGAAGCCGAACTACAGGGTGCGGCAGGGGAGCTTGCTGATTTGTAACGAGAATAGAAATTGATAATAGAAGAGAGAATAAAAATTGAATTAAATAACTCGCCTAGTTTGTTTCTCAACAAAAAAAAAAAAATTTAAAAAAAGCAATCATTGTTACCATGCTGCGAGTCAATTTCCCTCCGAAGGTGACTTTCAACATCCGACAACGTCACCGCTGCTCCCACTTTGACGCCATTTTCGTTCACAGACACTGACCTCATTTCCTCAATATTAGACGGATGTATCAATATGGGATAGTGGCAGTTTTTGAACTTGACCTCCACGCCTGAAAAAATGACACACATAATGGCATAATAATTATCTTTTACTGGAGTGTTTATGATTAGGAACAACTGAATACTGTGATTGTAGTAACGAATTCATATTGTGTTTAGAAATTTGGAAATATTGCAGAGGAGCAGGGTGATAAAATGTCAAGTCATTTTTGTCGAAAGGTGAATGCTAGTATTTTTCAAAAATATATAGTGACTAAGAGGAGTCCAGGCGTCTTTTTGCCGTTGCTTATGTCAAGAGAATACAGCATGACAACTCAACAGATTTGTGATAGCTCATGGCTTGTATTAATAAACTCGCTCTACCAAGCAGCTGTCAAGTTCACGAGAAACCCAATTTTATTTCAGAACAACCAGGCCATCAAACTCGAGGAGGGAAACCGCAGAAACTTATATCATTGCCTATTGAGTGTAGTGTTACATTCAAAGCCACACCTAACCTCCGCTCCAGGGATAAAAAAACTCAAGAATCTTGTTAACGGTTCAGCGCTTACCAACTTCGGTGTTTCCATTGATTATCTTCGCATTGGGATATTGTTTCTTGAGGTCCAGAATTTGCTCAAGGGTCCTTGGTCGATGCCAAACTGTCCGTTCGTTCTTTATTAGAAAATATTCACTTCCATACTGCTTGTTCAGCTGTGGAATAAATATACAGTAATGTAGCATTGCAAGCTACTCTATATCAAAATTATAGTGTCAATTATCTTATGAAAATATCACTTTCATATCACTTTTTGACAAACCAAAAACATTAACTGAAAAGGAGTTTATCTTAATGGGAAGCATCATGGACAAATTGAATCTTAGAGTTTTCATTTTAGACAGAGTGCTTTCGCCCCGAAAAAATAAAAATCAGAATGATAAACAGCCGATTCACCCCTCCACCACAACAGAAGTAGGTTTGCTCAGCTGCGTTGAATTATTTTGAAAAACTGTAACCCCTTCTACTTCTCCACCGAAATTGTTTTCTATTTTATTGCAACGTACTCTGAGCTCGGGAGGAAATATAAGCTCCTGGGTCGGGTCGTACGGCTTGAATTCGTTTGGATTAAACAATTTCTCTTCCTCAGGGTCGCCTGTGTTGGCGACGTTGCCGTTCAACGATCCGTTTGTCTGACCATTTAGTTTTGATTGATTTTTGCAACATTGATCTCCCATTGCACATCCATTAGCGCCATTGATAGCTTGCAGTCGCTGAGCCGCTTCCCATTCTTCCGTAAAGGTTTTGAACCCTTCAATGATCGGTCTATATCCGGTGCATCGGCACAAATTACCTGAAGGCAAGAACCAGATTCATTAGTATTAAGATCAGATTCAAATGGCATTATGTGAAACATGAACTGAAATGGAAGACCTTGAAAAGCGATTTCCATGTCTGACATTGTTGGTTTTCCAGGAGTGCTCCTTAGAAGGGTGTACATGGACATGACTATGCCGGGAGTGCAGAACCCACATTGAGACCCATGGGCTTTCGCTATTCTTTCTTGGACAGGGTGAAGTTTCCCTTTGACGCTGCCAATGCCTTCAACTGTAGTCACTGCTAGGCCATGCATTGCCGCTATAGGAGTCAAACAAGCATTCACCGCAATATGTCTACCGACGAGGAGTTGAGGATGATATGATTAGTTAAAGGGAAACATTTTTTTGTTGATTGAGCTCCCTAGAAAAAATATTAGCTCTGCAAGTTGTTCACCTATATGACGAATAACGGGGAAATTAAAGAGTATTTCCATCGACCAAATCATTTACTATTACAGGAGCGATTTTCTCCGCGGAAACTCACAATTTTCATGAAAAATTGGTCATTCCCTCTTCGGCTGACACCAAATAGCAGAATTCAGGCCATTAGGAACGAAAATAAAAAATAGGCGTCTTCCCCATTCCCAACTTTCATTCAGACTATCGAACATCTTGCAGAGATACCACTGTAGAGGTCTCTATCGCAAATTTCCGACTCACAACTTGAAATTTAGAAGAGAGATAAGCGTCTGGAACACGGCCAGTGTTGCGACCTTACTGGCGCTCGTGACGACCGTGGTACTGAGCTATCGAACCCAGAGACTGAGCCTCTACAACCGTAATTAATAAGTATGTTGCTTCTAAGATTTAAAGGATACGTCACTTGATCGTTCCGGTCTCCGTCCAATTTAGATACCATGACAGTACATGCGCCGCAACCGCCTTCGGCGCATCCCAATTTCGTTCCGCACAGCCGCACTGAAACGATACGGTTCATTCGCGATAGAAATATTCATAAAACATAATGAAGAGTTTTTATGATAGATTTCTCAAAAAAAAAAAAAAAAAAAGATAAAAGTTAGTCTCTGAGTTGCCTGTACAGCTAACTATGGCTAACCTCAACTCAATTTTTTCGGTGAAATCTACCATTAGTGCATTTTGCGTTATTTCGGATCGTGGTGAAAATTAGAGACATGATTTAACAAAGTATCCAAAACTCCTACGTTTACGTTTCCAAGAAACACGAAATGCACTAACTGTCTATTATCACTAATTTAGAAAGACTGAAAGAAAAGACTAGGAAGATGATAGGAAGATTTAAAAGGGCGAACCGGAAGTGGCAATATTGGTACGCTGTCAATGGCTGTAAGATTAACAAAATGGTAATAACCTGCGGACCCTATGGCTCCATGTCGCCCTGAAGATGCCCGAATGGGCGAAAGACCACATTGGTATCAAGAGGTGCGACGACAAGGAAAAGAAAAATGGTAATAATTAAAATGAAAAAGAGTATTTATCTTTTCCTTCTTGTCGCATTTCTTAATGTCCGGGGGTTGTGAGGGGGAGAAAAACCAGGCGACTCATTCTCCAATTCTTTATTGGCTGGCCGAGCACTTGGCTGTGAACCCTACGGCTCCACGTCGCCTGAAGGAGTATTTATGATCCGTATACAATGAGCTCAACATGTGATTGTGCAAAACTCGGAAGAAATGTGTTTTAGGTTGATGCTGATTATGCCTGTTGGACTACCCAAGTGGAACAAATGTTTAGAAATGGTTTTCTTTTTGTTTGATTAGCCGGGGAGCCAAATGTTAAGTTTAGAAATTCTTAGCTTGCAACTGTTTTCCGTCTTGGAACAATCAGAAGATTTTTTGGGTTAGGAAAGAAACATGATCATGGAGGACACTTTTACAAGAATAGGAGACGTCGCAAATACCACTAGTATAAATTACTTATACATTGTTATATTGATTTTGGCATTTAGGCCATCATCGGCAACAATCTTCCAATTTTGACACAACTCTTTTCTAACAATTCTTGACAATTTTATTAGGTGAACTTTAGACAGAAACACACAATAGATAAGCAAGATAGTGATAGATAAGAGATCCTGTGACCAACGCCGAGAATCGAATTGGCGTTTGGAGAGAACGGACTGCAGCTAAAATTAAGATTTTCTTGACACATATGACTGTATTAGTGAGAAGCAGCGCTGAAGTCAAGTTCTTGGTGAGAATTCCTAACCTAGGAAACGACTCCTAGCTTTGCATCAATCAGCTGAAAATTGGGGCGGAAGAAGTTGATGGTTGAGTGGTGTCCACATGTGAACGGTCCAGTGATTAATGATCGCTCAGGGACCAGTCACTGTTATATACACCGCACAAAATAATTAGGTCATAATAGGGCAATGGCAACTGCAGCGTCTCCCGAAACCAAACACACTTTGCCCCAACAACCCCGATGAGGCACAATCCTTGCCAGTCGAAAGTAATAATCATAGTCTGGGCAATTCTATGCAATTGTTTACCATTTAAATGGAATCCTCTGGCTACCGCTACGAATATGAGCCTTGCAGCTCTTGACACAAAAATGCAATAATGAGCCACTAGGATTGACACATTCACCATGATTCAAAAACAAGGTTCGACTAGGCTTTGATAGGTACAAGAGAGAAACATAAATATATGACGACTTGCTCCTCTTTTCTTTCCTCGCAGGGTTATTTTGCCTCTTTGTGCCTCATCAGGGCCATGTAAAATGAGTACATGGCAGAAAATTAAGAAATAGAAGCACAAGCGGCCATAATTTTCTCTCCCATAATTTCTCTAGAGAAATTTGCAAGACAGTGGGGCTTGTATGAGTGATGCTGTTATGAAGCAATATGAAGCTCTGTTGGAGTCATTTAGTATAGCCGTTTTACACCTACACGACAGAATCGAGAAAGCATCAGCTTTCGGTGACTGAAAATGAAGCAGAAGTACCAGAATAACCAGAGAGCAGCATGGTAACCTATCCTATTAATATAAGATTGTATCGCTCCTTAAACATCAGACTCTGCTATGATACAAGGACTATAATTGTGTATCGCCGATTCATGAAACAACTTAGCCAAATCTTCTTGGTTGAGTCGTCGCATCTCTCATCGTACTGGGTTGGTGAGGGGGAGAAGAACCAGACGACATGTTCTCCGATTTTTTATTTACTGGCCGAGCACTTTCGCCCCTTCGGGCATCCTCAGGGCGATGTGGAACCATAGGTGGCTGTGGTAACCTATGGTTCCACATCGCCCTGAGGATGCCCGAAGGGGCGAAAGTGCTCGGCCAGTAAATAAAAAATCGGAGAACATGTCGCCTGGTTCTTCTCCCCCTCATCAACCCAGTACGACGAACTTAGCCAAAGGAAAACACCACATAAAATAATAACAATCACAACATGTTGTGTCCACTTCCTGTCCATGAATACCTACCAGTTGTGTATGTTCGGGGTCTCCTTGTTTAGGAAATAATACTATCATGCTATTGCGGGTCCTTTTTTTCATCAACATACAATATGGCCACTTAGAATTCATGTTGAAACGTAAGGGTATTTTCAAATTTTGAAAAGAGCGGATAATGACAATTTTTGTAAAAAGGTAAAAAAATTAAAATAAGTAGGTAAGTAAAGTGAAACATATTTCTGCAATTAAAAATACTTACATTTGTTCCGTAAGTAATAGAGAAGTGTCCATTCCGGATCGACATTATCGTCGAGAACCTGGCGAACAAATCAATAGGCTGTTTACATTCGTTATCATATTTACTCAGAAGCGCGAGTTAAATTAAAACTACCACGCTCAGGAAGAGCAAAAAATGCAAGGATTGAATGCGCTATTTTTAAAATGCAGGCACGTAAAATTTTCGCTCATCCGAATTTCAATTAACCTTGAGTTTTCCTACAATGCAGACTTCCTAAAATTGATCAAACTCCAAGAATGGATTGTTTATACGATCAAGTTAATTAACCATACATCCATTCTAACATTGCAGTAGCCGCACTGAGGAATACTAATTATGTGCACGGTGCACACTGAATCAATAAAGGGTATTACAAAACCACTCTAGCACTTCGACTCGAGACAAAAAAAGAAGGAGAGTGATTCAGAGGAGCAAAAAATTGACTTTCCAAGTGGCCGAAGAACTTGTAATTCAAATGAACATCCAGAAAACCTTTGCACATAAAAACCTTGGTGACATAACACACCAACTACTCTGCAGAATAATTTAGATCCCTTTCATCATCAGAGCTTGTAGGGTTATTTTGTTGGGAAGATTAACGATCCACACATGCACTTCTTTTACTTCCATGTTTACATAGCAAATGGAAGTATTGCGATCGTGTGAAAAGTCGAATTTGGAATAGAGGTCCTGCTGGAAGAAATATTCTTAGTACTCAGAATCACTTTCTGAACAAGTGTGTCTGTGGGATAGAGAAAGGGAGAAGAACTGTGGTCACAAAATGGCATAGATCGCCATATTTCCCTGAAAAATGAATGAAGCTCGATGAAATTTTCAGGAAATTTTTTCCTAGTGAAAGAGCAAAATTAGCATTAATTGAATTTCTGATAACACACTGTGCATTTGAGTTATAACCGTTAAACGTTTTTTCTGTAGAGATTTTTACAGGCTGAAAGAGTTAATAATTTTAATATTGTTCGTTTCGGCAAGCAGATTTTTGAAGAGGTTGCCTGAGCAATGACAAAACGTTTTTAAAAAGAAGTGGTGCAAGTGTGGATCGTTAATTTTGCCTACAAAAAATCCTTATTTTGATCCCTATAATGTTCATTGATATTTCTATACAGTTAAACTAATGGATGGAACAACTCAGCCGTGCGAAGGAAACGATTTGCATGGTTTCAACCTATTTACAGAGCATGTTTCCAAATATGGTGGTTATTTCTCAAGATGCCCACCATCATTCTACAGACTTTTTCAGCCTTGGAACCAGCTTTTTTTTTATGCCCTTAGCGTACAAGCTTTGCTCCATCTTTTAAAGCGTAAGAATTTCTTCAATTCGGTCAGATGATAAGATGGCGCTAGGTCAAAGGAATAATCGATATATACATCTCATACAAATTACATAAGAGGTCCTGGGTCACACTAACGGTGTGGGAATAGAATTGACTGAAAGAGAGAACTTTCCTCTCCTTCTGCATTTGATCGGGAATTAGCGTCGTTTTTAAAAATTATTATGTTTCGATAGTACATGCCATTTCAATAATAGAATAATGGGTCAAAGGCGTGTGTGTGTGTCTACGTCAGCAGTTTTCTAGCCCTCCACATAGAGCAGGGACTCAGTATGGTGAGGAGTAGATGGGATGGAAGGTTGACGCTCTGTGAGACGAGGCTGAGCTTGTGACGTCAAATATTTCAGTCGGTTTCGCTCTACTTTTCGATCTCACTTCTCTTCTCTCAATTATTCCTACTTCAATTTTTTTGTTATTTTTCAATTTCACTTGGAGTGTCTCAACAGAAAGATGATGATCACGTTCAGAATAAAAAATCAGTGAAAATTCCCCTTTTTCCTCCTAGGCTGGAAAAATGTAGAAAATAATTCTCGAGACAATGAGAAATGTTGAATCTTCGTGTAACCCTCTTGATTATTATGGCTTTACTGAATTAAAGGGATCTTGGGTAGAAAACTATTTTTCAATAATAAGGAGGTGAAGTGCGGATAACAAGTTTTCAGGCTGGACGAAGTACCTATTCTGGTTCGACTGGTAGAATGGGCTAACAAAAGGGGTTAGTAGCTTGAATATTATAAGGAGCTGCTATTGCAAGGGTGCTCATTTCTCAGCGCAGTCCTCCTAATACGCACCAAAACAAAACATATTGTTCAAAGCATCAAAGGCTAGTTCCAATCATTTTTTTCAGGATCTTTAAACGTACTTGTTTTTTTTTTTTTTTTTTTTTTTTGCGTTTTTGTTCAATTCATACCACATTTTGTCTAATAACTTTTGGACCGAGAAAATAATTAGTTACTAGGCGAGAGAAATAATTCAAAAACTACATCTTGATGCAGTCAAAACTGTAATGAAATGTCATGGAGTTGTTGGTCTTTGAACGATAGAAATTAAACTGTTAACGTCTCTAGCTGGTTTTCATTTTTACTTGATTCTTAATTAAATGTCGGAAAAATTCTATTAGCGAAACTATTTCCTGAGACAACTTTAACAATCGAAATCGAATTTGATTGAATTGAAACCAGTCTTTGAACAGCAGTCTCTGGTTTTCTACCAACTTAATTTTTTGTCAAGAAAAAAGAAAAAAAAATTTTTTTTACGGTTCAAGTGAAAATTTCAAATTTTTATGCGTCTCGACTGTTAGAGAAAAAAATGATCGGTTTCAAAAATCAAAAGAGAGTTTTAATAAAGTTGTATTTTTGTTGCGTTCAAAATTCGGGCGGAAATGCGTTCGATCGGCCTCCGATTGCGTAATCAGATTTGAATTTAAACGAAAATTAGGGAATTATAGTCGATTTATATTGTAAGTTCGACAACACAGAAAATCGTAAATCTGGAGGAAAAATATTTTTTATTTTATCGAAGAAAAAGTTGCAAGGAGAGAGCAAAGAAATTAGGTATAATCGGTCCGGCCAGTGACCATCACCAGATGAAACGCCCAGCATAACGTATAGCACTGAATAGTTATATAACCCCATAAAAGTAGCGCTTAGGTAGTATATTTGAATAAAAAATTTTTTATAACAAGTGAATCAGAAAATGAATTAAATATTATGTATGGCAAAGAGAATAATAAAGCGACTAGAAAAATAATATTTGGAATCAGATACTTGAACAAAAACAGCGCACACACGATATTAAAAAAAATAGGTTCAGAGAAATTAATTATTAAATTATATCGTCCGAATTTCGTCCTTCCGGGAGTACTATTATTAAAAATACCTATCAAGGTCCTTTTGGCCATACCAAAGGGCGGTGGACCTTGAGTTCGAAAGCAGGTAGAACCTTCTAAAAAAAAGGACCTCAAGTCGCCTCACTTGCAGCTTAATTATTGACTTTCTCTTGATGACAAATTTTTGTTAGGTTGATGAACGGTGACAGATTATAAATAAACCTCCTGAAAGGGAATTGGATTTTTAACTGTCAGGTACTTTTACGTGTTTACATCCTGCAATCAATGCAAGGAAAACTGTGGAAAAAAACACGTAACTCTTTAATTAAGATAAATTAATGCCGTCATGACCTCGTGAATGATATCAGTTGTTTACATTTCGACGTTAGTGCAAAACTGCGTTACATAATGTGCCCGAAGACGTTGATGAGTTACGTAATCGTTATATGGTTGAGCATTAATAGTTTCAATAACTAATAATGCGAACGGTCGAATTTTACCTTTTTTCCGTTGACGAAAAAAACCAGAGTTGACGACGATTCTGAGGGAATCATGACTGACGCTAATCGTATACCGGTGACGACGAGTTCGATCCGAGCGCCGGCTGTAATTTACTGCACGACAACGAGACGCTAACTGCGTTCCAGTGTTCAAGAGTTTTCCTCGCTCTGCGTGGGACAGTAATTGACAGAAGAAGGAGAAGTGAGTAGGGGGCATAGAGAAAGGGAGTAGGGGGGATCCCTATGGAGGAGGACCTTCCCCTCCTAGTCAGACCATGGTCAACGCAAGTGGATAGAACTGGTATGAGAAGGCATTCGAATTTAATAGCTAGTTTGAAGGTAGGTATTAAACGTCGATCATGAAAAAACTTGACTGACGAACGAAGGGGGATTATTTTTTTGTCATTTTTCGGACTTCACTTTCGTCCTTGTACCGAAATTCCCGAAAATTGTTGCCAAACCAATATTACCGGCTACTAAATACGATTCGATAATCTGCACTCAATTATAAAATCGTAAAATGATTATGATAGGGGAGAGTTTCAACTCAGTTCAAGTCGTGGGCTTTAGTTCCACGCTCAGTCCGTATTCAATCATCCTGATTGAAATTTAGTCCATTTTTCGAGTCAAAAGTTCTAAACATAGAATAACGCGTGAAAAAATGACGAAAATTCAAACAACTAGGAAGTACTGTGTGTGATGAAAACTGAGAAAATCAAAAGCCATGGCTAACATTTTTTTATGACCTTGAAGATTTCAAAATTGATTTTTGCAGCCTATGAAAATCAAAATATTGAAATTTTGTTGAGTGAATAAGTAAAAAATACCAAAATATAGAAAAAATAAACCGAGACTTTCGTTTTAATTTTATTAATTACATTTTATACAAAAATGTATTGGAATTGTATTTCAATGATCGTTAAAGTAACAAGATGTCTACCACTGCTCATTATCACATTTTGTATTTATGCTATCTTCAGAATTTTCATCGTTATCTTCACGTGAATAAGTAAAAAATACCCAAATATAGACAAAATAAACCGAGACTTTCATTTTAATTTTATTTTTAATTTTATTAATTACATTTTATACTAAAATTTATTCGGATTGTATTTCAATGATCGTTAGAGTAACAAGATGTCTACCACTGCTCATTATCTCATTTTGTATTTACGCTATCTTCAGAATTTTCAACCTTATCTTATCAATGTTCAGCTAAGATTTTCGATCCGGCTATATGAAGAATTTATTTTGATGATCAAGAAAGCTTTCAATTGCGCGTATTTTTGCAACCATCTTAATAATTATAAGAAAACTCTTTTCTGTGGATAGGAAAAACTATCGGCTAGACGGCAAAGATTTCCTCGTGAATTGCAGAGGATAGAGGTAAAATACTTTTTGACTTTTACGTAAACTTGAATTAGCTCTGGAAAATTGAAATTAGAAGGAACGTCAACGGAAAACGTGCTATACATTTATGATTGCGCCTGGAATGCTCTTGAAATACAAACAAAAATGAAGACGTCAAGATAGGTACTAGGGCTGAAAAAAATTGCATTCAAAAGATTTTTGGCTTGTGCGATACAAATCTGCTGTCTGAAAATATTTTGATTGCATTAATGGTTTTTCTTTAGAGATTCTGAGAACTTCGGCAAGAGATGTTATAATTTGATCATTTCTGTAGCTATAAAAGTCGTTCTACTACAAATATAATAGCTAAATTCTTGAAGTTTTCACCGAAAATCAATCTTGGTCAGACAATGCTCGATTCTTTTACCGAATCGCTCCATTAAGGGTATCGAGGGGGAGAAAATTCATATTATCCATCGCTTTTCAGACGAAGGTGCGTTTGGTCTCAATTTCTATAGATTTTTGGATGCTGTATTGAATGAGATTGTGTTCTCATGTAATTGCAGCTTTCTTGTAGAATTGTTGAGATTTTCAGGTAATTGGCATGATGGTATAACTTTAGAATGTTTGGAGCTATAATAATCGTTCCATACTCGTTGGAACGATCGTCAAACAAAATAAAAATATTTATGGGCCGTAGCTACCAATGGTGCTACAAAGCCCTGATGATGCCCGAAGGGGCGAAAGTGCTCGGCGGGCAATAAAGAAAATTGAGAACGAGTCGCCCAGTTTTTCTCCCTCGCAAACTCACAATTTTCATGAAAAATATTTAAAATTATCATAGTTTGCTGAAGAGTCTTCCCCATTAACAATCTGTCTTAGGTGGAAACAATCGCAAATGTTCGAAATAGTTACTATTACAAATGGATGGTGATCTTGAATCATTATTGCAGCAAAGAAATAATTACCAATGTACGATAATTTTTGACTTATAGAAATTGGGATAAAGATCGCCACTTTCGGTTTTAATCTGTGAAACATAAATGTTCAAATTTACAATGTATATTGATTTTGTGCAGGAGATTATGTGGCCGGTTATATTTCGAGTTGTGCGATCGTACGCGCCGTACATCACGTTACCGTTTGCTGGGTTAGTTGGAATTATCGGCTACAACGTTGAAGGATGGGTTTCGGACAAATTTACACCTTATAAAAAGAGGTAAGCACAATCCTTATTTGTCTACTAGGAGAAACATTTTGGACTGGGAACATTTGGAAACTTGGTTCTGGACTGGGAAATGTTCAGTGATCAAAGGTATACCATGGGGCTGTCAAACCTGGCAAAGGTTGTGCTCATATGTGTGAGAAAGTCCTTGTTTCCGGCGTTCTTAAGTACAGCCCTCAATTTTAACAGGCGATCGCATTGCTGTGTTCCCCTTTGTTTCTGGTGGTTTTGGGAAACTTCGGATCCTTCTATCAATAAAAAAAGTATTTCGAATACAACCATTAACAACTAAAATTGTTTGAAAAAGTGAGGGGACTCTATCAAAGAATTTTTCCTTTCAATAATTTCCCAATTGCCTCTGAGTTAATCATGAACCAATATCACCCAAGAAGAAAATTTTTCTAACCTCCCCTCAAAAGTGGATATTTTATGTTTCATGTAGAATCCGAATATTGAATAAAAAAAATTTTATCTGTCCCCCAAACCGATCAATACTTTTCCGAAGGAACTATAATAGCTCAATTCTTGAAATTGTCGCCAAAAATCAATATTGGTCTGACAATAGCTCATTTCTTCGACCAAATTGCTGCATCGATTTTAAGGGTATTTTGGGGGGTTTTGAGGGGGAGAAAATTCGTATTATCATAAAGGTGTATTTGTTATCAATTTTTATAGATTTTTGGAAATCTAATGAGACCATAGCGAGGTCTTTTTGAGCTTCGATTGTTTTTATTTTTTTTTTATACGAGATTACTTGAGAATTTGTGAATCGTTCTTTCATCGTTGGAACAGTCGTGAACACACTCTTCAGCAGTATCGTTAGGCAAATAATGATCTATTTTTTAATAAGAAAACTAAGAAAAAAGTAAATAAAATTACCATAGTTGCTGAGGAGTTTTCCCTTATAATTACCAACCTCTTGTTAGGTGGAAACGTTCACAAAAAATTTTCAGAATGGTTACAATCACGAAAATATGTTCTTCCTACACCATAATTGAGGCAAAGGAATTATAAACTTCTGTACAATAATTTTCAGCATTTTTTTTTTTTTTTGTATAAAAACTTTAAGTAACAGTCCAAGTTCGGTATTAAAATTGAATAATTGAATTTCATCTATAATTTAAATTAGTGGCCCATTATTAGATTTCCTTAAGATTTACTTACGACCATCTATCAGAATGTAAAATCAACCATTGAAGAATCTAACTCAAAGTGACAGCACAGTGACACGTAGATAATAAATACGATAATACGAAGAAATTTAAGTATTTCATATTGTGGTTGTTAGAATTACACGATAACTATAATAAATAAAAAGAAATTGTGGCAATACTAAATTAAGTTTTTGATGATTTTTGATTTGTGAAATTCTTTATTACTCCCGATTTAAGTAGTTAATTATTGTTCCGGACATAGATTTCAATACCACAGACATGTTTCGAAAAACCCCCACAAACATAGGAAAACACGATGTTATAATAAAGCAATCCTTAGTTAAAACTGGAGGGCAGTAGTACTAAAGAACGCCTCTTGTTACACCAAAATGGCTTCATCAACTAACAAACTACTTGGAACTCGGAAGAAACCACTCTATCTTCCGCTATTTGAAGATTTTTTGTATCAAAGTATTCCTCAATTATTTTATACTGTTACAGCATCTCTGAACAACGGCGGGAGCGCTTGGAAGAGGAAGCGCTTAAAGAAAAAGATGTCTCGTCCCTCAAAGAGAAGAAGTTTGTGCCTAGTTCTGTTTTCGAAAAGAACCTCTCGCCCTCGCTACAAAATTGACCTCTTCTCAATGTAACGCTTAAGTTCGTCTTCGCGATTTCGGTTGTTGAAATGCATTCGTTATTTTATTAAACTTTTTTTCAGGATAGCAAGGTGTTTCTAGGGTGAGGGTAATAATTGTTGCATGCCCGCAGCGCTACTAGAGTGTTTAATCAAACTAGAGAATAAACAGCGCTTATTTTCTTGATGAATATTATTTTTACATCCATGTTTGCGTAGTTAATGGAAGTATTATGATCGTCCGAATAGTCGAATTCGGAAAGGAAGTAAATTTTGAAGAAATGTTTATAATATTCTGTAATCAGAAACACTTTCTGAACAAGTGTCTGTGGTTAGAAACTGACATAATCGTCATATCTCTGTGAAAAATGAATGAAACTCAATGCAATTTTCAGAGAAGTTCTCCCGATAATTGTGCAAAATTAGCCGCTTCCGGATTTTGGATAGCACACAGTACTTCCGAGATATAAGCGTTCAAATTTGTTTCTATTTTGATTTTTACAGGCCGAAAGAATCAGTATATTTGAACGCTCAGGGTCTTGGAATGTTTGGGACGTCAATTGAGTGAAGTCTGATTTTTATCACTTGGGTCACATAGAGTACTTCCATTGTTGCATATTGACTATATTTAATTTTTTCAGACTGCAAAAATAATGATATTTAAACGCTGGGGGACTTGAAATGTTTCTTTATGTTAGCTGAATGTTCTTTGATTTGTATTATTGGCGTCACGCGCCGTACTTCCTCGTAATTCGCATTTTTAGTTATCACATTTGTGCACTTGTTGGGTCTCTTTGCTGTAAAAGTGGCTCGATTTCACATAACTAGCTTTGTATCAATTGGATCACACACTGTACTTCTGATTTCTCGTTTTTTTTTTTTCCATAAAGCGTGTTACTCAATCGGATTCAGATTTGCGTGTTGAGAACCTAATTGTTTATTTTCCCTCAAATCTATTTGTTAATTATTTCTGATGGTAATTAGACGTTTTAAATCTTCTAGCTAGCCTTTAACAAGATAGCAACATCCCTGAGCGCTGCAGGCCTGTGACTCGACAATATATTAGTCGCACTCGATTCTCCTTTTCTTTTTAGTCGTAAATATAGACAAATCACAAAATCGTTGGGCGAAAGGATTTTCGTATGTCTGTATACGATGAAACGAATTTCGTGTATAGTTGATCTAGCTGTTGAAACAGTTGCTATCTGAAGAATATTCTGAAAAGTCTCATTTTCTGTTTTTTAAGGAATGTTATCGCACGACTTGTAATATTGTGTCGATTGGAACAATGAACAAGTCTGGTATGATCTGTGGAAGTTGCCTCATTAGCAAGGGCTTTTCAATAAAATATTGTTAATGAAATGGTTTTCGTTCCCCTGTGTCTCTTAAACATTCTATGAGTACTACGATATCGCCCTGTATTTTTAAAACATACAGCTTCAATGTCAGTTTGACAGCTCTTCTACCTTTGACAATGCTGACCAAAGTCTCTTAAGCAACAGGAACTATCTGATCCTGAAACAACACAATACAAGCGTATTGTTACAGCATCGATCAAAGAGCGTAAAGGTTTTCAAAGCAAATACTTGCATAAAAATATTTCTTTGTATTTTCAAATATATTTCGTCATCGTCTGGTTATTATTATATTAAATAAATTCTTTATTTGTCTTCGAAGGTATTCTTAAGGGATTTAAAACTATATTTATATCTTATTACTGCTCTCGTCGTTGTAGTTCTGCTTTGGAACACAGGCTGTCTACCCCAAACCGTGGGGGAAATCAGGAGAACAGTTGGCAACACTGCTTGGACGCCAAGGGAGGTTTTGCGCCCAGCGAGCCGTCACTTCAGTATTCGTTGCGACGCTTTTCGGTTGCGGTGCGGTCTCTCCGCGCTCGGTTTTGCCGTCAGCTGATCTTTCCTGTGTTCAGTCGTTTTTTCATCTCGGCTTAGTCGTCCTTTTATTTTCCGGTCGGTGAGTGTTTTATTTTTGAGCCGTTTTGAATTCGGTGCGGTGACGGGCGCTATGGCGCCATGGTGTTAGCTTGTCATGCCAGGGCTCGTCGCTTTCAGACGGCGATGGTCCGTCGGCTCTGATGACCTCGTCCTACCGGCCCTTGTACTTCTCCTCGTTCATCTTTCATGGTAAAATAAAGAGTTTTTAATATATTCTATGATGATAGCTATTAAATACTATTTTTCTACTAGTTTTCTCAATATATTTTTTCAACTAGTTTTTTTCTACCTATTATTTCAAATATTTTTTCCGCTCATTTGTCAAATATTTTTTCACAATTTTTCTTTCATAAATATACTAGGTACCTAGTTTTTTTTTTTATTCAATTTTTTAAATGTTCAAAACCGAAAAATACGTTTAAAAATTTATTGGAGCTAGGTAAGTTACAATAACGATTCCGCCCTTATTTCCACTTGGTGGCTTTATTCTAAAAAAGTAGATAAATGATAATTTTAGAAGAATATTTAAATTTTTTCAGTTGGTAGTTAAAATACCTTATTTATTTTGTTAAATTGGAAAAATATTTCAACGCGAGTTGTTAACTAACTTGAAAATTATAGAAAATTTTCTTGGTTATTTAAATGTATTTATTTTATTTTTTATATATAAACGATATTTTTATATGATTCTTACTAAGAACTCAAATGTTTTGAAACTATTTGATGTCACTCTTTTCCAAAATGTTTGAAGCGTCTCTCCACATTGATTCTCCGTTTTACTGCGCTCCGTTCGTTTTTATTGAATAATAAAATAACGTCATAATAAATAATCTCTTCGCAAAAAAATTCTTTTATAGTGAGCGGCCAAAAAAATTATTAGACGCTTACGGATTTGTAGAACTGGTACGAGATTATCCACGTGAGATAATATTTTTTAAAAACGCTGCAAATGATTGTACAGTGGCTTATTATCAGGCGAAAAATTTACCTTACGGTAGGTATAGTTGGAGAGTGTTCGACGAGCATTCCAGCGAGTAGAGAACGATTTTTATAGCTCCAAGAACTCCTGAAAATCCCCTAGTTCAACACAAAACCTTCAAAACTCGAGAACCAATAAAGCTATCGAACCCGAAATGGTCTCATTCGATTCAGCGTCCAAAAATCTATAGAAATCGATACCAAATACACTATTTTCTGAAAAACGTTGGACAATACGAATTTTCTCGATCAAAACCCCTCAAAAATACCCTTAAAATTGAGATAGCGATTTTGGTACAGAATTGAGCTATTTTCAGGCCAAGATTGATTTTTGGTGAAACTCCAAGAATTTAGCTTTTACAGTTTCGTTAGAAAGTGTGCTACAATCCTCGAAAATTAGAAAATTAATTGCCTCGAAAATTAATTAATTAAAAAGGGTTAATTTAGGTTTAGAAAATTTATTTTCTTGTGCGATTACAATGGTTTATTATTACAATAAACCAAAATGGACACCTTCCTCCCTGTTAGCAATTATTAACTCAAGTACCTCCAATAGAAAATTTAGAAATTTAAATTTCTTGGGCAATTACAATGGTTTATTATTTAAAAAAAAAAAAAAAAAAAAAAAATGGCACCTTTCTTTCAATTAGCAAATATTAAGTACTTCCAATAATATTTTTGAACGCGCCGTTAGTTGCATTATACATTTTTTGGCACAATATTCGAAGCTTATTGATACACGCAGGGGTTCTTCGAATTGTCCATAGATTCTACCCGGAAGCAGTTCGATGCAATTCCGTTTTCCCGTGGGAGCTATCTCATGATAAATTCAGGATAGCTTCGGTACATTTTTAATTCAATCCATCCCATTCAGCCTTGATGAGTACACTTGGTCACTTGATAATAAATTCATAGTGCTTTCGCCGTTTTGTCCTATCTTAATACCATTGTGTTCATTCGCAGTGAAAAATATTATTTTAAAAGCGAGGCGATTACGTTAGATTTCCGCTGTACTACAATGCAAATTTGATAAATATTAAATATAATTATCATTAAATTATCATTTTATAAATCATTAAATTATCATTAAATATATTTATATATTCAAGTTGAATAGTGCGATTAAAGGATAAATGCGCTAATTTCGTAATTTGTTCCGGGAATATATTAATTATAACATTTACGACCTTCCGCTGTTAACAGAATGTGCTATTGGTTAAGTTTTCTCTCGTAATTTTTTTTACTCCATTTACATTTGACTAGGTAAATAGAAAAAAATTACTCGAATAAAAATTGTAAAAAGCATCGCCGAATTGTAGTTACTGTTGATAGTTTCGCGAGGGACCGTTTAAAAAATATATTTTGTTTTTTATTAAGTTTAATTGCATTCTTTTTTGTTGATTTTTCAACCGTTTGATATTATTTTAGTTTGGAAAGAAAAAAAGCCTTTTCCGTTGTGTTTTCCGTGCGCGAGACAAGTTTATCACTTTGTTATAGTAAAATAAAATTTTTTCTGTATCAAAAGGAGAAAAGATCACTTTCCTAAGTCACTTAGGGTTACTTAAAAAATAAGGGATTTATTAGAGGTCGGAAACGCGCGAGGGTATATTTAGTAGAAAGTAGTTCTTCGATTTTATCGGACAAAATGCTTGACAGATTTGTTGTGGAGTCGGCCTTTAGAATGTTTGCTATCTCGTCGCTAATCCGATAGTTGGAACCCTTTAATTACAAGAAGGTAACATTTTAATATCACTTCACCGTCCAGTATTTCGCTTATCGACTGTCAATCGACAGTTCGCGAGATTTCAAGTTTCCGCTTCGATCTTTTGTGCACCCGTTGACAACTGGTGAACAGTAATCGAAGGAAGCAGTGAAAAAGAGCAACTTAGAAAAAACAAAATTGACTTCGTTCCTCAATCGAAAAACGATCCGGATTTAATTAGCGAACGAGTCGCTCTTCGCCTAATGTCATAGCCGAGGCTAACTACGGTACAGGGGTTCGGTTTTCCCCACTTTCCACCTTCGTCCTTCCCGTTCGTATCCTTTACGTTTTCCCTTCGGTTCGCCGCTTTGCCCATCCATACCCTTCCTTGTTTATCCTGGCTAAGGCAACCTTCCGCCTGGTTTCAGGGATCAATACTCGCCTCGCCTCTCGCTCCAGCTCAGAGCAGCCTCCAAACTTGGTCGACTCGTACTCGCTCGAACTCACCCTTATCTTTCCGTACTCGTCCCGACTTCCATACGACGAATATAGTTCGCGAAGTACCGCCCGGCTTCGAACTCTTGATTACTGGATTATTGACGAAATTTAGCTTACAGGTAATTGAGCTAGGTATGGCGAATTTTCGCAGAAAATGTTAATATTCGGCTCGTTCTTGAAAAAAAAAAAAAATAAAAAAAATAAAATAAAAAAATAAAAACGCTGCAAATGATTGTACAGTGGTTTATTATTCCTTCGCTTCAAATAAAATTTCAGAAGACTATCCATTTATGATAGTAATTATTCAGAACATGTGTGAACATTTCAACCGAAAAACAGATTGGTAACTATCGGGGAAAATTCTGTAGCAACTAATGAAATTTTAATCTATTTTATTTTTCTTAATTTCCAAATTAAAAACTAAATTTTTTGCCCTACCGTACAGCTGGAAAGAGTGTTTGACGACCATTCCAATGAGTATAGAACGACTTTTATAGCTCCAAGAACTCTCGAGTTATACCCTCCTGTCAAATTTCTGAAAATCTCCCAAATTCGGCACAAAAGCTGCGATAACTCGAGAACCAATAAAGCTATCGACCCGGCAATGGTCTCATTCGATTCAGCGTCCAAAAATCTATATAATTTGATACCACGTACACATTTTTCTGAAAAACCTTGGAAAATATGAATTTTCTCCCCCTCAAAATCCCCCAAAAATACCCTTAAAATGGAGCTAGCAAGTTGGTTCAAGAATTGGGCCGTCGTAGGACCGAGATTGATTTTTGGTGAAAATTTCAAATTTTTAACTCTTACAGTTTGGCCGGAAAACTGCTAACGGCGTACGGCGTACGGCGGACAGACAGAATTTTTTTTATTGGATATTCGGATTCTACATGCCTTGAAACGTAAAACATCAAATTTTGAGTGGGGGTTATAAAATTTTTTTTCTTGGGCGATTACAATGGTTTATTATTGAATAATAAACCAAAAAAAAAAAAATAATAATAATACTCACTCACTTTGAAAGCCTGTGAAAGTCGAAACAGAAAACATTTGAGCGGTTATATATCAAATGCACAGTGTGTCATTAATAAACGGGAAAATCGTTATGGAATAAAAATTTCTAAATTGTGTACAAGTCCGCAACTCAGACATTTTTATGTGCTTCGCCAGCACCGCCCTCTGTGGAAATTGTCTGGGTAGCGTAAATACGAGCAGAACGATGATACAGCTCGTCATGGTTGAGCTTCGACATTAAGTAAAAAGAAAAACCAAATATTTTAGCTGTCAAATAAAAGAACAGCTAATATTTGTATTTATTTTGTAATGTACAATTTTGTGAAAATCAGTAAGAGGTGAATAAAAGGATGATTGTTAAAATTAAACTCCTCAATAATTTGTATTGAATTGAATTACATCTAATGCTTTTGACATTTTTTGTATTTGCTATGGCACAGAAACTGGAAAAGCGTTATGAAAAATCGATATGAGAAATCGTTATAAAAACGCTGCAAAGGAATTTTTATTATTCCTGTACTGACGTGAAAAGACCATCCATTCGTGATAGTAGTTACAATAGTTCCTACGGAGTTTTCCCCCGAAAAACCAATCTGTTTTACATTTGGAAATCCATCTCTATGTATTTGAAAAAATAAGGTAAATTTAGGGTTTGGAAATAGGAAATGTTGACTTGATTTTGTCTTATTTTATCCTCTCGATCTCGAGAAAACATTGTTTATTTTTTCAATTTAATTTTCTGTTTCGAAAATCGTGGAACTTACGTTTTAAATTAGTTTCCAATCGAACTCCCACTCGTTCGCCCTCTAAATAAAAAATCCCTTCCGAATTAAAAACGAAATCCTTCCGCTCATAACGAAAATGAATCTTCCAAAGAAGAGAATGAATTGTTAAAAGAAAAGGACTCGGGAGACGGAACCTGAAAGGCTCCAGCAATTCGCCGTTTTCATCATCCTTTTTCAAAATGCTATACCGCGCTCACGTACAAAAGGAGCATGGCTCAAGTCCTTTTCCCATTAAACGGGGAGGTTCTTTCCAATTTAATACCATCCGTGCTGTTCCTTTCGTCCCTATCGTTCGAGTGATTATATCGCTTTTATTACGAAAAGAAGTGTCCTACAGGGGAACATAAAATTCACTCAGGCGCCTTTTCGAAGTTCTGCGATCTTCTCGATTTATAGGATGAAGTCTTTCAGGTGAAAAAGCCTAAGCTGTCCGCCTTTTGAAGGAAGTTCCCACGGGCGACGAGAGTCGCATTTGTCGTCGTCAGGGCACGCAAAAGCGTAAGCTTCTCGAGGTTGACAGAATTCGGGCGACGCATTGTGCGAAAAATCGTAGTATGAGTGGGTATCTTATTCATTTTTCGACGAACGATATTTCCGAAAACCCGGCCGGATTTATTGAATGAAAAAACGGGCTTAGCGAGAAAAACTATTTTCGAATCGAAATCAGTGCTTTTTTCTAATTCAATTGTTTGATTGCTTTTTGAGGAAATCGGACGGTTTTTTTAGCCAAGAAAATAGAAACTCGCATGACGAACAGTAAAATGTATGAAATGTGTGGCTTGACTTGGCATAGCAAAAGTACGAGAGTTTAATATCTTGATTCTACAAGCCTGTGAAAATCGAAAAAAAAACCGCGAGCGCTTTTATGGTGGAGGTAATTTTGAGCAACAAATGAGACAACATTTTCCCGGAAACTTCATCGGTTTTCACGGAGATATAACTATGATTTTCGGTTTATTATAATAACAAACCATTGTAACCGGCCAAGAGAAAAATTTCTAACACCATTAAAATTTTATGTTTTACGTTTCAAGGCATGTAGAATCCGAATATCCAATTAGAAAAAATTCTCTCCGTCCGCCGTCAAATTTTTCTGACGAAAATATAAAAGCTAAATTCTTGACATTTTCTCCAAAAATCAATCTTGGTCTGACAATGGCTCAATTCTTTAGCCAAATCGCTACCTCAATTTTAAGGGTATTTTTTGGGGTTTTGAGGGGGAGAAAATTCGTATTTTCCAACGTTCATCAGAAAAAGGTGTGTTTGTATAGATTTCTATAGGTTTTTGGTCGCTGAATCGTGGGGTCGATAGCTTTATTAGCTTAAATAGCATAATTAGCATAAATTAAATCGGAGCTTTTGTGATAAACTTGGGAGACTTTTGGCTACCCGAAACTCGAAAGTAATTCGAATGTTCTTGGAGCTATAAAAATCGTTCTATACTCGTTGGAATGGTCGTCAGACGCTCTCTTCAACTGCACCGTTAGGCAAAAAATTTAGCTTTTAATGTGGAAATTAAGAAAAATAATAATGATTAAAATTACAATAGTTGCTGCGGAATTTTCCCTTCTTGTTACCAATCGTTGTTTTGTTCGTTGTTTTGTATCGTTGTTTGTTGTTGTTCGTTTGTTGTGCCCCTGCATTTAAATCTAGTCCCCTATTTATTTTAATTTATTAGACTCTAGGTTTAAAAAGCGGAACTGTTCTAAAAATAATCCCAGTAAGTACCCAATAAGTTACCATTTCTCTGTTGTAAATAAGATCTAAATACTTAACTGTTAACTTTTTTAACGTTTAGATTCATGACAATCCCAACCTTGTGGAGCTATTACTGGGCCTAATTTTTTAAAAAACTTTTATATAGAAGGTATTCACAATATTTATGCTCTACACATTATTTATTGACTCCTATCGGCGAATGTGATCATAGTGTGCTGTCTCAGTTTATAAAAATATCGATAATAGCTATTAATTGACAGATATTTCCTGAAGAGGCCCAGAGCGGCGAAAGCGCTAGAAGAAATATAAAAACAAAATATGAGATAACGTCGCAATCAATGTCTCCACCTCAACCCCATGTCGAATCGTTGTTTTGTGGGAACATTTAGAAATGTCCGGAATAATCACTATCACGAAAGGATAGTCTTCTCGCATCATTATTGAAGCAAAGGAATAATAAACCACTGTAGAATCAGTTGCACCATTTTTTATTATAGTCATTGAAATTTCGTCTTGTTCAAATTAATGAGCTTAGAACTCTCATTATCTTAAATTTGGGTAGAGTAAGCTTTTTTCTTCTTACGAACTTTTTCCTTTGTCGACTCGTGTTTGAAGTAATTTTCCTGTTGAAAGTTGATCCGCAACCGGCCGACGTAAATACTCCGGGTGGCGTTGCATCATTTTCATATCACGTAAGGCCACTCCGTCTTTGTTTACTGTACACGGTAGGTGGCGATTATTTATTTCTTCGCTCCCCCACCGATTGAAAAACCTTTCTGGTCAATCGATTCCCTCGCTCTTAGCAGATGTCTTGTGTAAAAGCTATTTTTGGGATTTATCGCCGTCGAATCTTTGAGGGTTCAGCTTTGCTATTGAATACAAAAATGACGTCGCGGGAGATCTATAAAATTCAACCGCAAGTGTGCGTAGGGCGTAGAGATTTATGGGAGAGGGAGACTAAAATTCTGCAGTTGTGGTAGTTGTATAAATGTGTTGCGATTGTCGATGTGAGCTGCTTGGCCGATGCACTCGTGATCCGACAGCGTAAATAACCTTCTCTTGTTACGCTCCGCTGAGAATACACGAAGTAAATATTGAAGAATGCGGCTTGAACACCCTCTTAACCAATGGACGACGATGCGAATCTAACGCGACTAGCTTGGTTCACATGTGTGTGTCTAATGCGTTTCATGCGTATGCGTATTGCGTATTGCGTCAAGTACGTCAAATGCGTTCGGCCTATTCATTGGCTGTCGAAATTTCGATGTGGGCGTGGTTTCTGCCGCAAATGCAAACGCATCCGATTACTTTCATTAAATATGAAACGCATTTGACGGACACATGTGAACCAAGTCTCCAACGGACAGAAAGCGACGAGTGAAAATATTACTTTGTTTGCATTCTCAAATTTGAACCATTCGAAGTGCAACGCCTGAACGGTGCCATTACAATTGAAATAGAAATAGACGCTGTTGGTGTTAGGTTTCACATTTTGGTTTACTATTCAATAATAAACCATTGTAATCGCCAGAGAATTTTTTTTTCTAACCCCTCAAAATTTAATGATTTGCGTTTCAAGGTAAATAGAATCCGAATATTCGATTAAGAAAAAACTCTGCAAATGATTGTACAGTGGTTTATTATTCCTTGCTCCAAAATCCCGGCCGGTTTTTTGGATGAGAGAACGGGCATGACGAGAAAAACTATTTTCCAATCGAAATCAGTGCTTTTTTCTAATTCAAATGTTTGATTGTTTTTTGTCAAGAATTGTTTTTCGCTATCGTCAAGATAATGATTTAATAAGACTATCAATTTTTGATAGTGATTATTCCGAACATTTGTAGACGTTCCCACCATAAAACAGATTGGTAGAAACTATTGTAATTTTAAGCATTTTTATTTTTCTCAAGTTCCAAATTAAAATCTGAATTTTTCGCCTAACGTTGCTGCTGAAAAGAGTGTTTGACGAGTATTCCAACGAGTACAGAACGAATTTCATAGCTTCAAGAACTATTGAGATATGCCTAATTTCTGAAAAACTCAAAAATTCGATAGTAAAGCTGCGATAACTTGAGAACTATTAAATCTATCGACCCCACGATGGCTTCATTCGATTCAGCGTCCAAAAATGTATAGAAATTGATACCAATCACACCTTAGGCCGAAAAACATTCGAAAATACGTATTTTATCCCCCTCAAAAATACTATTAAAATTGATATTCTAATGCCTTTAAAAGTAAAACATCAAATTTTGCGGGGGTTGGAAAAATTTTTCTCGGATTATTAAATGATAAACCAATAATCAATCTGAAAAGGCAGTTTTATGAAATTTGGGTGGTGGCTTTTCAAACGTGCATTATGCCTTTGTTATCCAATGCAAATAATTTTTGGAAGGAAATGATCCCTTGCCGCGATTCGCAAAGGGAAAGAACGTGCTTTATGGCCAGCAAATGCGTTGCGTTTTAGTCACAAATAGTACTCTAAAATTGCGTTCCTATTATACTCGAGATTATGGCATCCACTGGAGATAATAACATTTTTCAACAGCAGCATTGGCGTCTACATTGTTTTTATAGAACCTGATGTGTAATTGAATGACTGCCGCACTGTTCCCTCTGTACATTTCGGTGATTTATCACTTGAGACGGGCTCAGTTTCAAGCATGTCTCCGCGGGTGAGTACAAAAGTCAACGATTAAAAGCCTGTGATATCGAAAAAACGCAGATAGCGTTTACACAACAAATAAATATAATGGGACTGATAAATTCTTTGGCACTAGTCCACTCTCCAGTGCACCTATCAATAAACAATCGCCGCATCGATTATCTATGGTCTTAGCTGTCGCAATTAAGGAGTGCGAGATTCAACAGTTGAAGAGCGTATTGATCATCATTAGCCTAGGAAAATTAGCCCGACCTACTATAGTATTAATACAGTATTTTGAGCAAGAACTAATATTAAAAAATTATTACTAAGAACTAGATGCAATAATAGTGAACTAATTGAAAAGGAAAAAATCTCTGCAAATGATTGTACAGTGGTTTATTATTCCTTCGCTTCAATAATGATTTGAGAAATTGTCCATTTGTGATAGTAATTATTCCGACCATTTGTGAACGTTCCCACCGAAAAACAGCATGGCAACTATTGTAATTTTAATCATTTTTATTTTTCTTAATTTCCAAATTAAAACCTGCATTTTTACGGTATAGTTGAAGAGAGTGTTCGACGAGCATTCCAACAAGTATAGAACGATTTTTATAGCTCCAAGAACTCTCAAGTTGTATCCTCATGCCAAATTTCCGAAAATCTCCCAAACTCTACCTAAAAGCTACCATAACTCGAAAACCAATAAAGCTATCGACCCCGCGATGGTCTCATTCGATTCGGCGTCTAAAAATCTATATAAATTGATACCTAATACACCTTTTTCTGAAAAACCCTGGAAAATATGTATTTATCTCCCTCAAAACCCCTCAAAAATACCCTTAAAATCGAGCTAGCAAGTTGGTTCAAGAATTGGGCCGTCGTAGGACCGAGATTGATTTTTTGTGAAAATTTCAAGAATTTAGCTATTATAGTTTGGCCGGAAAAGTGTTGACGGCGTACGGCGGACAGGCAGAATTTTTTTTCATTAGATATTCGGATTCTACATGCCTCGAAACGTAAAACATCAAATTTTCAGGGGGTTAGAAAAGTTTTTTTCTTGGGCGATTGCAATGGTTTATTATTGAATAATAAACCGAAAATCTGTCGAAGACAGAACAGAAACCAGAAACATTGTGGATCAGATTTTCAAAAAATACCTCATTTCAGGGCAGAATTGTATTACATACTTTACATATTATGCTCCCCAAATGTGGCTATGATTTCTAGAGGAAGCCTGCTATACTCTATGCATATATTAACGCGCAAGCTTTTGAAATGCTCTTTCTGGAGTGTAGATTACATTTTTTGATTTTTCTAATGGGACACACTGTACTTCCGAGTGATTCGCATTTTCTTTGATTTTGTTCTCCTTGTTTTCAAATGGCGCCATTTTCTAAAAACCATCACTCAAAAAATACATTGTTTTGTGCTTAACGCCAAGATTTTTTACTTTTGATGGCCTTGAATAGCGGAAGAGCTTTTCTGAGCGAATGAAAAAAAAATAAAAAATAAAAATTGCTCACAAATAACTAATTAATATCCGTACAAAATAAAAAAACGCGTACTAGTCTGCAACGCATTGGGGCATTTTCATGTCTTTCCCCTCCTCAGCTACCAAATTAGGTAGGTACCTAATTATAAAGTCGCAATCTTAGTTGTATTGTTCATCATAAAAGAATTGTTTCTGCAGGTTGAGGGGAGAATAACGAGACCTCTTCTCCATTTTTTCCCTTTTTATTACGCCGAGTACCTATGGTACCTATGGCCATAGGTACCATTGGTCCTATAATGCCTTGAAGAAGCCCGAACGGGCGAAAGTACTTGGCGTAATAAAAAGGAAAAAATGGAGAAGAGGTCGTCCCGTTATTCTCCCCCTCAACCTGCAGAAAGAAGTAATACGACCACCTGGAGAAGAAATAAAAGAATTGGTAATTAGACTTGATGACCATGATCAGTTAGTCAATGCGTTGGTGCTCGACGACAAAATAGTGGAATTTACTCAATTTAAATGCCACGGCAAAGACATGAAAATGTCAAAACGGCAAATCAAACGGAGTCAAAAAGTCTAGTTTAGCTGCAACTGATTGTACGGTGGTTTATTATTCCTTTACTTCAATAATGATTTAAGAAGACTATCCATCTGCGATAGAACATAATATGTGAACGTTCCCACCGAAAATTAGATTGGTAACTATAGAAGAAAACTTTGTAGCAACTATTGTATATGGACTGTTTTGTAGCGCCATTTCGTAACGCTCATTTAACAAAATACTACTATTTCGTCACGTAACAATTTTTAGGTTGTGTGCCATAGCAAAGAAATAAAAATGTCAAAATCTATCTTGGCCTGACAATGGCTCTGTAGTGGCAACTACAGTGGCTACTACAATTCCCGACAGCTGGAGTACTGAGTTAGGCGCCACGGTTATTACTCTAGAACCAGGTTATTATTCAATTTCTTGTTCGCGCATTGAATTAGTGGCATTTTGTATCAAGCCCACCCTAGACAATACAGTCACTAAAGCAGTCACGAGACTCACTAACGATGTGACCCGAGAGCAGTATCGGGGACATGTCCGATCATGTCTCCGAGTGTCCCCAGTCACGAGTGGACATGCGTATTCCTGCTCTCGTCTGTCCGTGCATGAAAATGTTTAATGCTCTCGGAGACTTTCATTCGAGTAGTAATTTCATTCGAGCGTCTTCCGTCTTCTGTTGCGTTTCGGTCGTGAAAGTGCTTTTTTTGTTCGCGTTTTGAATAGTTTTAAAAACGAGTGGATTTCTTTCTATTATGGACAAGAATTTCTTTGGAATGTAATACGTAAATTTTACGGGAATCGCGAAAAAAATGAACGCGTTTGTCGAAATCGGGAAAAAATTCGATTGCGGCGCAAGATTCATCACTTACGGAACCAGGTGTGTACCGAGCTACATATTTTTCCGAATTTCATTAGGTAACAAACAAAAATTGAACTTAGATAATAATACCTTCCTATTTCTTCATGTCTTGCTTTATTTTGGTTTATTATTCAATAATAAACCATTGCAATCGCCCAAGAAAAAACGCTGAAAATGATTGTACAGTGGTTTATTATTCCTTCGCTTCAATAATGATTTAGGAAGACTATCCATTTGTGATAGTAATTATTTCGAACATTTCTGAACAATCCCACCGAAAAACAGATGGTAACTATAGGGGAAAACTCCGTAGCAACTATTGTAATTTTAATCGATTTTATTTTTCTTAATTTCCTAATTAAAAGCTAAATTTTTTGCCTTACCCTACAGCTGGAGAGAGTGTTTGACGACCATTCCAATGAGTATAGAACGATTTTTATAGCTCGAAGAACTCTCGATTTATGCCAAATTTCTGAAAATCTCCCAAATTCGACACAAAAGCTGCGAAAACTCGAGGACTAATAAAGCTATCGACCCCGCGATGGTCTCATTCGATTCAGCGTCCAAAAATCTAGAGAAATTGATACCAAATACACAATTTTCTGGAACACCGTGGAAAATATCCCCCTCAAAACCCCTCAAAATTACCCTTAAAAATGAGCTAGCAATGTGGTTCAAGAATTGGACCGTCGTTGGATTGAGATAGATATTAAATGAAATTTAGCTTTTAATTAGAAAATTTAGAAAAATAAAAATGATTAAAATTTCAACAGTTGCTACAGAATTTTCCCCGATAGTTACCAATCTGTTTTTCGGTTGGATCACGCATGTTCTGAATAATTACTATCAGAAATGGATAGTCTTCTTAAATTATTATTGAAGCGAAGGAATAATAAACCACCGTACAATCATTTGCAGCGTTTTTTTATTAGATTTTCGGATTCTACATGCCTTGATTGAAAACATCAAATTTTGAGAGGGGTTGGCAAATTTTTATTGGACGATTACAATGATTTATTATTGAATAATAAACCATAAGTCAGTTTTTCTGAATTGGATTACTGTACTGTTTCTTAATTTCCTAATTAAAAGCTAAATTTTTTGCCTTGCGCTACAGCTGGAGAGAGTGTTTGACGACCATTCCAATGAGTATAGAACGATTTTTATAGCTCGAAGAACTCTCGAGTTATACCCTCATGTCAAATTTCTGAAAATCTCCCAAATTCGACACAAAAGATGCGATAACTCGAGAACCGATAAAGCTATCGACCCGGCGATGGTCTCATTCGATTCAGCGTCCAAAATCTATATAATTTGAAACCCCTTTTTCTGAAAAACCTTGGAAAATATGAACTTTCTCCCCCCTCAAAACCCCCCAAAATACCCTTGAAATTGAGCTAGCAAGTTGGTTCAAGAATTGGGCCGTCGTAGGACCGAGATTGATTTTTGGTGAAAATTTCAAATTTTTAGCTCTTACAGTTTGGCCGAAAAACTGCTAACGGCGTACGGCGTACGGCGGACGGCGTACGGACAGAATTTTTTTTATTGGATATTCGGGAAATTTCTGAAAATCTCCCAAATTCGACATAAAAGATGCGATAACTCGAGAACCGTTAAAGCTATAGACCCCGCGATGGTCTCATTCGATTCAGCGTCCAAAAATCTATATAATTTGATACTAAATACACATTTTTCTGAAAAACCCTGGAAAATATTATATTAAAACTCTACTCGGAACAATGTCACGTTACGTAACATAACACAATTTCGGTTGTGTGCCATAGCCAAGACATGAAAATGTCAAAAAAACTGTAGGGTATGTGGCGAAATATTTATTGCAACTTTCATGGTCATCGGGATTTCACAGTTTCAGTGAAACTGCCCAGTAAATTTGGTACATAAAGGATATTAACTTATTCTAAATCTATCCTAGGACTATCTATTAAAATAATATTAGTTATTTGTAAAAAAAAGCGTTTTCGCTCGTAACGTGTTATTAAGTTGGATAACAAGTTAGCATCCGCCGATTGCTCGCTTTAGCATCGGCTGTTTATAATTTATTTAATACCGTAGGCCGTTTTTCTGTGCGAGGATAAACAACAGATGCGAAAATGCGAAATTTTATGACTCGCTTTGTTTTTGTTTCCGTAAATAATAAACAAACCTTGCTTCGTTAATATTTTGCCTAGCTATTTGCATAAATTGTTGTAGTTCTGCGGTAGACGTGGATCACTTGACGTCTATTGTTCAAAGGGAACGACCGTAAATAAAGCTTCTTACGAATAACGCATACAAAGAGGTTGTAAAATTAGAATACAAACTTATACCTCTCAGTTCGATGTTTGTTTACGAGATGTTGGATTAGAAATTACACAAACGGAACGGATTTTCTACCGTCAGACAGCCACCTAGCCGAAAAGCCTAGTGTCTGTTTAGCGAGCGCCTTCCGCACAAATAAACATTTCCAAGGCGGGAAGGGCTTTATACATTTGTATCCGTTGATGTAAACCGAAGTTGATCCATTCACGGGTTCAACAACTTTCTCACGGATCTTCTGTACAATGGCGTTTTTTGTTGGTTGTGTAAACATGCGGCGCTATTTGATAGGCGAAATGTACTAGAATATTTAGACAGTTGGATTCTATAGATCACAGTATTCGGCGGTCTAGAATCTTTATATATTAGAATATCATTTTTGCATAAGGATATCCAATGTTCGTATTTATTCAACAAAAAGTCGTCAATTCGAATAACTGAATGTAACAAAAAAATAATAATAGTAAAAAATAAATCTTCTTACTTCTTTCTGAGTAATATACCTGTCTCTATATCAAGCGTTTATGAATATTGAAGAATGTTGGTCAAAAACTTGGATAAATTCCATTTAAATAACCGTTTTTATCCGTTTCGGACGTGAGAAAAGAATGGTTCGAACTGAGACCAATTCAAATGGCAAAAACGTTCAAAATTCTGTCGACATCTTTCCAAATAGTTTACTATAAGAACATGATAACATGCGCAGTACTTTAACCACGTATTCTGTAACAAATTTGCAACAAAAATGTCCTATAAAGATTTTTCCAACCCCTCAATTTCCTCTTGTTTTTTTTTTTTTTTTTTTTTTTTTTTTTTTTTTTTTTCAGTTTAGAGATTTTTCTTGTGTTTTGACCTTTTCTCACTAAAACTCACCGTAACTCCCTTACTTTCCCAGTAAATTCAAGTTTGAGATACAGTGGGGTTAAATTTCCTATCTTCTAAGTGTCAAGACAATTTTTTTTATCAAATCAAATCTAGAAAAAAAATCAATCTGAATAGTCAATTTTATGAAATTTTGAGTAAAGGTTTGAAGAGAAGGAGAATTTTTTTTTAACATTATGCCTCTGTTATCTAACCTCTGATTGCGTGCCTGTAGCCTGGAAACGCGCCAGATTGTAAGCTTACAAATAAAGTGGCAAAAAAAAAAAAATTGAAATATTAAATAATTGTAGAATACCTAGCTAAAGTACTGCGCACCTTATCATGTAACCCTAAATCAAAACCGACTATTTCAATACTCACAGAACCAAAAAATGCTCATTTTGGTTTATTATTCAATAATAAACCATTGTAATCGCCCAAGAAAAAAAAATTTCTAACCCCCCCTCAAAATTTGATGTTTTACGTTTCAAGGCATGTAGAATCCGAATATCCAATAAAAAAAATTCTGTCCGTCCGCCGTACGCCGTCCGCCGTCCGCCGTCCGCCGTCCGCCGTTAGCAGTTTTCCGGCCAAACTGTAAGAGCTAAAAATTTGAAATTTTCACCAAAAATCAATCTCGGTCCAAGGACGCCCAATTCTTGAACCAACTTGCTAGCTCAATTTTAAGGGTGTTTTTGGGGGGTTTTGAGGGGGAGAAAATTCATATTTTTCAAGGTTTTTCAGAAAAATGTGTACGTGGTATCAAATTATATAGATTTTTGGACGCTGAATCGAATGAGACCATCACCGGGTCGATAGCTTTATTGGTTCTCGAGTTATCGCAGCTTTTGTGCCGAATTTGGGAGATTTTCACAAATTTGGCATTGGGGTATAACTCGAGAGTTCTTGGAGCTATAAAAATCGTTCTATACTCATTGGAATGGTCATCAAACACTCTCTCCAGCTGTATCGTTAGGCAATAAGTTTAGCTTTTAATTAGGAAATAAGGAAAAATAAAATTGAGAAAAATGACAATAGTTGCTACGGAGTTTTCCCCTATAGTTACCATCTGTTTTTCGGTGGGAATGTTCAAAAATGTTCGGAATATTTAAAATGACAAATGGATAGTCTTCCTAAATCATTATTGAAGTGAAGGAATAATAAACCACTGTACAATCATTTGCAGCGTTTCATACTGGAATTAAAAACAAAATCAAGATCGAAAAATCAAAATTCGGTTTTCGTCGAACCATTTCGATCATACCAATCTACTCGCCCAGTTCTATAATCGATCGTGTCCCTCTCCTGATGAAACTACAAATATGTACAGAGACAGAGCAATATTTATTCTTATCGAACAAACTCTGTCAGAAATCGGCTTCCCGTTGAAAATATTTTATTCCCTGAAGCATCTTTCTATTTCTCATTCATCTTCTTTAAACGTCAAGGCTGTTTCCAATAGATTTCCTTTCAATTTCCTCAAAACGCTTCAATTTTCGCCAATTATTATTCGAAAAGCGAACGGGACGTCCGAGGAAATTACGAGAGGCTGTCAATCGACTATAATTCGACGTCGAATGACACTCGTTATGCGAGCGAAAGCAAGCCAATCGATAGAGGTACTCGAATGGCAAGTCATTCGCCAGCTTCCCTGGGGAAAACATCTTATTAGGGAAGTGATCGAGGGAAGTACGCCGACAACTGGCTCGATGTTGGAGGGCAAAACTTTCTACCAAGTCTCAGCGCCAAGTTTCGAGTCGCGGTTTCTCGCCATCTTCGTGAGAGTTTTGTTCAATTCGTTCAAACGCTGTTCGGAACCAGCTCGTGCTGGTTAAGTCTCGAATAGCAACGAATTTCGCAGTGGAACTTACGTTTCGTACAATAGGTCGTTATGTATTTTTTTATTATTTTCTTTTTAAATTTATCTTCTTATTATTTTTTTAAATTTATTTTATTATTATTTTTTTTACGGTTTTATTGTGTTTATCATAAGATTTCACAGTGGTTGGAAATAAATGTAAATAATGCAAAATAATTTATTGTAGAGTCTCATGAAAGATCACTTGGCACAACGTTCAGTCACTGAGATCGATTGCACGGTTTCTGAACCCTAAGGGTATTGAACAACTCAGAAAAAAGGAACTTAGTATAAATACAAAAACACTAAGAGAAAAATATAAAAATAGTAAAAAAGGAATAGGAACGCAAAAGAGTGAAACTAAAAAACTATTCCTTCCTTGAGGATGATCGACATTTGCCTAACCGCGGTCAGAAGATGGCGAAATGAACAGTCGTTAGTTGACATTGGTGAGATTAGTGAGAAAAATTGGTCTCTAGACAAAAAATCGCAATTAAAATACTTCAACCTGTCGCCACGAAACACTCGACCTGAATATTACAAGTAAAGTTATTGTTCTAGTGTCATTCTATCAGTCATTAAGAAACCAAAATTCAATTATTGTGTCCAAGTCAATACCTTTTGGTTTATTATTCAATAATAAACCATTGAAACCCCCCAAAAAAAAATTATAACCCCCCTCAAAATTTGATGTTTTACGTTTCAAGGCATGTAGAATCCGAATATCCAATAAAAAAAATTCTGTCCGTACGCCGTACGCCGTTAGCAGTTTTTCGGCCAAACTGTAAGAGCTAAAAATTTGAAATTTTCACCAAAAATCAATCTCGGTCCTGCGACGGCCCAATTCTTGAACCAACTTGCTAGCTCAATTTTAAGGGTATTTTTGGGGGGTTTTGAGGGGGAGAAAATTCATATTTTCCAAGGTTTTTCAGAAAAATGTGTACGTGGTATCAAATTATATAGATTTTGGACGCTGAATCGAATGAGACCATCGCCGGGTCGATAGCTTTATTGGTTCTCAAGTTATCGCAGCTTTTGTGAAAAATGTGGGAGATTTTCAGAAATTTGACATGAGGGTATAACTCGAGAGTTCTTGGAGCTATAAAAATCGTTCTATACTCATTGGAATGGTCGTCAAACAGTCTCTCCAGCTGTATCGTTAGGCAATAAGTTTAGCTTTTAATTAGGAAATTAAGAAGAATAGTTGCTACGGAGTTTTCCCCTTATAGTTACCGTCTGTTTTTCGGTGGGAATGTTCACAAATGTTCGGAATATTTAAAATGACAAATGGATAGTCTTCTTAAATCAATATTGAAGCGAAATAATAATAAACCACTGTACAATCATTTACAGCGTTTTTGCTCTATTCACTACGTTGGTGTCCGATTCGAATTTCCCGATGATAATCCTCCTTTAAATGACTGCTGTTGTTGTCTTCTGTTGCTGTGTTGCTATTTCTGTCCCTTGTCAATTCTGCAACTCTAGTTCTTCCATAGTATAGGCCGAAACCCTAGAACTACCTTACACCCTAAGCCTCTCTTGGGATCGTTCATTCATCAGTCTTCCCAACACCGTGACAACAGCCTAATTGCGTCCTTCGTCGCGTCCGTTCATCCGCTTTTGATCCTCCGTTTCGCGATGCTGAGCCGCTTTTCGAAAATAATCCTCCCGAGGTTTCGAAAATCGATCGACTAACCAATCGTTCAAATGCGGCCTGTCATTTGTAGCAGTAAAATAGACTTGGTTTATCTTCGTTATCTTGTACCTGTAATCGGAACGAAGCGTTCGAGATGAGGAAACCACCGATTTATCAAAACGGACTGTTTACCCGACGTTCTATCTATTCACGTTACTAACACATCGTGTACTGACTTCGAAACACAGCAAATGGACGGGGAAAAATCAATTCCACAGTTTCACAAAAAAAAAAAAGGATTTTTATTTCTTTTCGAGAATTCGCTCTTCAATCTGCGTTTCCCGACTTGTATCTCAACACTTTCCTCGCTATCAATAACCTATGGAACGAGTCAGTATTTTTTAAAAAGCTCTTCGTTTTTTGAGTTCTTGCTTCTTATCTTTTTTCAACTCTCAGAAACGACAGCGCCGTTATTTATCTCGAGTGTGGAAATATCGCGAGGCCGATTTTTCCGCTTCGATGCTCATCATGCTATCTCGCATGGCCGGAAATGTATGGCAATAATAACTTCGCCTCAGAGGTTCCAAAGAGTGAAAAGCGTAGAAAACAACCTCTCGAGATCGGCCCTGTCCTACGGACGGTTGACCTGTCCTGCGGCGCTGCTCTTATCTTGCTGGTACCAACTGTACTTCTGTTTCTCGCTGTTGTTTCGAAATTCCACCCCGGGCTATCATCTTCGATAACGGCCATCGAGAAAACCGCACTCCTCTGGTCAATGGGCGAGACTTGATTTGCAAAATCGCCAGACTCATTCTATATTTAGTCCAGTTGAATTGTGGTAAAAATGGCTTTTTCGAAAGCTCGTACTGCTCATTTAGCGAAAATTTTGAACTCCGCAGAAAATCAGTAGCGTGCATAAATCACAAAGTACTTATATGTTTGAGTCGGTAGCAGGAACAACCAATTATAAAATCAAGAATCTCGTGTTACTCTGCAACTGTTAATGAAAAACTAACAAAGAGAGCTCAAAAATAGAAAAACGCACGAATTAGGTTTATTATGCAGAAGCGCAGTATGTTAGCCTAACAATCTAATTCAAGCCAAGTTTAGTAAAATGGGATAATTTTTATGAACCTCCAGCATCAGAGATATTGATTTTTTCGTGGCCTGTAAGTATCGAAATACTCAATAAACCGCATAAGGCGAAAGTACGGTGTGTAATCCAATCGATACAAAAACAAGTTTCGTGAAATTGAGTCATTTTTAATACCAAGGAAACCAAGCTATCATAAGTGCACAAATACGATAGTTGAAAATGCGAATTACGAACAAGTACGGTGTGTGACACCAATAATAAAAATCAAACTCCATTCAGCTGACATAAAGGAACATTTCGAATCCCACAGCGTTTAAATATAATGATTTTTGCAGTCAGAAAAAATAAAATATAATCAATATGCATACTACTGAAGTACTGTATGTAAACCACTTGATAAAAATCATGCATCATTCAATCGCCGTCCCAAAATTTCAAGCGTTCAAATTTATTGATTTTTTCGGCCTGTAAAAATCAAAATACAAAATACGCTTTAGCGAAATAGTGAAAAAGGCTCATAACTGAGGAACGGTGTGTAACCCAATATCCAGAAAATCGAGAGCCATCTGCTTGTCTTAACGATCATTTTTAGATTTCAAACGTAGAAAAATATTTACTCTAATAGCGTGTAAAAATCAAAATAGGAAAAAACTTTGAACGGTTTTATCTCGGAAGTACTGTGTGTTGTTCGAAATCCGGAAAAGGTTAATATCGCACCGTCACTAGGACAAGATTCTCTGAAAATTTCATTGAGTTTCATTCATTTTTCACGGAGATATGACGATTTATGTCATTTTTTGACCCCGGACACACTGACACTTGTTCAGAAAATGTTTCCGAGTATTGTAATATAAAAATTTCTTCCTAACCTCCGTTTCGATTCCGACTTTCCGGACGATCGCAATACTTCCATTTACTACGTAAACATGGAAGTAAAAATCTTAGCGCCCTTTGTATTATTACATCAGCTCGAGATTTTTTTCGTTTCGCCGTGCAACGATAAAACCACCCGGAAAACTCACTAATGATTTCCAAAATTGGTATAACTGACCGTATAAATACGAAAATTGGGAAAATTGTGAAATTCTAGTGCTTGCGATCGCAGAATTTGAAGCTCTAAAATTTCCATTGATGAGTTTTCTCGTCTAGTAGCCGTTTCCAAATCGCTGACCTCTCGAAGTCGGTTATAGCAGTTTTCACTGTAGAGTACATTTATCTTCGGAGCTCAAGATTTGGCCAACCGACATTATTGTCTCAAGTTTATCTGCGATTATAGATTATAACATTACTCTACAATCGTATTATTAATTTGCTCACCGTTAATAATAATAGTTGTAAATTATCGGGACGGAGGTCATACAAAGCCAAATTTCTCCTTCGCCGAGCTTTCGGAAAATTTTATTTCCTTCATCAGGGCCTACAAAAATTACAAAGTGTCAGCTGGCAATTTTGAAAGATTTTTTCTACTAACCTACTAACTGTTATAATAAATTTTGAAATATACTTGGAGATATGCATGGTGTCAACATTAATTGTAGGAACATTAAAACATTAAATTTTGGTAACTGTGTCAACAACTAAAAACTATGAAACGAAAACGAGCAACATTAATTATAGGAACATTAAAATTTGGTAAATGCGTCAAAAACTATGAAACGAAAACCCGAGTTAATAATAATCGTAATCGCGATCAACTCTTTGTTGAAAAAGTTCAAATCGAAGACAAGATAGATTTCTAGCTACGATTTCAAAATTGGGTATTATTGGAATAATCGTGCCGATTGAATGCGGTCGATTAGAAAACGAAACGATGTGACAGATGGCTCGTCGAATCAGTGACGAGGAGCGAATTCTCTCGAGTTCCCACCCGCACATGTTAGCAAACACCCCGTTCTCTCGAGAGTTATACATTTTACATAACTCCATTACCCGCACCTGCTGCGAATTCACAGGTCGCCCGACCCAGCACTGATCAATGGAATTGAAGATGAAGCCCGAGGTTTGAAACGGTCGGAGACCGAGTTAATATTATTGTTACGTCGGTTATTGTCGTTGGTAACATGCGCGATCAATTTTGTAGAATACTGGCTCAACTGCGCCGACTTGAAATCGCAATGCGTCATTTGGAATTTTCTATAAAATGGATGAAGTTATTGCGGTTTTAGCGAGATAAGGACAAAAACACGAAAATCGAATTAGTTACAAAACAGGGGAACATCTATAGTTTTTATAGTAGTTACTATAATTTGATATGGAGGTGGTGGGGCATTGTACTTATCATAAAATTGTGTTTTTCAACTTGTGCAAAGTTTAAACCGAGGTAGACATGACAACTTATACGTTTTCCAAGATTTGTAACTTGCACAGTGGATAACTCAAACAAAATTTCATCAATTCAGATGTTTGAATATACCAAAAGATAGGTAATTTAACTGTGCACATTTTCCTAATGTGTTGTACCTATCCATTTTTCAACCGTTTTTGCGTTATTCAACAATATTGCTGGAATATATACGAAAACATCACATTTTTCAACTTTGAACGTTATTCTCATCAATTTAGTGCGAAAGAAACAAAGAATGATGCATATATTATTGATATACACATTATCAACTATCATTATGCTGAATTTGAGCGCAATCGATTTCAAAAAAGTTTTCGCGAAAAATCCAAGGGGTACCCCTGCGATTTGTTTGAACCGATCATTTAACGAATTTTTACTCGTCATTCAATACAGATAAAAATCTGAAATTTTTAGGAAAGTTGTATCATACCGAGATGTATTTTTGTGATTTTTTTTATTTCTCGGAAAAATCTGCAAGTGGTCCAAAAAAATCAGTTTTTGAAACCTCGAAAATTGGACTTTAAACGTGATTTTCGGGGTCAAAATTTATGCGAATCAATTGTTTTATTATGCAGAAGTCTTCATTTGAACTCCATACACACGTACATAGCAAAAAATTCGGTGAAAAAAATTTAAACGGGGCCAGAGAAATTATTTTCCGTAAATCGAGTTCTTCACCGGTCGCAATTCTGAGCTCCGTAAGGATGAAAAATTAAACTCATGTTTTTAAGCGAATTTGAATGCTATTCTTATAGGAAATTTAACGCTGAATCCGAATTTGACGTCAAAACGGCGAAAATTTGTCGTCAACGATCAGTTTTTACTAATTTAGTACCATGCCGCTCTTATGTTTTTCAACTTAGAAAATTCTTTGCAAATACTTACAGTACTGTTCAATATTAATTAAATAATGATCCCTACAGTAAATTAGATGTAGAATTCGAATTTAAAGTAAAAAAAATAAAATTCTAACTATAAATAATTTTTTTTTTTGGTTTTCACACTTATGATGTTTTAACTTTAGAATTTTTTTCGCTATGGTCGTGAACTGTGAAAAAATAGGTTCTTTGTAAGAAAATTGAGGAAATTTAATTTAGAATCAATTAAAAATAAAAACGCTGCAAATGATTGTACTGTGGTTTATTATTATTTCGCTTCAATATTGATTTAAAAAGACTATCCATTTGTGATTTTGAATATTCCGAACATTTGTGAACGTTCCCACCGGAAAACAGATGGTAACTATAAGAGAAAACTCCGTAGCAACTATTGTAATTTTAATCATTTTTATTTTTCTTAATTTCCTAATTAAAAGCTAAACTTATTGCCTAACGATACAGCTGGAGAGAGTGTTTGACGACCATTCCAATGAGTATAGAACGATTTTTATAGCTCCAAGAACTCTCGAGTTATACCCTAATGCCAAATTCCTGAAAATCTCCCGAATTCGGCACAAAAGCTGCGATAACTCGAGAACCAATAAAGCTATCGACCTGGCGATGGTCTCATTCGATTCAGCGTCCAAAAATCTATATAAATTGATACCACGTACACATTTTTCTGAAACACCCGGGAAAATATGAATTTTCTCCCCCTCAAAACCCCCCAATAAAACCCTTAAAATTGAGCTAGCAAGTTGGTTCAAGAACTGTGCCGTCGTAGGACCGAGATTGATTTTTGGTGAAAATTTCAAGAATTTAGCTATTATAGTTTGGCCGGAAAACTGCTAACGGCGTACGGCGGACAGACAGAATTTTTTTTATTGGATATTCGGATTCTACATGCCTTGAAACGTAAAACATCAAATTTTGAGGGGGGGTTAGAAATTTTTTTTTCTTGGGCGATTACAATGGTTTATTATTGAATAATAAACCAAAAATGAGAAGAAATCCTGCCAATGATTGTATATTGGTTTATTATTTCTTCGCATAGAATGAGACCATTGTTGATAGCTTTAATGTTTCTCGATTCGTCACAGTTTTTGTGTGGAATTTTTGATTTATTGAGAAATTCGGATCGGTTTGTCACTCGAAAATTTGTAGAGCTATGAAAACTAATATACCCAGATTGGATTAATACTCTCGACCTTCAAAATATTTTATAGTCAGTTGTCAACTCAATTATTGCACATACTGTTTTCAACACGAATTTCTTAAATATCATAGCCTACTTTAATAATTTTTTTATTATTAACTTTGGCATCTCATTATCACAGACTATCAGACAACAACTTGTTGACTATGAAACACTACTAGGATTGGCTGAATGCTTAATTAACGTTGGTTTGTTGTAGGCCCTGATGATGAAAATATAATTCTCGAAAGCTTAGCGAAGGAACAGCGCGAACCCATAAAACCCAATCTTGACTTGCTGTGCTCTTTTAGTTTTCATTGTTCCTAGGCCATTTGGCCCTTTACAATCTTTCCTTTCAATTTTTCTTTCAATGTATAGTCATTCAGATCTTTTTCCTTTCTTATTTCTTTAATGCTTCTGAATTTAGTTGCGCTTGTACTTATTTTCCAATTCCTCTTCATTGTTGGCTCCATTTTTGCTTCTTATTGTTTCTTTAATAAATCTTTATATCTTTTTTTTTTGACTCCCAATTTTGTCTACTGTTTGACGGAATTTTTTATTATTTCACATTTTTACAATCAATTGCCGACTCTAAAATTTCAATCGACACTTCCTTTCCGGTTCGAGGCTTTCATTTCATCTCTGTAGCACAGATGAACATCCTTGCAGACAAGCATACGAAATGCCATGGGATAACCTTCGTCAAAGCGCGGAGATGTCTACCCCCGTCCAGTCATTGGCCACGTTCCAAACGTCAAACCGCTGGTCACCTGACAGCCTTCACCCTTCGAATCCTTCACCCTTCGAATCCCTCACCCTTCGAATCCCTCACCCTTCGTATCCCTCACCCTCGCACAGGGTTAGGTCGGCTCACCCGTCAACGAAACCTCTACAACGGGCCTTATCGCGTTCCTGTTCCGGTGACAGTTTTGCACAGTCGGCGGAAAGCGTCTCTTCGAATTGGCCCAAACTGCAAATTAGCGGACAATTGCTGTATCCTCTGAATAGCCTTTGTCTTGACAAATTTTCTCAACAATTTTCTTACGAATAGTATAAACATGAAATGATGGAGAAAATTTTTCTACTACTCGTCTGATCTATTTGTTGTTGCGTTCAACTCAATTACACCATCCAAAATCGATTTGATTAATTGTAATATTATGTATTTAATATTTACTTTTTATCTATTTATTTGGTAGAAGTTTCTGTTATGAAGTGTTTTTCATACTTGATTTTCTGATAGTGTTCCGATACCAAGTTGAGATAATTTTTAGTTGTAACTGGTAATATTGTTATAATCCAAATTAGGAACAGAAGAATAAAATATTTGGTTTTTTTAATTAGAATTAATTTATATTTATAGTTTATTTTTTATTTATATATTTAATTATACTGAACGTTCCATAGTTCATTTTATATTATTATTATTATTATTGCCCCCATTATTTACAAAATATTTATCACCGTCAGCGGCAAGCCAAACTTGAACCGGTGATGATGGTTATGATTATTATGATTATTATTATTATCATTATATTATTTATAATAACTAATAATATAATAATGAATCAATAGAATAATATAATTTTATTGTTTATATATTTAATTTCATTTTCGATAGTTTTGTTTTTGTATTCTATAGTTTTTCATTACCAGTTTTTCATAGTTTGTATTTGTTGATAATTTAGTTTTAGTTAGTCGCTGCAGACGAATATATAATATTTAATTCCATTACTAACATTTAATCTTAATTTACAACAGTTTTTAATTTTTTAAATATTTTTATTTAAGTACTAATACATGACATACAAACTATAAAACCGTAGGTAGTGATCGCTCGCGGAAAAAAAACTCCCATATATTTAAGTTTCAACCCTTGCGGGATCCAAATATTGAATGAAAATCTGGATAAAGATTTTAGCTATTATTAGCCCTTTGCATTTGTCGTGTGATGATTGCCTGTCCCTCTAAATTTTTTGCAAAGTCCAAACTCGAAATAATTTTGAACTCAATAATCGAAAATCGGCCAATAATTAATAGTGACCAATTTTCAATTATTTTGTTTCCATTTATTCTTCTCGAAGTTTCGACAAAAATTGGACGCACTGTTCTTTGAAAACGAGTTCTGCGATGAAATCTTAGAGGAAATTAATTCAAACGCCGTTAAAAAATGTATATTTTTTATTAAATAACGAAAGCTTTTGCCCAACCCAACATCAATAATATTTTGACGTTCCTAAACGTAGATTTTAATCCCTTTCCCCCCTTCAGTTTATCATTTCTAAGCAAATTTCACGATCAATAGTAATTGACGAAAAACAATCTAAAATCTTCCAATAATTCGCCTGAAACTTGTAAAAACTCGACTTAATGATAACCGCTAGGATATTGGTTCGTCATCCCCTTTCGGAAAACATTGAGAATAAGGGAGTTCAAGTTTCAGCCGTCTATTGATAGCATCGTCTGTGACGTATTCGTCAGCCGTCATAGCTCGTCAAACTGAAGAGTCTGGCAATGTTCCGTTAAAATTCGTGCGTAGTCAAGGTTTAAATGTTTACATTGCCTTTTCACCCGAGATGATCCGCATGCGGGTTTCGTTCCGACAATTGACAGCTTCACAAACCGACGGTTTCTTTTGTACTAGATTTCTCCGTAGTTGATGATTATCGTCGACGTGGAAGTGTCGAAAGGCGTACGCGAACCGCGGAACGAAGGCGGCCGTGCGGTTTGAATGACTCAATCGGATAAAGCTCTTATGTAAACCGTTGAATGTTATTTAATGCTTTTTCATCCCTTTACTCACGTTCGGCCACTTAATACGACGGAAAAATTCAACGATCGTTTACCCCAATGGAAATTGGGGATGAAGAATGGAAGTGGAAATTGAAGTTGTTGAAGTAAAGGCTTGAACAGTACAGTAATCCAATTTACAAAAACTGACTTACAATAATAAATCATTGTAATCGTCCAAAAAAAATTTGCCAACCCCCTCAAAATTTGATGTTTTCAATCCAAGGCATGTAGAATCCGAAAATCCAATTAAAAAACGCTGTTTGACGACCGTTCAAATGATTGTAGAACGATTTTTCTAGCTTTAACAACTCTCGAGTTATGTCAAATTTCTGGAAATCTTCCGAATTCGACACAAAAGCTGCGATAACTTGAGAACCAATAAAGCTATCGACCCCGCGATGGTGTCATTCGATTCAGCGTCCAAAAATCTGTAGAAATTGATACCAAATACACATTTTTCTGAAAAAACCTTGGAAAATATGAATTTTCTCCCCCTCAAAACCCCTCAAAAATACCCTTGAAATTGAGCTAGCAATGTGCTTCAATAATAATTTAAGAAGACTATCCATTTCTGATAGTAATTATTCAGAACATGCGTGAACGTTCCAACCGAAAAACAGATTGGTAACTATGGGGAAAATTCCGTAGCAACAACTATTGTAATTTTAATCATTTTTATTTTTCTTAATTTTCTAATTAAAAGCTAAATTTTATTTAAAATCAATCTCGGTCCAACGACGGCCCAATTCTTGAACCACATTGCTAGCTCATTTTTAAGGGTATTTTTGGGGGGGTTTTGAGGAGGAGAAAATTCATATTTTCCAGAAAAATGTGTATTTGGTATCAATTTCTATAGATATTTGGACACTGAATCGTATGAGACCAACGCGGGGTCGATAGCTTTATTAGTCCTCGAGTTTTCGCAGCTTTTGTGTCGAATTTGGGAGATTTTCAGAAATTTGGCATAAATTGAAAGTTCTTGGAGCTATAAAAATCGTTCTACACTCGTTGGAATGCTCGTCGAACACTCTCTGCAACCATACCGTAAGTCTAAAAATTCAGATTTTAATTTGGAAGTTAGGAAAAATAAAAATTATTCAAATTATAATAGTTGTTACGGAGTTTTCCTCTATAGTTACCAATCTGTTTTTCGGTGGGAACGTTCACAAATGTTCGGAATAACTTATAACGTCCATGGGCCTATCGCTGAACCTATTATTCGTTATTTTCTATTGTGTATTAATTTCTATGTTTTCTGTTGCTGAATAAATTAGTCTTAAATCAATCAAATTAAATCAAATCACTAATGGATAATATTCTTAAATCATTATTGAAGCGAAGAAATAATGCACTCTGTACAATCATTTGCAGCGTTTAAAAAAAAAATTTCCTTCCTCTTTGTAATAATTTTGTTTCAAAGTATCCATTTATCAATTTTTACACTTCGAATCAGTGACTCTCTGATGTTGTTAACTGGTAACTATGAAACTCGTTGTCCACCGTCATATTATACTTTCCTGAACGGCTATTTCACCTGAATCATCATTTCTATCCATTCAATAGAATTAACGGAGTTTGTTCTAAATAATATAATAGTGAACGCCAGGTTAATGTGTTTACCGTTGAACGGCCATCGCGATAGGAATACCGAGTAAAGCGATTTTCAACAGGTAGTTGACATGAATGAGCTGCGAGATCGTCATCTTTATGAATATTACCTCACATTGTCTCGCTCACATTTTCAGTGTTGAGATCGGAAATTTAATCGAGTTCAACGCGGTGAAGTTCTCGACAAATCGATTTACTGATATTTTACGCGTTACTGCCAATTCAGCAATTTACTCGTATTTTCGACCAGTATCTGTTAGATTTCATCGAATTTTCAAAATTTTCACTGTCGAAAAACTATTTCTAAGACAGCTATTCATTATTGAATAATGATTAAAATCCGTCATCTAGTGCGAAACTGCCTGAATTTACCAGCCCGTTCCTCTTTAGTATGCAGATTTCCTCTCATTTCCTTTCGTACTGAACACGCACTTCCATTACTATTGGTCAATCAGCCACGTCACTAGCAGATTGAGGTCCACCGATGTCCTCTCGGATCTGCAAGTCGGCACTTGCCTAAGCCGACTGGGAAACCGAGGGGGAGATAAAATAATCATGTCTCATTTGTCGTATTCCCCATTGTCGCTGTCAGTTGTTGTCCTAACGTAACCCACAGCCGTTCGTGACCCCTGTTACGCGCACGTCCTATTCATTCGACCCTGACACGGCCGCCGACTGTCCGATTACGTTGACACTTGAAAGGACTCAATTAGAAACGCCGTAGAGCCAACGGATAGCGGCAAATTAAGAGCGGTAATTAATATCGTTTTGGAAATCACAGCGCTACCTCGCGGGTGCTGAATTGTGAATAATTGAGGGATAAAAATAGTTTTTAAATAATAAATTTTGGTTTATTATTCAATAATAAATCATTGTAATCGCCCAAGAAAAAAAAATTTATAACCCCCCTCAAAATTTGATGTTTTACGTTTCAAGGCATGTAGAATCCGAATATCCAATAAAAAACGCTGCAAATGATTGTACAGTGGTTTATTATTATTTCGCTTCAATATTGATTTAAGAAGACTATCCATTTGTCATTTTAAATATTCCGAACATTTTTGAACATTCCCACCGAAAAACAGATGGTAACTATAGGGGAAAACTCCGTAGCAACTATTGTAATTTTAATCATTTTTATTTTTCTTAATTTCCTAATTAAAAACTAAATTTTTTGCCTAACGGTACAGCTGGAGAGAGTGTTTGACGACCTTTCCAATGAGTATAGAACGATTTTTATAGCTCCAAGAACTCTCCAGTTATACCCTCATGTCAAATTTCTGAAAATCTCCCAAATTCGGCACAAAAGCTGCGATAACTCGAGAACCAATAAAGCTACCGACCCGGCGATGGTCTCATTCGATTCAGCGTCCAAAAATCTATATAATTTGATACCACGTACACATTTTTCAGAAAAACCTTGGAAAATATGAATTTTCTCCCCCTCAAAACCCCCCGAAAATACCCCTAAAATTGAGCTAGCAAGTTGGTTCAAGAATTGGGCCGTCGTAGGACCGAGATTGATTTTTGGTGAAAATTTCAAATTTTTAGCTCTTACAGTTTGGCCGGAAAACTGCTAACGGCGTACGGCGGACGGCGTACGGCGGACGGACAGAATTTTTTTTATTGGATATTCGGATTCTACATGCCTTGAAACGTAAAACATCAAATTTTGAGGGGGGGTTATAAATTTTTTTTTCTTGGGCGATTACAATGGTTTATTATTGAATAATAAACCAAAAAATTCAGTCCGTCCGCCGTACGCCGTCCGCCGTACGCCGTTAGCAGTTTTCCGGCCAAACTGTAAGAGCTAAAAATTTGAAATTTTCACCAAAAATCAATCTCGGTCCTACGACGGCCCAATTCTTGAACCAACTTGCTAGCTCAATTTTAAGGGTATTTTTGGGGGGTTTTGAGGGGGAGAACATTCATATTTACCAAGGTTTTTTAGAAAAATGTGTACGTGGTATCAAATTATATAGATTTTTGGACGCTGAATCGAATGAGACCATCGCCGGGTCGATAGCTTTATTGGTTCGCGAGTTATCGCAGCTTTTGTGCCGAATTTGGGAGATTTTCAGAAATTTGACATGAGGGTATAACTCGAGAGTTCTTGGAGCTATAAAAATCGTTCTATACTCATTGGAAAGGTCGTCAAACACTCTCTCCAGCTGTATCGTTAGGCAATAAGTTTAGCTTTTAATTAGGAAATTAACAAAAATATAAAAATGATTAAAATTACAATAGTTGCTACGGAGTTTTTCCCTATAGTTACCATCTGTTTTTCGGTGGGAACGTTAAAAAATGTTCGGAATATTTAAAATGACAAATGGATAGTATTCTTAAATCAATATTGAAGCGAAATAATAATAAACCACTGTACAATCATTTGCAGCGTTTTTAATTATATATTTTTAAATTTAAAATCGTGGTTCATAAACTAATCTTCATTATCATTTTTTTAATTACGATGTGTAGGCTAAATTTTATTTTTGATTTTTGTTGAAGTACCTGAGCGCTCCGTTAGCAATGCTTAATTTCTATGTTAATTGGGCTTCAGCCCGTATGAATATAAATAAATAAATAAATATAATCAATCAAAAATATTTTTATTTCTCATTCAGGATTAACATAAATATCATTTCATGTACTTATTAACAGGTTTCTAAGGTAACACCGACCTATAACCCGTAAAGGGTGCGCTATTCGCCACTCCTTACCATTCTTCCAAATATATAAATAAATAAATTATCGGTCAGTCGGAGATAATTTTTTTTCTCGATTAATTTCTGCATTATTCGCTGTAAGACAACGTGTTCAGACGAATTTATTCTCGACCATCGTGAACTTGGAAAGAAAATTCAAACGCTGTCCGAGTATAAATAAACTCTGTCCTTAGTATTATTAAATAAATTGTTCCGTCCTCTAAGTTGAAAAAGGGACCCAAAATTTACTAACAGCAATATTATCAATCATTATCACTATCATGATGAATACAACAACAGTGTAGACGAAGCACAGTATTTGTCGTAGTCACACCGAACTTCCATACGTTTTCTTCTTCTTTTTTTTTTTGGTTCTCTATTGGTTTATTATTTAACAATAAATCTTTGTATCGCTCTAGAAAAAAAGTTTTAACACCTTAAAATTTGATGTTTTATGTTTCAAGCCTCTGTTTGGAAATACTTGGCTTAGCTCTGAATTGTTTCCCTCTAGCAAACCTAACTAGAAATTATCGTATACTTCATCCATAGACTACTGTCTGTTAACAATAGCCTCCAGTTTCCTCTCAGGAATGAAAGGTCTGATAAAAATTTCAAAGCCAGTCATCACATCGTAGGCCGAGGTTTCCCGGGGAAACCTCTCAGAATTTTACCTGATGGACGTGGGTTGGGCTGTCCAGACTTGCGGTTTCGATGCGAGTGTTGTTTCGTCGAGAGGAGCTTATTAAGGGATTCCGGAGAAAGAGCCTTCAGGGCACAAAAGGGCAGAGGAACTTCCTCGCCAATTTTACCGCCCTCGAGGCTCGCAACGCGAAATAAGAACGAAAAACGCTCGCGAGTCAGTTGGGAATGAAAGGATTTTCGAAGCGTGTGAATCCAACGGGAAACGAAGCCTTCCTCTTATTCAGCTCCTTTTTGAAATCTTTGCAACCGAATAATACGCGGTTGGTTTCTTTTTATTCGCGTCGTACCTATATTACGAAAATCTTTTCCCCCCGCTGAATTCGCTCGAAATATCGGTGAAAGCGTATTGGTTTATTATTCAAAAGCAAATCGAATATATGCATAGAAGATTTGTCTGTCGAAAGAGAATTTAAGGAATAAGAGTATGCGATTTCCCAACGACCATTTTTGCAACAATGTGGCTCAATTCAGATCGCTACTTCGATTAATTGAAAGGCACGTATAAAAACTTTCTGGTTTAATCAAGAATTCCGGCGTCATGAAAATTTTTTATTTTCGACAGTTCCGCTCATTTGAGTCGATGAGCCCGAGGGAATGAAGCTGAATTTATTTGAATAGCTCGCGATCAGCTCTTCATATAAAAAAATATAAATAAATAAACTTTAAAAATTAATTTTAAAAAAATTAAAAACAAAATTGGAAACATAATTGAACACGCGAATAACTTGGAGGTACCGTGTGTGATCCGAACGGATAATGATGCTTCATCTTCGCCGTGGCGTCTAAGCGTTCAAATATATTAATTTATGCGAGTCTGTCGAAAATCAACGGAATTACTGGGTGTGATCTAAAATTTTTTCAGCACATTCGTTGGATGAACTTCCGTTTGGGTGTTGATGAAGTTTAAGTGCGTTTTGATTTTTGTTGGACTCTAGGGGAGTTTTCCCTGTTATATAATATTTAAAATATTTTAATAGTTATTAAAATATTTTCCGAAGTTCGGGACGATCTCAATGCTCCTATTTAGATCGCAGGGAGAGAAAAAAGTTTTGGTTGAAGATTTTGGTAATATTGTTGACCAAAACGGTGATTTCCCAAACAAGACGAAGAACAATTGGATATATTGTCCCTGATTATTTCTTACCGGTTGAATAGCATGTTCATGCGAGACAATCTTTCTGTAATTGTATTAATTGACCAGCTATTCGGTTGTTTCTCGTTCCCTCGAAATTCTAGCTCTATCCGTCAAGATAAATGGCAGCTATTAGGGTGGCCGATGGGTTATCGATGTAGACGTCAAAGCGTGGAGGAATGCCACGAGTTTCAGTGTCATCTGTCGCTTCTCATTCCAACAGTTGTCTTGCCTTCCGAATACCGGCTCACCGGGGATCTCAATCTTATAGGAGTGTCTTTTCTGACATTTTCTGCACACCACTGGTTCAAATATATATTTGTCACTTCGCACGATAACTGTCGTAATTTTTTACTTAAAAACGCTGCAAATGATTGTACAGTGGTTTATTATTATTTCGCTTCAATATTGATTTAAGAAGACTATCCATTTGTCATTTTAAATATTCCGAACATTTGTGAACGTTCCCACCGAAAAACAGATGGTAACTATAATAGGGGAAAACTCCGTACCAACTATTGTAATTTTAATCATTTTTATTTTTCTTAATTTCCTAATTAAAAGCTAAACTTATTGACTAACGATACAGCTGGAGAGAGTGTTTGACGACCATTGCAATGAGTATAGAACGATTTTTATAGCTCCAAGAACTCTCGAGTTATACCCTCATGTCAAATTTCTGAAAATCTCCCAAATTCGGCACAAAAGCTGCGATAACTCGAGAACCAATAAAGCTATCGACCCGGCGATGGTCTCATTCGATTCAGCGTCCAAAAATCTATATAATTTGATACCACGTACACATTTTTCAGAAAAACCTTGGAAAATATGAATTTTCTCCCCCTCAAAACCCCCCGAAAATACCCCTAAAATTGAGCTAGCAAGTTGGTTCAAGAATTGGGCCGTCGTAGGACTGAGATTGATTTTTGGTGAAAATTTCAAATTTTTAGCTCTTACAGTTTGGCCGGAAAACTGCTAACGGCGTACGGCGGGCGGACAGAATTTTTTTTATTGGATATTCGGATTCTTCATGCCTTGAAACGTAAAACATCAAATTTTGAGGGGGTTAGAAATTTTTTTTTCTTGGGCGATTACAATGGTTTATTATTGAATAATAAACCAAAATCGAGTTAAACTTCTCTGCAAAAGTAATTATAAGTCCGTTGGCCAGCGAGATCGGAGCAGAGGATGTTCAGATTTGACCTTTAATATGCCTCAAAATCGAAAAACCATCATTATCCAATGAAATATAATATAAGGCATTATGTGTATTGAAATTAGCGTATTTTTTACGCTTCATCGAATGAAACCGTAGTTGTGTCGGTACCTTCAATTTTTTTCAACAGATTTTTCAATTTTTGAAAATCTCCAATATTCGTACACGTCGGCTATGGAAATCTATGTATTTTTAAAGCTGAATCGAATGAGACTTAGCGGAGTCGGTATCGTTAACGGTTTTCAAGTTGTTGCAGTTTTATGGAATTTTTGAGTCTTGGAAAAATTCATACCTGGACGTAACGTTCATAATTACTCGAACATTTTATGAGATCGTATAAAAATCTTTCGATGTTCGTTATAATCTTAACCCTTTTATATTCGCTCGTAAAGCCAGCATGACTGGAATTTTCTACTTCGTGCTCACTCTAAAAAGAGGAGCGTTGTGATCGTCAGTTTCTAATTTGGAGTGGAGATAAATTTTGAGGAAATGAATAGTCCCATCTCTATAATTTGTGTCTATCTACGAAAACCCGGTCATCTTTTGATAAGTTCTAAATGTGTCACTCTATGGCTCGATCGCTTCGTGAAACTACTATTTTCATCAAGATAGCTCGATTATTTTGTCTTAAGGTTATACGTCAACCGCATCACGTTCGAGGCCTGCGTTGCAGGTATAGAGAATTTTTTTGATCTTTTCAAAAAATATTTTAGTAACTATCAACATCAGAAAGACTAAAATTGTGGCTATAGTTGGTCGAGTTTAGTCTTATCTGTTCTTAAGTTTGCTTTTGTCCAAAAAAAGAGCGCCTTAATATTGTATGATAGACCCACGTAATAGAGTTTTCTGTTATTTTTTTATTGCTTTATCCAAACCAATTAGATCTTACTAATTTAAAGTAAATGGTGATCTATAAGGCTAAATTTATTATTTTGTACTCCAGCCGAATTAAAATTAATTTAATTTTTGTTGAAACCAGGGTGAAATTTAAATCCTTGGATTTGGTTCAGTCTTCTCAGATTGACATGAATTCCACTTTGGCTGGGGTGAAATTGAGACCCAGTAAGCTTTGGCAAGCCGGTAATTAATATTTGCTAAAGAAAGATCAACGTTTTTCACGATGTGCATTAAGTATAGTGGTGCTGATAGGCGATACATGGTGCAATAATCATATCATGATGGTTATCTACTATTTATAAATGCAACGAGCTTGAAATAAGGGCAGAAAAATTATTATACGATTATTACGTAGGAATAACATTTATTCTACGATGTCCAGAGGCTGTGGGGGGAGAGGGAGAAAAACCAGGCGACTCATTCTCCGATTCTTTATTTTCTGGCCGAGCACTTTCGCCCGTTCGGGCATCCTCAGAGCGACGTGGAGCCATAGGGTCATGCAGTTTTCATGGAGATTTTTGAGTTTCGGAAAAATACATAAGGATGTAACTTTGCACTCGAGCAATTTATGAGCCGATATAAAATTTTTCCTTTGTTCGTCATTATCTTCTTCAAATAGCCCTCTCTGTAATACGCTACGAAAAATCGCTCGTAAAGCCATGCTGCATTTTAAAAGTCGGATCTTGCGCGTAAGCTATAATTGGTTCAATTATCCACCGGCTCGATCGTTTTTCTTCGTATACCGAGGTTCGCTGAATGTCATGAAATCCCTCCTTAATCGGACTAATTTGCAAGCGAGGAGACTATTGAGACATCTAGACGGTTGTTACAACGCCAGACGGGGCAGGAATATTGGATCGCTGCTCTTAACGCCTTCGCACTTCAGCCACACATTTCCCGTCCGATTATGAAGTACGCGGAAGAGGAGGTTCCGAGTTAGACGAGGCGGTGCCGCAGAATCGATACATCCCGGGCTGGCCAAGCCTGGTACCACCTCTCCCTTGAGGATCTGCATGAAGAACCGGTTATTAAGAAAGAAAAAAAAAATGGTTGGACCGTATTTTTTACATTTCCCAATAATTTTGTCAATATTGTATAACTAGAGATTTCTTAGAGCTATAAAATCGTTCTATACTCGTTGGAATGATAGTCAAACCGGTAAGCTGTACAAATTATGATCGACCCTTAAAATGTATTTAGTCAGTCTGGTCATAAGGATGTTTTTCCTTCGCCAAGCGTTCGAAAAATATTTTTTCTTCATCAGGGCTTGGAACAGGCTCATTCGGTCACGACATGACGACCGTCCAAAAACGTTGATAATTCGTCAAATGTAATTTTGTGAAGTGGGAATATTCCTAAATACGAAATAACTTTAATTGCACAACCCTAAGAAAAATAAATCTCTGATCAGAAATGTTATCTTTAAAAAAAAAAAAAATTATAATTACTGCCTTAATCATATAAAACACTATAATTAACTTGTCCAAAAATCAAGTTTTTTTCCATAGACTAAGCTGTACAGTTAGACAAATAATTAGACTTTTAATTGGGTGATCAATACAAGCAATAAAAATGCAGCATATGATTGTACACTGGTTTATTATCCCTTTGCTTCAATAATGATAGAAGAACATAATATGAAGAAGAACGTAAAAAGAAGATCTATTTTTGTGATGGTAATTCATCCGTACGTTTGTAAATGTTCCCACCGAACAACAGATTCTCCATAGCAGCTATTGTAATTTTAATCAATTTTTTTTCTCAACTTTCACATTGAAGGCTAAATTTTTCACCTAACGGTACAGCCGAAGAGAGTGTTTGACGAGCATTCCAACGAGTATAGAACGATTTTTATAGCTTCAAGAACTATTGAGTTACATCCTCATGCAAAATTTCTGAAAACCTCAAAAATTCGACAATGAAGCTGCGATAACGTGAGAACCATTTAAGCAATCGACCCCACGATGGTCTCATTCGATTCAGTGTCTGAAAATCTATAGGAATCGATACCAAACACACCTTTGTCCGAAAAAAAATTCGAAAATACGACTTTTCTCCCTCTTAAAATCCCCCAAACATACCCTCAAAATTGAGCTAGCAATGTAGTTCAAGGATTGGGCCGTTGTAGACCGAGATTGATTTTTGGGGAAAAAGTCAAGAATGTAGCTATTATAGTTTGTTCGGAAAAGTGTTGACGGCGGACGGACAGAATTTTTTATTGGATAAATTCGGATTTTACATGCCTTGAAACGTAAAACATCAAATTTTGAGAGGGATTAGAAATTTTTTTTCTTGGGCGAATACAAAGGTTTATTTTAGAAGTTTATAGAAGTTTATTTTAGAATACAAAGGTTTATATTAATAAACCAAAATGTCGATATTTGCTAAAGAGGTTTTTCTTATAGTTACCAAATTTTTTAGGTAGAAACGTTGACAAATGTTTGGGATAATCACTATTACAAGTAGATGGTCTCCTTGAATCATAATCAAAGGAACCCCTGTACGATTATTCGTAGCGTTTTTCAAACTCGAAAACTTCACTTGGAACTCTGATTTTTACAGATGCAATTTCACACTTTTGAGCCATCATTTGGTTATCCGCGTAGCTTTAGAAAAAAATTAAAAATAAATCTACGCAATTTCTTACTGCACCTAAGTAATTACAAATCAAAACTATCCCCTCGTGAACCACTTCCTCTTTGTGATCATGTGATAAATCACGCCGTCAGAAATCACTGGTCGGAAACGTTCGATAAATTTCATTGCGTCCGCTGACGCGCACTAACGGATTATTTTGAAAGGAAATGATCCCATTCCGCGATTTTCAAAGGGATAGAATGCTCTTTTATGGTCAGAGCATTACTTTTCACATCCCTTTTGTGTCTGTCGTTGTAAAGATGATATTACTATCGTTTACGATGGCAAACATAAGGAAAACGGTAACGCAACAAACCTGAGTTCACGGACATCTCAGAATTATCGATCTGGAATACACTTAGTGGCCGGGAGATATGACCCTGTTCTTTAAATTATGCCCCAGTCGATAGTGCCTTTCTAGATAGCGATTCTCAACTAATAATAGTCTCATACTTTCGAGTTTCCCTACGGAAGAAAAGGAGGATAAAAACGCTGCAAATGATTGTACAGTGGTTTATTATTCCTTCGCTTCAATAATGATTTCGGAAGACTATCCATTTGTGATAGTTAATTATTAAACCTTTCTGAACAATCTCGCCGAAGAACAGATGGTAACTATAAGGGAAAACTCCGTAGCAACTATTGTAATTTTAATCAATTTTATTTTTCTTAATTTCCTAATTAAAAGTTAAATTTTTTGTCTTACCCTACAGCTGGAGAAAGTGTTTGACGACCATTCCAATGAGTATAGAACGATTTTTATAGCTCCAAGAACTCTCGAGTTATACCCTAATGCCAAATTTCTGAAAATCTCCCGAATTCGGCACAAAAGCTGCGATAACTCGAGAACCAATAAAGCTATCGACCTGGCGATGGTCTCATTCGATTCAGCGTCCAAAAATCTATATAAATTGATACCACGTACACATTTTTCTGAAACACCCTGGAAAATATGAATTTTCTCCCCCTCAAAACCCCCCAAAAAAACCCTTAAAATTGAGCTAGCAAGTTGGTTCAAGAACTGTGCCGTCGTAGGACCGAGATTGATTTTTGGTGAAAATTTCATGAATTTAGCTATTATAGTTTGGCCGGAAAACTGCTAACGGCGTACGGCGTACGGCGTACGGCGTACGGCGTACGGCGTACGGCGTACGGCGTACGGCGTACGGCGGACAGACAGAATTTTTTTTATTGGATATTCGGATTCTACATGCCTTGAAACGTAAAACATCAAATTTTGAGGGGGGGTTAGAAATTTTTTTTTCTTGGGCGATTACAATGGTTTATTATTGAATAATAAACCAAAAGATAAAGCGTGTTTCCTATTATGTCACGAATCCGCTATTAAATTTACTATTACGTTCGTTGTTTTTATCATTTCTGGCTACACCATCGACCGACTACCCAGTCACATGGGATCCATTTGGAAACCGTCGGGCGACACTCCAGTCCCAAGGTATCCAAATGGATACCATACATAAATCTATTTGTATTTTCAAAAATATGTAACTTGATTACCAGAGGGAAGTACTATGCATCTATGCCAAAACTAAATAGAATATGAAAAAAAAAAACGGAACTTTTTCGACGAGGAAAAAACCTGGGACGTTAAGGGTTAAGAAAAAAAGAAACGCTGCACATTGTCAGGTGGTTCAATTTATTTCGATCAACATTTTCTAGAACATTCAATAATAACTATTATCGATTATTCGGAAGACGTAATAAAATATAACGTTTGGGGAAAAATGATATTCTTCAACATTCTGAGTTTCTAACAGTTCGAACGCGAAGTTCATGATTCAGACCGAATTTCATCTACATCAAAGCCACTTCATTTTTAATAACCGATAATAAAAACATTTTTACCGAATACAATCCAAGAGGTTTTACGACGTTCAAAAGCTCAAATGACGCTAAAATCGAGATTCGTTTGATATATTCGGATGAAGTAACGTTTGAAAACAACCAGTCGCTTGTATCTACAATCAACTGAAAGGGATTTCGCGGAATTATAACTACGACAATTCAAATCATATTAGGGAAAGAAACACAGATTGAAAGTAATACAAAGATAGGAAGTGGTACAAAGACAATAAGTATCTGATATTGTAAATTATATCAAGATTCAATTCTTTATTTACCTGAACGTTAATTTAAAAAAAAAAAAGCTTTAATAATGATTTAAGATGACTATCCATTTGTGATGGTAATTATTCCAAACATTTGTGAACGTTCCCACCGAAAAACAGATTGATAACAATTGGGAAAATTTCCGTAGCAACGATTGTTATTTTAATCATTTTAATTTTTTTTAGTTTCCAAATTAGAAGCTAAATTTTTTGCCAAAGGTACAACTGAAAAGAGTGTTCGATAAGCATTCCAACGAATATAGAACAGTTTTTATAGCTCCAAGTACGAATATTGAGGTCATCTGTATTTTAAGGAATATTGAAAAATGAATGAACGTTTTTTTTTAGCCCCAAGAACTATTAAGTTTGGTATCATGCCCAATTTTGCCTATAGGTACCTGATGAACCTATATAGCCCTGAAGATGCCGGCATTGGCGAAAGATCTTAGCAAATAATAGAAACAATGGAAAATGAGTCGTCGCGTTTATCTCGCTCTCATCCCAAACATTTTAAAAATTGCGAGATTAATGAAGAGGATTTCGTAAGTGGCATTAAAAATGGAGATTTAGTTTTCAGATGAAATTCGGACGGATTTCAATTTCAAGCAACGTTCATATACGTTCATAATAGCGGGAGGATTTCCTCTCTGGGGATTTCTATTGGACAAAGAGTAGACCTCATGAAGTAGGTTAGTACGTGAAGCTTGTAGGTCAGTAGGTCGCATAGTTAGTACGGTTTAATACGATTTCTGCGCTTGAAAAGGAAAATTGCTGCGGCAGAAGCGGAAAAGGACAGGATAGAAACGGGATCAGAGAGAGGCCTAAGAGAATACGTAATAAAACGAACCGAGGCTTTATGAAGAGTTTTTTATTAAGAGGCATAAACTTGAATGGGATTGCAGATTACTACTACAAGCTCAGGGGAAGTAGAGATAGTTATTTTCAAGTGGAAAGTTTGATGCCGTCGTCAGTGCATTTCGTATTTCTCTTACAATGAGAAAATCTGTCATCGGGGCTTCGCGAGTTGCTCCAGTTATGAGAGCAATTTATTCCCAGATCCATCATAGTTATAATTGGAGGACGAAAATTATTTTCGACCCCTCCCCTCTTTAAATCCAGCGTAGCACTCTAAATGCTGCGAATTGTCCAGATGATACCGATACGAATAGCTTGAAATTCGTGTAATGTATCTCTGATTTATTATGTTTTTTTCGATTCAATCTGGGCTACACTGAGGCGAAGGATGTATTTTCGTTGCTGTTTCGCGATCGAAAAAATGATCGCATAATGCTAAATTTTACACGGTAGCCCAGTGAAACCCAGAGCAGACTTTATGCTGCCTTGATTTTATCGCCAACTTCTCCATAAAATAGAAAAAGTGGATTTTATTGATTTTTGAAGGTGATGTTTGAGCGGATTTCCGCTGGTTTTGGCCGCGTAACGTTATAAGGGTGAGGAATTTGATTGGGATGTAAAGATAGAGCTTTGAAAAACCTGCATGTAGATTACTTATAAATATAATAACATTGGTTGAACTATTCGTTTTTTCTTCCACTATTCATTATTCTCTTCTATTCAACTGGCAATCTTCCAGTCAGTCGCTGGAATGAAGTTTTTATTCTGATTCTATCGAGTCCTGAACGATTTTTGTGCTACAAAATCGTGCTCCTCGGCATAATAATTAATGATCAGGAAATGAATCTGAGAAAATAACAATTCTCAGAGTTGTCTACAGAAGTGTGAAGCCAACCTTTCCGCTGTTTGGCACAATTACAAGGCTAAAATTGTTGTCATTGTGTTGCTCACAATTGTTGCTAAGTCATTGTCAACCTATTACCTACTGTTACGGGTCAATTGGTTACGGTTTTGCTGGAAAATTATTTTTCAGCTAATAATATACATTCTTTAGCAGTTCTGAACACCTTCTACGTCATGAATTCATAACGTCATGAATCATGACATGTAGAATCTGTTGATGGACTGATTATGCTGTCGAAAAAACATTTTCAATCCTGTTAAGAGATCGACCAATGGGAATTCCAGCAGTTGAACAAAATGGCTCGAACCTATGGAGCTACCACGTTGCTGACGTCATTTGTTCTCCAGGGCAGTGATACGGTTTGTTCAGTGGTAGGTAGGATGGAAGGCACACGCTCTGTATGGTGAAACTGGTCTTGAAATGTCAGAAATTCTCCTCTATTTCCCGCTACTTTTTTATCGTGCTTCCAGCCTTTTGGTGATTCCTCCTACAACGTTTTTTTAAAGGATTTCGATTTTACTAGGAAGTGGTGTTTTAGGATATTGCGGATGATAAATTGACATAAATTATAAATTGTTCGAAAAATCGTCCATGTCAATCAATTGATCAAGTCCATAAAATACTAATTGTATAGCTCATGAAACGTTGTACGTACCTTCTTTAATTATCACTTTCGGATATACTGGTTGAATTGAATATAGAGTGTCTTCGGAAACACAGAAAAACGGAATATGTCGAGGATGAAGAGGTAGCATTGCTTATCTCACTTTTCTCATTTTTTCCGGTGGCACAAAAAACGAGTTCATAACATTAGTTACTTTTACTTTACCGCAACTAATGAGGAAACGGCTGAGTTGGGCCATGCTGTGGTCAGGTTTGAGATAGGCAGTGTTACCAGATCTCAATTTTCGATGTGCTCTGGTGGAAAAAATCGGGACTGAGGTCACCATTCGATTTGGCGGGAAAATTCGAATAAGGAAACAATTCCCCATAATAACTACGTGAGTCAACTATTCGACGTTAAAATAGCCCTATTTGAAGTGATACCTATTTATATCATAAACTAGAGCCCGTAAATGGCGAAAGCGCTCGACGTAGAAATGTTGAGTCGCATTTCCATTTTCAACCTCTCCCACGAATTCTACATTAACCTGAAACTATCCCCAGTGTATATCACTCGGCTGTTCTTCAGAACAGAATCTTTTACCTATATTTACCAATCCATTAATCACGCGTTCTTTTCTTTTGTTGGCAGGCTCGTGGTGACGGTGACACTTCTTGTAACGGGCAGCTTGGCGACTCAAGAGAGATGTGCGACATTATTACGGAGGCTTCTCTATTGCTACGCGGCCATCCTTGCAGCCTCGTGCCTCCTCGAGGCGGCCATAGGAATCGTGTCGCTTCGCGGTGGCATCCTCGAGGTCGAACCTCGACGCAATATCAAATACATCGTCTACGTTCGACTGAGTAAGTTGCATTAATTCGAGTTTCCATTTCATTTGAAATTAGGTGTATGAAGTGAGGAGTGCGCGACGCATTTAATGTGTGTAGAATAAGAGCCCATGATAGGACGACGTTGTATAATTCGATTCATGTACTCATAGCGGATTTTGGTGTCTGTAAATCGAATACCAAGTTTTTAATACGTTGTCAATTTATCATCCACAACATCCCAAAAACAATGTTTCCGAGTAAAATAGAAATCCTTAAAAAAAATATATATAAAAAATAAATAAAATAAAAAATGTTTCCGAACAAAAGAAAAATCCTATAAAAAACAAAAAAAAAAAAAAACGCAGCTATTGGTTGTACAGTGGTTTATTATTCCTTTGCTTCAATTATTATTTGAAGGATCATCCATTTTTTGTGATAATAACTTGTCGGGAAATTTGTGAATGTTTCCACCTAACAACAGATTGTAACTGTAACGCGTACAGATGGTAACTATAAGGGAACACCCGTAGCAACTATTGTAAATTTAATCATTTTTATTTTTCTTAGTTTCCAAATTAAAAGCTAAATTTTTCGCCTAAAGGCTACAGCTGAAGAGAGTGTTTCACGACCGTTTCAACGAGTTTAGAACGATTTTTATAGCTCCAAGAACTCTCGAGTTATACCCTCATGCCAAATTTCTGAAAATTTCCCAAATTCAACACGAAAGCTGCGATAGCTCGAGAACCAATAAACCTATCAAACCCACGATGGTGTCATTCGATTCAGCGTCCAAACATTTATAGAAAACGATACCAAATACACCTTTTGCTAGAAAACGTTTGAGAACACGAATTTTCTCCCACTCACAACCCCTCAAAAATACCCTTACACTTGAGGTAGCGATTTGGCTAAAGAATTGAGCCGTTGTCAGGCAAAGATTGTTTTTTAGTGAAATTTTGCTTTTATAGTTCCGTCGGAAAAATGTTGACGGCGTACAGCGAGCGGTCAGAATTTTTTTAATTGCATATACGGATTCTACATGCCTTTTGAAACGTAAAACATAAAATTTTGAGGTGGTTAGATTTTTTTTACTTGGGCAATACAATGGTTTCTTATTGAATAATAATCCTTCCTTTCTTCCAAATAATACCTCCGGCTTTAGTCGTAAAGTAACCCCAGTTTAAGTTTAATTTTACCGGTAAAAATTTAACAATTAAAATTTAAAAATAGAAATTTATTAAAGTTGTTTTACTTGTTTACAGGCGTGATGGCTGTGGAGATGGTGTGGCTCTCCTATGCCGTGTATTGGCTCCTGTCGAACTACCAAGTTTGTCCCATAGAAGGAGCAAAAGAAGCCGCTCTTGGTAAGAATAAAGATTCGATTAGTCCCGCTAATTATCTAGCCACACTTTCACTTTCTTTTCCGTTTGAAAATCGCGACATGGCTTCAATTCCTTTCAGAAATCTGTGTCAGTGAAAGTTAGCGGACGCCGCGGGAATCGGCAAATGATTCTGCACAGGATTCGTTGAGTAGTTGTATTGCTCAGTTTTTCATTGCTAATCGGTCTTTCGAAGTTTGAGAAGGTCCATCTTTTCGGCAACTGTTCCTCGCTCTGATAAATACTTGAAATTTCTAAATTTTTCAACTCCTGGTTTCCATTTCCGTTGAGTGAATTCCGTGAAGTTATGGTATTTTTTGAACATCGGTGATTTTCTCTCGTATAATGTTACAATCTGTTATAATGTGTTTCTAGAACGAAATAAACTCTTGATAAAATGCCGATTTATCACGTTAACAGACTTTTTTAAATTTTTATTTAACAGAGTAAAATCGTGTATGACTGAAAAATAACTACTACTAACACTGTACAAACCTGAAAACGGACTCGGTTTTCGAACAGTATTTTCTACCTTATTCGACGATAAATAAGTTTATTATTTTTTTTAAAAGAAATAGCCATAGTAGAGTAATATAATAAATAGAATAGAAATATAAATAAATAAAATAGAAATATAAATAAATAAAATAGAACAAGTTATAGAGAGTAGAAATAGCTCAAAGAAATAGAATTTTTTTTTCAAAAAGGCTGAACGCATCATTTTCCTATGAGTTTTATCCAACTCTTCGAAGAATCGATTTTTCTTCGAGAAAAATACAAATATTTTTGCATTTTTAGCTAGTATCTCCGAATCGAATATTACCATACTGGCGTTCTCTCATGTGTCATTGGACAGAAAGGAGCTTCCAAGAGACAAAAACCTTCTCAAGGGTAGACGTGTCAGTCGGAGGATATTCCAGCTGCTGAAAGAAAGTTCTTACTTGCTATGTGCAAGATGCGGATCGTTTCGGTAGGAGCTTGAAAGACAAATGGTCTAATAAACCGCTGGCTTGGAAAAGGACACAAGGACATTGTCGACATTGGAACCGCGCAAGGCTCACGAAGGTTAGTTTTCCTCGGAGGCTGACGAATAAAATAAAACCCCTCGGCAGCTCAGCCTTGGAAAAACTCACGTACGCACTCTACAAGCGCCTTAGCTCGGATTGCTTTTAATCCCGTCCCAAGGGACGTGAAAAGTGGGCGGTAAATTTTCGTTTCGGTTTCATTACTTTTTCATTGTTTATCGCAAGTTTCGCTCGATGCTCCATCACGAAAAACGTGAAAGTTTCAAATTTACTATAATGTACACGAGGTGAGAATTTTTTTCGTCGAATTTGCCTTGCTAGTTGAGAGCAGTCTTGAATGCCCTTTCGCCCAATTAGCAAGGCAACATCTCGAGTATATTGGTTTATTATTCAATAATAAACCATTGTAATCGCACAAGAAAAAAATTGTCTAACCCCATCGAAATTTTATGTTTTACGTTTCTAGACACGTAGAATCCCCATATCCAATTTAAAAAATATATTATAATAATTAGTAGCTACAATCTTGAAATTTTCATCACAATCACTCTAGGTCCAATTCAAATTCAAAAATCAATCTCACAACGGCCCAATTCTTGAACCACATTGCTAGCTCAATTTTAAGGGTATTTTTAGGGGATTTTGAGGGGGGAAAATGCACATTTTCCAACTTTTTTTCAGAAAAAGGTGTATTGGGTATCAATTTCTATAGATTTTTAGACGCTGAATCGAATCAGACCATCGCGGGGTCGATAGCTTTATTGGTTCTTGATATATCACAGCTTTTGTGTCGAATTTGGGAGATTTTCAGAAATTTGGCATAAATCGAGAGTTCTTGGAGCTATAAAAATCGTTCTATACTCGTTGGAATGCTCGTCGAATACTCTCTTCAACTACACCGTAAGACAAAAAATTCAGAATTTAATTTGGAAATTAAGAAAAATAAAAGTGATTAAAATTACAATAGTTGCTACGGAGTTTTCCTCTATAGTTACCAATCTGTTTTTCGGCGGGAACGTTCACAAATGTTCGGAATAATTTTCAGAATAATTACTATCACAAATGGTTGTTCATCTTAGATCATTGTTGAAGCGAAGGAATAATTAAACCACTGTACAATCATTTGCAGTTTTTTATTTATTTTTAATCCCACCAAGTGTACAACTTATTAGTAATATTTTTCAGACTTAAATTATTACATTTCTAAACTTTCAAAGCTCAGGTAATTTTTCTAGTTTTGCATTCCTTTGAACATAATATTGTGGGTTTTTATTACACTAATGAAAATAAAAAAATAAAAATTTTTTACAATTTTTAAAATACAAATTTAAAATAAAATATTTTTACAATTTTTTACAAATTTAAAATAAAATATTTTTACAATTCTCTCTAAACTCCAGAACCAGGATGGTATGCCCAGAGTGCAGTAGACTACGCTGATTCATCAGCAGGTTTCTTTGCGACAGTTTGTTTCTATTCCTATATATAGCAGAACCATGTTTCCATGATGTACCATCAAAAGCCCTTAAAACAGCCCCATAAGCAGGATTTCTGACGACTGTACAAACCAAACTTGCCCTGAGGATGCCCAAAAGGGCGAGATTACTAATCATAATAGCTTCACGATCATTTGTTTGTCCGTTTAGGGGAAATTTATCCCGAAAATAACCGCTAACCACGTCAAATATTATTTCTACATCCAAATGAAACGAACTCTGTCATTTTGATTATCGCCGTATCGCTGAAGCCGAAATATAGCTTTAAATGTCCGGTTAAAAAATACAAAGAAAAGCGAATGATTGACAAACAAAACGTTCCTCTCGCGTACAAGGGGACCATGAGCGTTTGAAAGGCCGATGGAAAGTATAAAAACCGGCGATCCCGTAAAGGTCTCGGCGCTTTTCATTTTTTGATCAGTTTGTGTTTGGAAGACAATTTATCCTTGTTACCTTTGGCACCTTCCGCTCCCTGGGGATGTTCGTATTGGAAGCGAACCCGCTCCACCACTTCTCATCTAACTTCGCTTTCCATTCGGAGGTAGTTCGATATTTTACTCGGCGAACACTTCAGAGGTCGGCCCGGCGAGGGTTGACATTTTCTCAACCCGTCAGAAAAACAGCTGCTGCCTTGGCATTTGTGAAGAGCGGTTGAACGGCGGGTCCTTTTAGCAACGCTCCCTCGCACCTCCATTTTAAAATACCTTATTGGCCAATTTTGTTACCTTGTTCCATCTATTTTCATCTCCAAAAGGGGAGGAAAAGTTTGACGCGGTTCCGAGCGGCATCAATTCCATACGTATTACTCGAGGATGCTAATTCAGCGAAAACAAATTTCCGGCGGTTGCTCCTCCTGGAATTCCTGGGAGTCGATGTTGAATTCGAACTGTCGGAAAGGTTAAAAATGGAGTTATAACTCATGCAACCGAGTTCCAATGACCCGAACACTGTTAAGATCCCAGGAGAGCAAGCTTCTGCTCGCTAGGGATCCAAATAGTGGAATAAAATGACCGAAATACTGTTTGAATCTCAGGAGAGAAGGCCCTTCCTCGCTGGCCAACGGGGAAATTGCAGCAAAGTATTTTTTATTTCGAAAGTACAAGCCGCGGAGATAGCGGAATGATGGCGCCAAGGGTCGATATCGATGTCTACAATTATCCATGTCAAAAGAGATTTTTTTTTATGTTAGATAGTCGGCCGTAGATGTAGTTTTTTTTTTGGTTTGGTTTGATCGGGATTCGGCCAGTACAACAACGCAATCCTCCTTAGTAATACATCCTTTTAATTTGCGACGTTTCGGAAACCCCTGTTTCCCTCATCAGGCCTTAAACTATAAAAATTACAAACTAAAGCTTCCAGCGGATTTGTCAAAATTTCGTCGTCTCGGCAAACATCAGCTTCGTCAGATGCTAAAAATTTAAAACGATAAAAACATCCAGACCTACTAGAACACTAGAACACTAAAATAAATAACACAAATTTAACATAAAAACAGCAAAAATAAATCTCTGGACAAAAAAATACAATCAGACCTAATTATAATCAGACCTAATTTTTTGTCCAGAGATTTATTTTTGCTGTTTTTATGTTAAATTTGTGTTATTTATTTTAGTGTTCTAGTGTTCTAGTAGGTCTGGATGTTTTTATCGTTTTAAATATTTGGTATCTGACGAAGCTGATGTTTGCCGAGACGACGAAATTTTGACAAATCCGCTGGAAGCTTTAGTTTGTAATTTTTATAGTTTAAGGCCTGATGAGGGAAACAGGGGTTTCCGAAACGTCGCAAATTAAAAGGATGTACCTATTACTAAGGAGGACTGCGTTGTTGTACTGGCTGTATCCCGATCAAACCAAACCAAAAAAAAAGAGATTTTTCGAACTAGCAATATATTTGTGTCTACAGTTATCCGTGTCAAAAGAGGCTACGAGTTCGTTGACGTATCATGTGTATATAGGTATCATCAATTATCCATGTCAAAAGAATTTTTCGAACATGCAAAAATATTCAAGAGAAGGTTTAAACCAGTGGTGTGCTTAGATCACATGGTACTTCTATGTTTGCGTCCGTAATTCGTAAAAAGGCAGCAACAGCTCATCTGTTCTGTTCAGTTTATCATTGAAAAACTAGCCAGGAGATCCAAAATTAGAAAAAACGCACGAATTAGGTTGTTAATGCGAAAGTGCAGTAAGTGAGCCTTACGATAGAAGCCAAGTTTTGTAAAATATTCGTCATTCGCTATAGTTAGAAACATATTAATATCCAGCGTTAAAATATATTGATTTTCGCTGCCAGTTGAAAATACCCGCAGAAAATAGCTTATAATATTGTACTGTGTGAGCCAACAATAAAAATCAAATCATCTGGCAAGAACATTTCAAGGCTTTGACCGTTCGAAAATATTGACTTTTAAGGCTGTTCAAATTCACATTAAACAATGTGGAATTATATTTCAATTCTTATACCTCTGAAAAAAAATGAAATTTCGATCACGTCGTCTTATTTGCACTGGGAGAACATTTTCTGAAATATTTTATCGAATTTCAAGAATTTTTCGGGAGAAAATAACTCCACTTTCATTCATGGCAAAACTTCTTTGCCTTATCTTCGTTTATTACGTTGGGTCAGTTCAATTCGAGATGAAAACTTATCATAATATATTATAATTTCTGTGTATCAATTTTGCTATAGGAAATCAATCCCAGAAGAGCAAACCTTAATTCACTAGAGATCCTGCAGAGTTTTAATTACCAAATACACTGTTTGGCTCCAAAGAGAGCGAGCCCCAGCTAATTACGGATCCATGTGGGTTATAATGGCCAGAAAACGGTTTGGCTCCAAGGAGAGCGTTCCTCTGCTCACTAAGAATCCGCCTGCGGTCCAATGACCGTTCCGTTTCCAAAAAATATCTCAGAATAGGCAAAAAAAAAAAAAAAACTGCGCAGATGTTAAGAATTGCTTTTCTCCTTTTCACATCAATGGTACATAGTCTTGGCACGTTTTCGATCACACTTTTAATTATTTCGAATGTTTATTTTCAGGAATGGTCGCTTGCAATTGGGTCGTCGTCGGTTCTGTCCTTTTAACCGGCTGGTGCGTGTTCGACTCGGCCGGTCGTTCGTGGGTGAAAATGAAGAAATACCAGCGGTCCATGAGGGAATCCGAATCCCGTTTCCAGTACAAGCGGTCGGGGAATCTCGCTAGGAATTGGCGCCAAAGGTAACTATCTCAAGGGATATCTAGACCCTAATAGTCTTTTGTCACTTTGTTGATCAATCGTTTACCTTGCTTACCTTCCTTCTAAACGGCTAAATCACTTCCTTGTATATTGTAGTCGTCGTTTGTATTTGTCCAGTATTTGTTTCTCTTAAATTGAGGAAATAATTATGTTGCAGGATATTATATAGTTTTTGTCGGGGGTAAATTAATTAATGCGAAAGCCTCTTACGATTGCCGCTTTTGTTAAAAACCCATTGTTGATCGATAATTTCAAATAACTTAAAAAAAAATTATCGTACCGAATCTTTTAGTGTACTTGAGTTGAAGGGGGACAAATAGTGTTATATCATGACTTACTATTGCTCCGCACCGTCATATAACTTACCTTTGTCTATTAACCCATATAAAAAAAAACCTTGACGATGCCCAATAAGGCGAATTCGCTCTGCGTTATTGACGAATCGGAAAATTCGTTACATTAAATTACCTATTGAAAACGTGATGAGTTGAATTGAAAATAAAAATCAGAAGGGATTATTTAAAATTTCAACAACTTGCGATCAAATATAAGTACCATACATAATGTATACACAGGTAACTGTGCAAAAATACTCTAAAATGAAAGTATAAACATTAAAAGTACACACTACATAAACGCGCCCAAGAGAGTGCGCTCCCTTATTCAATCGTTTGTTGTTTATGTTGTTGTTTGAATGTCATAACTGTAATCGAATGTTCAATTGATATACCTTTGTTCATGTAGAAATTGATTTCTCATGTTTTCCGCTCCGCTCACAGTGTCTGTCTCTGTTCTATTTGTGCTCTTCCGAACTGCTGTTTCAATAGAACTTTAGTCAGGTACAAATTTTTAGACTGCCAAATAGTTGTTCAGAAATTACCCGAATACTCGCCTTTCTATTCGAAAACAGATGCCTTGATTAGTGTTTTTTTTTTCAAAGATTTCCTTTTGTTCATACGATCGATTAGTTCACAATATAGCGTAGGTTGAGCACGGTTTATTATATTGAGTTTTGCTCGATTTTATTGCTTTTTGTTTGAATCGGCTCTTTTGTACGAAGTCGCTTGATTTCTACTGATTATATTTTTACTGGGTATTCGATAAGAAAGATTATTTGGATGGATCGTGTTGAGTCGTGAGGCATTTTTTTTAAGCTGTACACCCTCAGTTTGCAGTTGGTGGGGGAAGGCAAAATCTGTTCCTTCTTCCTGCAGCTGGTAAGTAGAGGAGCTCCAACTTCTGATGGCCTTGACATGGAAGCTCTGTATCCGGATAAGCTAGGGCTTGGACTTCGCGTGTGTGGTCCCATGCATTGATGCTTTTTTTAAAAATATTTATTCATAATAACATTCACAACAAAATTATCAAAGAAAATACATTGAATACATTGTCCAACCTTGTGCCATAATCCTACTCTACTTAATCTATTGATCTACATCTCTATATTAATCTACTTGATGATCCTACTCTCAAAATTGGCTAACATTTTATCAAGTACCAGTATAACTCTACACTTAGATCAGAAGTCAATCGAGTAACATTCCTAGATCCAAACAGAACCTACTGAAAAAAATTCAAAGTATCACCTGATACAGGACAAAATTCAATTACTCCTCCAACTGGACTCGCATGTCAATCAGAATCCGAATCTGACTGTGTAACTTATTGGCTATAGGACTACCAAAAGTAGGAACATTTTTGAGGCTCCAACAAGAATCGACTGGATTAGAACGCATCCAATGGAACAAAGAAGAGGAAGTCCGGGGGTTGTGAGGTGAAGAAAAACCACCCTATGGCTCCACGTCGCCCTGAGGATGCCCGAATGGGCGAAAGTGCTCCGCCAGCTAATAAAGAAGAAAAGAGAAGAAAGAAGAACTAATAAAGAACTAGATCAGAATTTCTTCCTCTCTCTAGCGATATCTGTCGATACCTAATTTTGGTTTATTATTCAATAATAAACCATTGTAATCGCCGTACGCCGTTAGCACTTTTCCGGCCAACTGTAAGAGCTAAAATTTGAAATTTTCACCAAAAATCAATCTCGGTCCTACGACGGCCCAATTCTTGAACCAACTGCTAGCTCAATTTTGAGGGTATTTTTGGGGGGTTTTGAGGGGGAGAAAATCATATTTTCCAAGGTTTTCAGAAAAATGTGTACGTGGTATCAAATTATATAGATTTTGGGACGCTGAATCGAATGAGACCATCGCCGGGTCGATAGCTTTATTGGTTCTCGAGTTATCGCAGCTTTTGTGCCGAATTTGGGAGATTTTTAAAATTTGACATGAGGATAGATAACTCGAGAGTTCTTGGAGCTATAAAAATCGTTCTATACTCATTGGAATGGTCGTCAAACACTCTCTCCAGCTGTATCGTTAGGCAATAGGTTTAGCATTAATTAGGAAATTGAGAAAAATAAAAATGATTAAATTACAATAGTTGCTACGGAGTTTTCCCTATAGTTACCATCTGTTTTTCGGTGGGAACGTTCACAAATGTTCGGAATATTTAAAATGACAAATGGATAGTCTTCTTAAATCAATATTGAAGTGAAATAATAATAAACCAGTGTACAATAATTTGCAGCGTTTTTACCTAGATATCGGAGCGGCATTTGTTGCGAGTGATTTTGCCGACGAAGCGTTCCTCACAGTTGGCCTACTTCTCTTCGTTACATACCGATGTACATAATAACATTTTTTTCCGCCGAATTGGGTTCTCAATGATTACGAATTGGAATCGAATTCGTTAGACAACCTTAATCTAATATTAATAAGAGTAGCCGAACACAGGAATGCATCACATTGAATGCAATGTGCACGGAGTGACAATTGCACCTAGTCGACGGGGTATTGTCGCATGAGATTGATTTTTGTCTCAATTTTACATCCGCTAAACGGAAAATTCGTAAAACGGCGTTCTTCTTTTTTGATTTTCCTCTTCACGAATTTTCTCATTTCATGAGGTCGATTGGTTTTATTATTTGGAAGCAACGGGGAGTATGATTTGTACGTGAAGTCGATGAAAAATTCGTAGTGAAAAATCGAAAAATGCGATGAAGCCGTTTTCGCATTTTGTTCCCGAAAATTATTAAAATGTATGATAATACATTCTCACCACAATTGATAGTTGAAAATAGATATCGGCCATTTTGTTAGAATTCCGTTGGGAAGTAGAGGATTCATTGGCGTTTGGGATTAAAAGCTGACATAGAGTAAGTAGTTCTGCTAAGTTTAAACTTGATTTTTTTTCGTTTGTCATTCACGTGCAAGGTACGCGAATTTGTTTCAGGAAAGTATTGAGAGCTTATCAAGACAGTTGGGACCATAGATGCAGACTTCTCTTTTGTTGTATAAGGAACACCGATAGGAGCAAGGTAAGCTGAGAACATTGGAGTTCATCAATCTGTAGAATTGACTGTAAAAATATTTCGCCATTCAATCATCGCTTTGGAAATCCAGCGAACATTGTGTATTTTTACGATTGATAATTTTTCTCGTACTGGGTTGGTGAGGGGGAGAAGAACTAGGCGACTTGTTCTCCGATTTTTTATTTACTGGCCGAGCACTTTCGCCCCTTCGGGTATCCTCAGGGCGATGTGGAACCATAGGTTACCACAGCCGATACCAAGGCTGTGGTAACCTATGGTTCCACATCGCCCTGAGGATACCCGAAGGGGCGAAAGTGCTCGGCCAGTAAATAAAAAATCGGAGAACAAGTCGCCTAGTTCTTCTCCCCCTCACCAACCCAGTACGATGAGAGATGCGACGACTCAACCAAGAAGATAATTTTTCTTCTCCAGAAGTGGCAGATGAATAGTTTGTTAATTATTCGAATATCTATCTCGTCGCTTTTTAGGCTGGAAAGGTCGCTTCATTCTCCCTTATCTCAACTCCGTATTATAGCAGGCCTCTAAAAAACGTCAATTGACCTTAAAGGGCAAATGTGCTGAGATAACATTGATTTATACGGAGAGGAAACTGCAGTTTCAACTCCGTTTCTGTGAACGATTTTAACAGTAAAAATGACTCATCGCCTCGTTATCGATTTCAGAATTCTTTCGCCGACATAGCGAGGCTATTATCTGATTTCTTCAGAGATTTAGACGTCGTGCCGTCTGACGTTGTGGCCGGCCTCGTGCTTCTTCGAAAGTATCAGAAACTAGAAAGAGAAACAAATGTCCGAGAGGTTTGTAATCCGATGATTTCGAGTTATTTAATGTCATTATTCTATCTTTATGGGCATTCGTAGTCATCATTAATGGTTAAATGTGCTTAAAAAAGGGAATTTGAGTGAAAACCTGTCGAACTTTAACTTCTTTCGTACGTTTTAAATATTTATTAATTTTTTTGTTGTAGTTGAAAAATCTAATTGCCTGTTTAGTAAGTATAATATGAAAAAAATACGCATTTTATTTTCCAATAGTTTTTTTTTTTAATTGAATTTACTAAAAATGTCACCTCAGAAACAAACGTATATAGCGTGCATTGCGTAACTATTTATTCAACTAGAAGCATAAATCGAATCTAGATATTTCCAGTTCAGTCAAATTATAGAGCTCTAGTTTTGTTCAATTATGATACGGCGTACAGAAAAGTAATGAAGATAAAGCGACTTCGATAGATCTTCTGATTAAGCCTGATACTTAACCCAACTCGAGTCGAAGTTCAATTAATTAAGCTCAGCTGTGTGTACTTTCTTCTCTAGAGATATCTCGTATCTTGCGAACGACAATATTCGAAACTTGAAGTGGCCGGGAACTTTCTTCACGAACGGAAGCCGTCGGTTTGCATATTAAATGCTACAGAATTCACAGTCCGCATTGCCGGATGACTGATAGCGAGTTCGTCGGTTTGTGGTGAAGAATTGTAATGCTCTATCTCCGGCGTAGCTTGCTTTTTAATCCTGCACAGGACGAGGCGCCGAATTTTTTATTAGATACGTCGCAATCGTCCGATTTCCGGACTCTGAGAGAGCTTTTACTTCCCCTTTCACTTATAGAAGGAAAATAATGCTATCGCCTTGAAAATAAAATTCAGGGAAATCGATCTGAAAAACTTACTCCGTTCACAGATGCGCAGAAAAATTTATGGAGCGTTAATGGTCAAAAAATGATAAACCTCGTATATCTTCGTCAAATAATTCAATACACTGTTTCCACGGTAGATATAAGTTCAAATGTTTCATTTTGTGAGAGTTTTAGTGCATTTCACTTTTTTATTTTTTATTTATTTATTTTTTTTTTAATGTAAACGTTGGAGTTGTGGTTACTTTGTTAAATCATAGGTTCCTTATGGTTACCGCCAAGTAAATGGCGGATTGTGACCATTAGAAGAAACATCATGATTTCACAAAATTATCGGAACTTCCACGTTTAAGTTTTGAAAAAAACACATAAAGTTCACGAAAACTCTCTCTCTATTTTTATTTCTGCGCAAAAATTCGTATTTTTGAACGATTTGGATCTGGAAGGGTTCATAATGGCGCTTGATTTTCATCATTAGATTCAAACTTGGTACTTACAAGTTATTCGCATTTTTATTCTACGTGGCGTTTTTCTACTTTTGACAGAAAAACTGGTCCGATTTTTCTTATTTTGTCTCGAAATAATTGGAAATTTTCATGAAAATGCTCGATATCGGTATCCGTTGAACGTGAATGTTTTCTTGTCTACCAGATTTGACTAGCCCTTTTCCTAATCGAAATGGTCCCTCTTATTGAGTTTGAATAGTAATTTCAATGTCGTCGATTTCCTCTAGCTTGGTGTTGAGAGAGGAAAGTTCACGAAAAAATGCTCACGGACAAACCGTTGCACCCACTGAAACTTTGCACACTGATCGTCAGATGTTGCCCTTCACCCCACTTTACCAAAATTCCTCCTCCTCCTACTCCACTTTCCCACGCCAGCTCCATTCACTCCATTCCGGTTACTTTTGGGTCCACCCTGGTATCTTAAACTGGGTGCTCTCAGGTACCCACACCTCGCTGTCAAAAAGCTGAATAACTGATAACAAATCTGAGGGGCCGTGGATACCTTGTAGTGGTGCTACGAAGCACTGATGCCCGAATGGGCGAAAGTGCTTGGCAGGCCGATAATAAAAAACAGGAGAGCAGGTCGCCGTGGTTTTCTCCCCCTCAACCCCAACAACGAAGAAATCTTAGGAGGTTCCAGGGGTGGATTCCAGTTGTGGAGATCCTGCACATTGAAATCGCAAAAAGAGGGGTCAAAAAATTCCAGTGGGAGCTCAAATATCCCTTGTCTAAGATTGTATGGCCTCCAAGGGCTACGCACCAAGTATTAGTTTGAAATGAAGTCAATGGTTTTTCAAATTGTTTTCAAAACTTTATGTTGGGATATTTACAGCATAAGAATGACACGTACGAGTACCTGAGCGGTGTGGCTGTGACTCCAAGGACCAAATTTCTGCCGCTGGGTGACACTAGACATTACAGGCATTTTGAGGCTGTGGTCCATTTTATGCACTACGCACTGGCTGCCTATGGTTGGCCGATGCTTCTCATGACGTCGCCTCTCTCCACATACTGCAAACTTTGCTCCAACCTTAGGTAATAATATATTTAGGGAATCTCTGTATATTTCCCGCTTTCATTGTCTAGTTGGAAGAAGGAAATTTTTGGAATTTTTAGCCGGCGAAAATGAGGACACGCTCGCCATTTACGAGAGCTTGGGGACAGGTATTAGTTTACTCGTGCAATATACTAGTGTCTAGTCTTGGTAACAACTGTGGCAATGCCATAGGCCGGTGGATAGAAGATCAGCATCGATTTTTTCTTATTTAGGATGGGAATTGGAAGAAAAAACTTTTTACACAAGCGTGACATCATTTCCCCCTGCTAAATGCTTCTCATAATCTCAACCAGGAGATTTTTGAAAGTATAATAAAAGATTTTTGCTCTTCATATGGCACTTTTCCAGCTCGTTTGCGTTTTTGTTGCCAAATTATAGAAAAATGAAGGGTGATAAGTGGCCAAAACTTCTAATTTCAGCTTTTCACACTGTTTTCGGTTAGCTAAAGTGCTCAAACAGAGAACTAAACCAGAGAGTGTTACAGTATTTTCTCGTCCTCATCTGGATTTTATTTCCACCATATCATAGTTAGCGGATTTTGTCCCGTTTGCTAACGCAAAAATGAATTCTTTTCAGGTGCATTTCGCAATGAACTTTGTTTATCGGCCTTAGGGACAAAAATCTTACGATAATTGAGCTTGTTTCACGTCTAGTGTATCCCTTGTACTATAGTCAATTTTATTATCATTCATCCTTTGTTTTCAGTTGTCTGTGCCGAACGCACGAAAATGTCGAAGGTGACAACTGTTGGAGTTGTAATTACGCCGCTCTCAAAGGGATGTTAGCACAAGGGCAGATCGCCATAGTCTATGCCACTTATCACGTTGACGTTGCCCAAACGCCATTTTTCGTTGCAGTCGACTACACGCGGTCGAAAATCGTAGTCAGCATCAGAGGAACTCTGTCGATGAAAGTAAGACATGGGTCAATTTATTAATTGAGAAACAGAGTCAGATTTTTTTTTTATTGACGCTTAGAGTTATTTTTTGGTGGAATAATAAGGATTTGCTTTCGACGGTGTCCGAAGCCCGTCAACATGAACCTAGGAGAACGCAAGATAGTGCTAACCTGTGTAGTACTAGTGTTTACTTATTCTGACTCACGTCTGATCCATTTGTACTTGCGTTCAACTCAACTAGCACCATCCAAAATCGATTTAATTTATTTTAATATTATGTGTCTAATATTTACACTATTTATTTTATTAGGTAATGTTTTTATTATTAAATTTTTTTTTTAATGCATGGTTTTCGGATACCAAGTTAATTTTATTTATAGTAGTAGCTGGTAGTTTATTTTATTCATAATAGAAATAAAAGGATGGAGTATTTTTTTAGGTTAACATTAATTCAATTGTATCGCTCAATGCCTAGTTTTGTTCATATATATATAATTCAATTATACTTAACGTCTCGATAGTTCATTGTAACTCGCAGATTTCAACCCCTGCTCGATTCTGTCGTTAAGCGCTAAATCTATGAGTTAGGTCTTGAGTTGTTGTGGGTGAATTCCGAAGTCAAATCCTTCTAAATCATAGCGTTGGTTTTTCGCTTAGTATTAAGTAATAAACTATTGCGATCGCCCGAGAAAAATAATTTTCTAACCCCTCCCCAAAATTTTATGTTCAACCTTTCAGGCTATGTAACATTTAATAAACCGAATATTTAATAAAAAATTCTGTCCGTCTTTCGTCAAAACATCTCTGAAGAAACTATACCTACATACATGAAATTATCTCCAAAAATCAAATTGGCCTGATAATGACTCAATTCTGTAGCCAAATTGCTATATTCCGAAGTTGTTGAGATATTATAGGTGAGTTGGATATAAATTTCTGTTGATCTTTGGATCGAATGAGACCATTAACGGTTCTCCAGTCAACCAAGAGCTCTTCTTCGCCCTTTAAAAAGTTTGACTTCCCATTTCCTATTTGTCCCTCAAAAAAAATAAAAAATAAAATAATAATAATAAAATGAAAAAAATAAATCTAAAATCTGTAAATAATGATTATTCTGCAGCAATTTCCAAATTTTTCACGTTTATAAAAATATTTTCAGGACGTCATAACAGATCTGAACGCCGAAAGTGAAACTCTCCCTCTCAACCCTCCTCGGGAAGACTGGCTCGGTCACAAAGTAGGTGTTGATATTATAAATTGTGATAGTTGGCCCAATATGTGACACTAATAATCTTAATTCTTTACCAGGGCATGGTCGAAGCGGCTGTCTACATTAGAGATAAATTGGATAAGGAACAAATCCTAACAGCGGCGATTTCCGAAGCTGAAAAAGGGCGCCCTGGTGAAAATTTCGGCCTTGTTCTAGTCGGCCACTCATTGGGCGCGGGGACTGCGTCTATACTAGCAATTCTGTTGAGACAAACCTATCCTGACTTGCAATGCTTTGCTTATTCGCCACCAGGAGGTCTTCTCAGGTGAGCAAATAATTATACTTGTCATAAGCTGATGTTATATTGTCTGGATGGTCTCCGAGTGGATGAGTGCGTATGCTATGATTTGAGGAAGCACAATTTCTATTCATTTATGCAAAAGTTCTATTCCTATATTTTCGTTAGGAACCGAAATTCATGGTATTTAGTGCGAATAATTTGGTTTATTATTCAATAATAAACCATTGTAAACGCACAAATTTTTTTCCAACCCTTCCTCAAAACTTGATGTTTCAAGTTACAAGCCATGTAGAATCCGAAGAGCCAATAAAAAAAATCTGTCCGCTCGTCTTCACCGTCATCACTTTTCTGATGAAACCATTCTTGGAAATTTTTACCAAAAATTAATCTTGGCTTGACACTGGGTCATTTCTTTAACCAAATTGCTACCTCAATTTCAAGGGTATTTTTGGGTGGTTTTGAGGGGTGGGAAATGCGTATTTTTCAACGTTTTACAGAAAAAGGTGTACTTATTTGGTATCAATTTCTAAAGATTTTTGGACGTCGAATCGAATACGACTATTGCATTATCTCGCATTTGCCAAAAATCGAGTTGCTGATTCATCGACAATTTTTATGAAACCTTTGGAATGGAAGATCTTTGAACCTATCAGTAAAAAATTCTTATTTTTCTTGTCGTCGTATTTTTTTACGTCCATGGGTTATGGGGGGATAAAAATCAGGCGACTTATTGATTATTGGCTGGCCAAGCACTTTCGCCCGTTCAGGCATCTTCAGAGTGACGTGGAGCGATATGGTCTACAGCCACTGTGGATTGAGCCTGTATTGGACCAAATTATGGTAATGAAGTAAAATATTTCTACTTGCCGAGTTGATGCCGATAAACCAGCAGTAAGAGGTTCCCAGGCATGTGAATCCTGCTTTAGGCGTTCTCCAAATCACTTGATTATATATTCGATATGTTTATAGACATTACATTTTGTTTAAAACTTCTCTCCAGATGATCATTGGATGATCATTGGTTGTACAATCCATCCAAGGGTGAGTGAGTGTTTCTTTTTACCTGAGATCGGCTCATTTTTATGCCCATTCTTTCTCAAAAATGTTGACTGCGTCCATAAGTGCACAGTCTGGTGCATCACGTTAGGATGATTATTATAGAAGTAGAATGACTCCCTCATTTTCGCTCAACCATTTTCTACAGTAGTTCTAAAAAAGGCAAATTTGTCATCGAAATGCTGGAAAATCGAAGCTAGAAAAAATTATTTAACGTGAATTATTCTTATGTTGCATTAGTATGCCGGCTGTTCAGTACACGAAGAGCTTCATTACTTCAGTTGTCCTTGGCAAGGACGTCGTTCCGAGAATCGGCCTTTACCAAATGGAGGCTCTTCGTGCCGACCTGATCAACGCCATCAAGCGAAGCAAAGAACCGAAGGTTTGTCCTTCGCCTAATTTTTTACGGATCGTTGTTTCTTTAGCTATCCTGATCGTATATTTCTGACGGTGTAGAAAAATATTAGAAATATTCTATGGCAGCGTTAAAAAAAAAAAAAAAATTCTAGTGGAAAACGATCGCCTGTTCGGTGGTTTGCTGTGACGGCGGTGACTCAACGGACGTCGAGAGCATGTCAGCCTACCATGCGGAGAAAATAAACGCCCGTGAAGCGTCCGTTTGCCCGTCAGATTCGACGATCGCCTTAACGTTGCATCAGCCACTTTACCCTCCCGGTTCGATTATACATGTCGTCCGCCATCATCCTTCCAAGGCTGAGTGAGTGTTTATTTTTACCTGAGATCGGCTCATTTATATAATGAAACATGAACTGGAATAGGCGACTTTTAATTCTTTGCCTAATGAAGGGGAAACCGGAAGCAGTTCTTCGTAATTTTTATTCCCTTCCTGCTACTTTCGCCTCTTCGGGCATCGTCAGGGTTTGTCTGTAATAGAAGGATAGAAAACAAAGAGATAGTCACAAATTCCGCTAATTTTAAATGAGTTATATTGTTAAAATAAGTATAAGTCAATAATTAGTCCAAGTTATGTAGTTGATATTGTTAAAATTAGTGGAATTCGTGATCTCTTCGTCTTCTATCCTCGCAGAATGGTATTCCCAATCTCAGTGCAAGTATAAAAAAACTTTATACACATGCATTAAAACTTCAAGTGGGGTTAAGTGCTTGAGAATTATAGAGACTGAGTCGCTTTATCAGTCTCCTTTTCGACGATATGATTAATCGTAATAATGATAACAAGTTTTGTGTAAATGCGCAGTTATTTAAATAAATAGCGAACATGTCTCTGTAGCAAAGCTTTTGAAAATATAAAAATATAATTCTACAAAAAAAAATTATTTTATATTTATTTATTTATTTTATTTTATTTTATTTTTTTGTGGAAAATTCATATTATCAAGCTTTTAATGTTTCCTCAAAAAAAGTCTCATTCGTCATTTTTCTCATTCGAATTCTACTTTGAAATGTGAAACTTCAAATCTTGAAGGGTGCTTGAATTATTTCGTGCGCAACGGTTTGAAGAGGTGTCCGATTTCAATTGCGAATATATCCTCCTTCCAATGACTCCGCTTATTCATCTCATCGTATCTACTGAATTCCCTTTTTGTTAAACGTCATCGCTTAAATTTCACGTTCCTCGTCACAGCTTGAACTGTCGCTGTTCTATCTGAAAGTTGTTCTCTCTGTTGTCGCCGTGTAATCTTCTAGTTTCTGTTATTAAGTAATTAAGTAAATCGTATGAACGGGGTGTTGAAAAAATGCTTTAACCTATTGTACGTACTATTTAATCATCCGAGAAGAACGAAAAACAGCGTCTCTTCGCAATCTGATCTGAAAAGGAATTTTCAGCATTGATGATAGCAATTAGATAGATTTTTAGCAATCTATAATTGTTTTCTGATTTTGCTAACCCTTTCATAGGGAGAATTCAATTTCGCATCAAGCGATAAAGTTCTTTTCACGACCTGTTACGACGTCCGTAAACACCTAGGGCATCGCACCTAAAATTTTAACGATCGTCAGGGAATAATGACCCAACACACGTTTCTAGGAAAACGCCAACTGGCTTATCTTTATTGATAACTGATAGCCGATACAAAATAAATGATAGACATAACATCCGTCCCCTTTTGAAGAAAATAAATAACAGTACTTCTAATAAACGAGATGCAATGTCTCTGCAAATTGAAAATCAGGTTGGCACAAAACGAGAGGGCTGCTTCCTGGTTCGTTGAGGTCGCCTGCCTGATGATAGGGGAGAATCCCCGGTAGCCGGGGTTGCTCGGTCGGTCGGGGGGACTCTGGGAGGTGTTGGGGTGGAGAAACCTCGGCACAGAGGGGATAGTCCCGTATCGTCAAAAACTGACGGTGAGGAAGGGGCTGGATCCTCATCCAAAGGTTCACTTGACTCCTTCAATGGCACGCTCGACTCCTCCAATGGCACACTGGAAGCTGGCGAATCTCCTGGTGGTGCGGTTGGGGCGGCTTCGGAACTAATGACCTGGTCGAGGTGTCTCCTCCAGGTGTGACCCTCTTGAGTCTCCAGTTCGTATTGTTGGGGTCCCAAAACCTTTGTGATGTGTGCTCTGGTCCAACGAGGTGGATCAGAACGATAGTCCTTGGTCCACACGGCGTCTTCAACATTGAAGGTGACTACTCGATGTCCACTGTTAGCAACCATCTTTTCCTGAGAGACTTCTGAAATGCCGTCAGCGGATGGTCTGAGAGGCTCGAACAAAGTGCGCACCTGGCGCTTCAACAACATGTTGGCTGGCGTTTCTTTCGAGGTCGCGTGTTCAGTGTTTCTGTATTGAAAGAGAAACTTGCTGAGAGCAATGGCGAGGGGCTGTCTCTTTTCATATATAGCTTTCTTCAGAAAATTCTTTACGATCTTAACGGCGGATTCAGCCGCGCCATTCGTCTGCGGGTGGAACGGCGCTCCAACGTTGTGGCGAACACCAATGCCCTCGAGGAAAGACTTCAACTCCTGACCAGTGAAGTAACGGGCGTTGTCAGAAGTTATTGAACGGGGTATCCCAAAACGCGCAAATAACTCGGACAACTTTTCAATTGCGGTTTGCGCGTTGGCTGAACTCACAATAAAGGCCTCGATCCACTTGGACGTTGAGTCACAAACGACAAAAACATTCAACTTCCCATTGTTCATGGGGCCCAAGAAGTCCATATGTAAACGGGTCCACGGAACAAGAGGATGTGGCCATGGGATAAGGGTTGACTTTGGTGGGGAACTCCTGAATCTGCAGCATGTCTCGCATGAGGTAGCGGTTGCTTCGATGTCCGAGTCCAACTTGGGCCACCAGAAGTAATTTCGGGCGTACGCCTTCATCTTCGTGGCCCCCAAATGGGTGTCATGAAGCTCATGAAGAATTGCTGCTCTGAGTTTCTCCGGAATGACGATCCTATAACCCCAGAATAGGCATCCATGGTCAATCGTCAATTCATGTTCCCTGTGGGTATATGGTTTAAATAGGTTATCTGCCTGATTCAATTTATGGCCTGTCATTATTCGTGAAACCACTTGCGAAATTACCGGGTCTGAGCGTGTGTGGCGTCTGATGATTTTCCAATTGACGCGGAAAGGACAGGTTTCCTGTATGAAGTTAAGATGCGAAATATCATCCAAACTGTCGTAGCCTGGAGAATCTGAAACGCTTGTTTCCATTCTGGAGAGGAAATCAGCGCCATTTTCTTGTGAGCGGACACATTTCAATGTGTAATTGTATCCCGATAAAAGGTATGCCCAGCGTTGAAGGCGGTTGGCCGCGTAGATGGGCACCCCCTTACGTTCACCGAAGATGTGTAGCAGTGGACGGTGGTCAGTCACCAATTCAAAACATCTAGCAAACAAATAATCCCTGAATTTAGTTACGCCGTACACAATTGCGTACGCTTCCCGCTCGATTTGTGCGTACTTACGCTGGCAATCTGTGAGCAACTTCGACGCATAAGCTATCGGGCGCTCGCTGCGATCCGGGTAGACGTGCGAGAGGATTGCTCCCACTGCTTTGCCTGACGCGTCCACCGTCAGTCGAAGCGGTAAATTCGAGTCAAAATGAGTGAGGACTGGACGGGACGTCAAAATCCTCTTCACTCTCTTGAAAGCATAATCGCACTTACGACACCATGCCCATTTAACGCCCTTGCGTAGCAGGAAATATAATGGTTCCAATATTTTAGCTGCGTCGGGAACAAATTTTATATAGAAAGTCACCATACCCAAAAATGAGCGTAACGAATCTGCGTTAGTCGGGATAGGACACTGGGTGATGGCTTCAATGTGTTTATCAGTTGGGTGGCAGCCGTCTTGGTCAAAAATGTGACCTAAATATTCAATAGATGATCTGCGGAATCTGCACTTTTCTGGCTTGACACGCAAGTTGGCATCTTGAAGTATCTGCAGAACGGCTTCCAATCGCGCATCATGTTCTTTGGCATTCGGGCCAGAAACTACGATGTCATCTAGTAGAACTTTCACCCCTTTAATGTTTTGAAGTAGGCGTTCCATTACTTCTTGAAATTCGTCGGGAGAATTTGAGATTCCAAAACATAGCCTGCTGTACTGGAAAAGACCCTTGTGAGTGTTAATTGTCGTTAAACCGCGCGATTTCTCTTCCAACTCACATTGTTGAAACGCATCCCGTAAATCGATTTTTGAAAACAGGCGAGCTCCCGCAAAATCGCTGCACAGGTGCTCCATAGTTGGCAGAGTATAACTGCTTGGTTTCAAAACTGCGTTTAACGTCAACCTGTAGTCACCGCATATTCGTATGGTTCCATCCGCTTTTAGAACCGGTACGATTGGCGTAGCCCAATCGCTTCTACTCACAGGTTCCAATATTCCGTTCAAAACAAGTCGGTCGATCTCCTTGTCAACTCGTTCCCTCAAAGCTATTGGAAGACGGCGAGCTTTGAAAAATTTTGGAACGGCATTCTCACGAATTTTTAGCGACAATTTGTATTTCGAAAAGGTTCCCATCGATTTGTCGAAGACTTTGGAATATTTATTTAAAATTGCTTCGATCTCCGCCGGTGCCTCAAATTCTGTTTTGAACAGTGGGGAGCATTTGAGTAGTCGGATCCCTTCGCGCCCGATCAGTGGAGGCCCTCCGTGTTCCACTACATAAAACGTGAGATTGCTCACTGTTTTGTTCGTTTTAACCGGCAAAGTGATCTTTCCCAAAGGTTGGATGACGTGGCCGACGTAATCTGACAGGGAAATGTCGTTTGCCAGTAATTTGGCATTTCTAAAATGACGATCTCGATATTTTGCTGACATAACGTTATAAAACGATCCCGTGTCGATCTCCATGACGAATTTTGATCCCCAAATCTCGAGATTCATCGTATATGGTTTAACAGCTGCTGACGGAGAGTGATTTATGAGATTAAAAATTGAGTCTCGCAAATTAATGTCGTCATCAACATCTGTCTCTTCAGCCTGCTGTGGATCCAAATATTTATGGCCTTTCCTGGCTCTGGACCGAGAGGGCTTACTAGGGCAAACAGACGCTAAATGGCCTTTCACTCTACAGAGGTTGCATGAATATTCCTTGAATAAACAATTTGCTGAATCGTGGTTACGACGACCGCAATGTCGGCAACCGATTGGCATCTCCGTGCGTTCCGACGTAACGGATTTTGACAGAACCTTACCCCTTTTCCGTTGACGAACTGAAAATACGTCCGCTGGTTCAGATTTGATAGCAATACTGGAACGCTGCCGTTTTTCTTCCATGGCAGACTCTTTACCCGTTGCTATATCGACCAATGCGGCTAAAGTCAGTGACGGTTTGGACGGGTCTTCTTCGAATAATCGATCCTGAATGGGACCTTCACCATAGCCGGAAACAAATAAATCGCGGACGATAATCTTGAATTCATCTCCGTACTTGCAATCGGCGGCGAGACCTTTTAATCGCGCAGCCCATTCGCGCGCAGTTTCTTCTTTGGCGCGTCGCGCAGAATATAATTTATGACGGGTTGAGAAATACGATTTGGAAGGTGCGTAATGTTCCAACATCATCTTTGTCAGCGTCACATATTTTGCGTCTGACAATTTGTCGGGAACGCATAAGCTTTCAACCAACTTATAAACTTCGTCAGAAACCAACGTGAGGAGCGTCGCTCGCTTTTTCTCATCTCCGTCGATACTTTCACGGATGAAATAGTTTTCTAACTTTTCGTAGAAAACTCGGAAATCGTTCGATCCGTCGAAATAAATGCCTCGCAGACTCGTTCCGTCCATGTTGATCTTGTCGGGCTCGGATGCGTAATCTGACGCTTCAACAAACCACCACTTAACGGCCGCGGGCCTATATTATCGAATAACGGAATTCAATTTTTCCTCGTCGCCAAAATGTTACGACGTCCGTAAACACCTAGGGCATCGCACCTAAAATTTTAACGATCGTCAGGGAATAATGACCCAACACACGTTTCTAGGAAAACGCCAACTGGCTTATCTTTATTGATAACTGATAGCCGATACAAAATAAATGATAGACATAACACGACCGTTTATTATCTGTTTGCATTAAAAACGCATGATAATTGTGTGCTTATTTTTGAATAAATTCGATGCCCAGTCGGACTTGTGTACATGTCTTCTAACTCTGTCTACTCGATTGATTAATTCATATGATGTTGTGTTCTTTAATATTCGTCATATTTTACCATCGTGCTTCATTCGTTCAATGTGCTTTTTTCTTGAAGGCAAAAATACGAGAAGAAATGGCGGTGAGTTTGACGTTTGCTAGCGTTTTGCTCCGTGTGATTAGCTGACAAGATTGCATGATACTTCAAATGTTTGCACTGTTAAGCATTCTACCTATTATGAAAACAAATTACGTGCACATCACTGAATTTTGTGGTGCGCATTCTGTTTCAATTATTTGACATTTTTTAATCCCTCAATATGCAATTTTTCTGTTCTCATTAGGAGAGCTTAACTCAAGAGGTCCCCATATATTTTGACTTCGTTTTTTTGCTTATTTTTACTTCAATTTTTTGAGCAATTTTTTTCTTTGAACTATACAAAAAAACCTGAGTGCAACCCTCGCTCTCATGTGCCCACTAAATCCCCTAGTTTATAATTTTAGTTGTCGAACTATTGTTCTTATCAACCGTCAATATTTTCACTGATGTTGCTCCCCTAGGTATTGATCAATCCTTACTAATAACCAGATCATTAGCCAACCTGGGCATACCTCATTTGATGAATTTACATCACCGTGAATGGAGCTTTGTGATTTTTATACTATTGTGCACCTTCACTTTTCTTGAATGCTCCCGAAATATTTTTCTAATTTTGACAATTTCACTGCTTTTGCATTTGAAACCGCTCGAAAATGATCTCCGTTTTCATTGCATTCATCACCTGTTGGAAGGATGGATTTTTAACCTGTAATTCATTTGATTACCTTTGATAATAATCAATATTATCGTTCCAATTACTGAATGCCAGGTCTTCTATCGAGGAATCAAGTTGATAATGTGGCTACTTTTTACATTGCAGCTGTTGAGGCCAACCTAACAGTTTTTCGTAGGGATACAATTTTTCCATGGTGTCCTTTACTTCATGCTTGGCATGTGTCGGACGATTGGGTGGCAAAAGAGATGTTGATGTCCATGTCAGCAAGCCGCACTCCCTTCAGTGATTAATATTTTAAAATGAAAATAAAAAATGACTGAAACCTACTCATCATTAATAAAGCAATTTTGCACAAATATCACAGACAGAATGAACCAATGGTGTGCATAGATCACACAGTACTTCCATGTTTGAGTCAGTAACAGGTATAAACAATATAATATAATCAAGAAAGTCTCACAAAGGTTGCAACGGTAGTACTGTTCAACTATTATTGAAAATTTTACTAACATGGAAGCAAAGATAAAAATCAAACGTTATCTGCTTGCCATGAAGACAATTTTAAGACTGACCTATCGAGAATTTTGACTTTTATGGCTTGTAAAAAACACAACAAACAAAATGGAAATATATTTTATTGCTTATATCTTGAAGTACTGTGCGTTAGGTATTGAAATTTTGATCACGTCATCTTATTTGCTCTAGGGGTCATTTCCTGAAGATATTGCATCGAATTAGAATGATTTCAATTTGGATGATTTAATTTCTCTATAGATTAGAATTGCTCCCACATACTGAGAATTAAAAGATGTTAGTGTCAGATTCGCTCTAAATTGACCTTCTAACTTGGCCGTCCACTTATCCTCTAAGCCGTAACTAAAGAGGGTGAATCACCTGAACTTGTTATCTTTGTCTGGTAGATTCCTGGAGACGTCCGGGGAATTTAAACAAGGTCCAATCACATACGAACAAAATTATTATATTGCAAAACTAATAAAACAAAGCCCAAGCTACTTACAAGCTCTACGAATTTACTTAAGTCCTAGTGATTGTTCCTGATAGTCTATTCCCCAAACCACTCGCCAGGTGACGTCACACGAAGGTGACGAGAAGTGCTGGAGTGTTATTGTCAGCGTACCTTAGTCGCAAGTGTTTTGGGGTTTGCCAGGCAAAGTTCCTCCGCAGAAGCTGACATTTCTTCTATTGGCCGATGTTGGAGTTGATCTGCTTGGTTGTTCTGATGGCTGGAGGATCAGAGTTTCGTGGGTGACCTTGTCACTTGGAACTCCTGATTCCAAACCTCGATTTTGGAGTTCTTCTGATACCTCGCCTCAGATCTGAGGAGGTGGGACCATTTTTATTAAACTGGGGGAAACTTTCAGCGTGGGAAATTGCGTTTCCTCCCTTTTCTCAGGTGCTCCACCAATTAGATTGCACTCGTGAGTTTGCCAGCATCAGCAGTACTGCTGACACGAGGCAACCTTGGTGGTTCTGGTCATATTCCAATACACAACACATGAGTAATGGAATACGACCAGTTGAAGGGGTCATTGTTCCTGTGTGGCGACGGATATCGGGTAGCTGACTTTTCAGCGCCTGTCTGTGATATTCCGAAGCCAACAAAGTATAAAGAGGAGAGTCTGAAAGAGTATAGAGCTGAAGAGGTCTTGGTGAAACATCTGGCGATGAAGAATAAATTATAAGTGGTAGTGGAGTTGTTTGGGACCTGCTACTAGTTGTTTTGGATCAAACACAAAAAGAAGATACAAGAATAAAGATCCTTATTATAATAAGTAAAATACGCAAAGCTTGCTGTTGCGATCCATTCCTCAATCAGTCCAAAAACCATCGGAATATCTTCTTTTCTTACAGTGCACCAGCTCAATGAGTTTGGCTCTCCAGATAATGTGTGTGGTACCGAAATCTAATAAATCATATCTCACCGCAATATAATCACTCATATTCATAGCAATAATTTTACCCTTTGATTCGTTCTTCTTCAGCCGAGTGGTGAAGCGGAGGGATCCCGTTTACCAGGCCGTCTGGGCCAACAATACAGACTTTGACGAAGTTCTCATTTCGCCAGTTATGATCCAAGATCACATGCCTGACAAAGTGCTGGAAGCATTGAACAAGGTATGATTTTTGAATTGACAATATTTTTCATACTTATATCAAAGTGCATCTTTCAATACTTAAAAATTTCAGCTATAGTTATTATCTTTTTTTCAATTAGAAATATCATTTTTATTCTTAAGCTATTTTCAGCACGATGCAATGTCACTAATATGCTGTTTTGTCTCTGGTTAGCTTTCGAGAATCACTCATGTCGGAATTTTTGGGTTAATTCGCATGGCGAAGCATGATTCAATTGTTTTTATAGTGTCAGCATATTTTGTACATTGTAGTGGTGGCAGAGTCGTAGCCTGAATCTGGAAATAGATGGTGAAAATAGCAGGCAAGTTAACTGATGATTTTTTCAAAAATGTCTCGTCTGGTATGGGCCGTTGTTAAGGTAAAACGACTTGTAACGTATGCTACTTCTTACTGCAGTGACCTCAACTTCAAATTCTTTCTGAGTTCGTATAGTCCCAAATTTCACCATGTCTGAAATTCAAAAATGTGACTTTGTATACAAAAATCCTTCTTCGAGGTGCTCTAGAGGGGCTCTAAACCAATTAATTTCACCGTCTTGTTGAACTGTTGACTCTATGCTTACTAACATAGCTTTCTATTGTTGTAACAGCATCTAACAAACATTTAACCGGCGTTAAGCATTTGAAGCATTGCAGAATTATTTTCTTTCGCTTATCACTGTTTGCTTGGCATTTAGAGCTGCTTAATTTGCCATGTGTCTTAACCGATTTTATTTTCAATTATTTTCCCTCCGGTTTTCGCTTCTCCTTTTATGATTTTGCCCATTATTTGAGAACAGGTTTTGCACCATCACAATGCCCACAAAGGCTACAAAAGCTTCCACACGATTCACGAGATCGTCCGAACCACAACATCAGTGGAAAGCACCGGAGTCCGCGACGTCAGGTAGTTACATATCCGAAGACCGATCAATCCTTGTATTTGAACCCCCTGTGACTTTAATACATTAGCTGATGAAAACTTTGATGGACGCAATGTAGAACGTGTTGATTAGGTAATTCGAAATAGGATTTAGATGGAAAGGGGACTGTAGAGCACAGACTAGTACATTTTGATGAATGATATAGAATTTTGCTTCTACTCATGGGCGAAGGCAGGTTTCAGCTGAAGTAAGAAGAGTCAGGGTTGCTCCTCATAACTAATTCCACCTGCCTTGAGCATTTGGTGAGTACAAATGCACGTCAGAGACTTCTCAGTTCGGAGAAGGAGGCGCTTTGGGTCTGCAAGCTGTCCAGACCACTTCAAGTCTTTGAGAAATGGAAGATTGCATTCCGTTTTGCACACCCTGGAGTATTCGCTAGGTTCTGTTGACATGTGCAGTACGACCTCCACAATACGTTGGCTCGTTAGCTTCAGAGCTTTACCAAGCTCAATCAATCTTTGCAATGGGAACTCTTCTCATGTCCTTGATCAATTCCATCAATGGCTACCAACAGATTCTCATTGTACAAACATTACAAAACAGTACATGTTCTTGATTATATAATGTCCATTCGTGTTTATTATTCAATTATAAACCATTGTGACCGCCCAAGAAAAAATTTTCTAACCCCCTCAAAGTTTGATGTTTTATGTTTCAAGGTATGAAGAATCCAAATAACCCATAAAAAAAATTCTGTCCGTCCGCCAACACTTCTCTGAAAAAACTATAAAAGCTAAATTCTTGAAATGTTTACCAAAAATCAATCTTGGCCTGACAATGGCTCAATTCCCAAATTCCACCTAGGTTATTACCGCAAGTCCCTAAAGCAAAACAACCAGCAATACCCCCACCGCAATGAGAGCAGTCTTGATCCAACGAACGATAATGGTGCGGGAAGGGGGCGCGACTTTTCCTGTTTTGATTGAAAGGCGCCGAACAATCTGTTACTTCTGATGAGCCTGTGACTGGCAGAGAAATTCGCGACCCAGCTGACGATTTCAAATATTGTTTCCTCTTATATCGAAGTGGATTTCCATCCAGATTGCTGGCAAATGAATCTGTCTTTGAAACATGTAAAGGCCACACCAGATAATTTTTAAGTGGACTGCACCAGGTAACAGAAGTGTCAGAACCCCGATCTACAGCAATAAAAGAAGACCTTACAAGTCGCAACACTTCAGAATGCCTAAACGCATTGAGAGGGTCAATTTCTCTCCACTGAATAAGAACGTTCACATCTCAAATCTGGCGCTTCAGTTGAGGCTGAGCTATTCCCGTCAGAATTTTTGAACCTGAAAGTATGAAGGATTCTAGAGGAATTTGCAAAAGTAATGATGGCAGACTTGTAAACACATATCATACAAACAAAATCCTTCGTCGGGATGAAATATGCCACTTACTGTCCCAGCTATTGGGGAGTTGGACTATTTTGTGCAGAATCATTGACTCTCGTCCACACAAGCACAATGATCGGTAGGTGTTTAGAGGGATCCACTGAGTCAAGCGAAGGCATATACCCCAATTATACCTTATCACCAATTTTTTATCAATCATGTTAGTAGACATCGGGGTTTTCATCAGGTAAATACGATCACCTCCTTTCCCTTTGATGACAATTGCAATGGACCTGCTGTTCATGTTCCTGAATTACGTCGCACTAAGTACCAATGGCAGTACTGATTTGCAGTGGTCCTGCTCGAGTATCTCAAATTGTTTGTGTCCTTTGGAAATCCAGCTCCTTAACCATTTGCGCCCCAATAATTGAGGGGTTTCCTTCAAGACATGAGTCCAAAATTAGGAAAATACGGTTTAGGGCGTTGTTTTATTCTTGAATATAATTATGCAACATTAGGTGACAAGTTTAATGTTTTACGTTTCATGGCATGTAGAATACGAATATCCAAAAAAAAAAAAAAAAACTGTCGGTCCACTGTTTGTCGTCAACACTTTTCTGGCAAAACTATAAAAGCTAAATTCTCGAAATTTTCACCAAAAACCAATCTTGGTCTGACAATGGCTCAATTCTTTAGACAAATCGCTACCTCAATTTTAAGGGTATTTTTGAGGGGGAGAAAATTCGTATTTTCCTACGTTTATCGGAAAAAGGTGTATATGGCACCAAATTCTTTGGTTTTTTTTTATGCTGAATCGAATGAAACGAATGAAGGTCGATAGCTTTATTGGTTCTCGAGTTATTGCAGCTTTTGTGTTGAATTAGGAAGATTTTTAGAAATTTGGCATGAGACCAAACTTGAGAGTTCTTGGGGCTAAAACAAATCGTTATATTCTCGTTGGAATGGTGTTCGAACACTCTTCAGCTGTAGTTTTTGGGTGAGAAATTTAGCTTTCAATTTGCATTTGCTGCGTTTTTTGTTGTATTTCTGCTATTCTATACCTATTTTTAAACGCAATACCTACAAAAATGTTTCGATTTGAGCGTCTTTGTGTAAACTTTCAGTTACATATTCTCTAACATTATACACAATTAGTTCGAATATTTGTGCAATTTTTATCTTCCTCCTAAGTAAAGCTTTCGACTATTTTTCGTTTATCTACTCATTCATTTTTCAATATTCCTTAAAATACAGACGACCACAATATTCAAAGAAATTTTAGCAATAACTAAGCATTGTGGCAGCTGGGAGTGATTATGCAAAATTGCAGTCTTCAGCTTAATCAAATTTTTGAACTTATGTCGTTCTTGTAGGAAACCTCTCAATTGAGTACTAATTCCAACTGTTCCCCCGCTATTGTCTGGTGTCGAATAAAATAATGTGCAAAGGAACAAATCAAAATTGGCGAAAAGTATAGGAGTTTTTCTCATAATAGAATGTCATAATTAAGTCTTTTTGTATTGATGAGCACTTTTCTGAAATTGTTTTGCTATCATATTGATGTCGGGTATTAATATACTATTTCGATAGAGTTTTAATCGTTCAATCATCAGATGGAATATCTTCGTAGCTCTGAAACTGAAAGTATGTTTTTGTCGAAGTTAATTTTATACAGCTGACTGCTCGAACCCTCAGACACCGCGAACCTACTTGGTAAGTATCGGAGGAAAGGCTCTTGACGAGTCATTTCCATTAGGCGCTTTCCCTCGCATGATTGTTTTTCCATATTCCTTGCCTTCTAATCGCCATTCTTGTTATTTCGCATGCTCACGATTTCAATGTTGATAATATTTGATGTTTAAGTTTATCATCTCGTCCTTCATTAAAAATAGTGGTTTGTACATTTGTTCAATATTTGTCAGTTGAATAGAAAGTTAAGAAAATGGCTCGTTGTACAAATTTTCAGTTCCCGTTGAAACACGTGATAACAGCTAATTATTGCCTAAAGTTGAACAATCAATGAAGTCCGTTTAAACAGTCAATCTCCACTTCTCATTTTATTGAAGCAGTCATTCGAAAAAGTATGAAAAGTTCGTAATTTTTTATGTCAACTAGAAAATGCATTACTTTGAGAGAAATAAAGATATAGCATTCCATGATACAAATTTTATAATTGGTTCAAAAACAGAGTAAATTTTCAGAACGGCATCTAGTTCGTGATTTTGGCTGCTTTTTAGGGCTTTTTAATTCCGTGTTGACGTAGAAAATTTCTGTTGAAATTGTCTGGTTTAATATGTGCCTGTTCTTCAAACTTACATATTTTATATTTTTCATGCTGTGAGGGGAGAAAAACCAGGCGACTCATTCTCCGACACCAAACACACATTAGTAAAAAAACCTTCGTAAATACAAATTTCCCCCGTCGTTAAAACCCCCCAAAAAATAAGGTAGCGATTTGGGTAAAACATTGGGCCATTTTAAGGCCAAGATTGATTTTTGGCGAAAATTTCGATAAAGTAGCTTTTATAATTTCATCAGAAAAGTTTCGACGGCGGACGGACAGAAATTTTCTTCTTCTATATTCAGATTTTTCATACATCAAGTTTTGAACAGAGGTTCGACAATTTTGTTCCGCAAGAACGAAATAAGTACATGCGCTTGGCAACACTGTATATCAATTCTGTCATTGTAGAGTCCAGCAAAGATAATGAAAATTTGGAAATTGACGATGACGACAACAGCGACGGATGTGATGATTAAAGGGTTATCGTGATGAACTTGGTTTATTATTAATAATAAACCATTGCAATCGCCCAAGAAAAAAAAAAATTCAAACTCCCGCAAACATCAAAATTTGATGTTTTACGTTTCAAGGCATGTATAATCCGAATGTCCAATAAAAAAATTCTGTCAGTCCGCCGCCAACACTTTTCCCAACATTTGTGCCGGCAGGGGACTAACGAGCAGTCATTGATGACATTTAGTGTTATTCGAGTAAAATTTAAATAAAAGGCTGCATGTCCGTCGAAGGCAGAGGTCGCAATGCTGGTAAGCAGCCGGTCTCCTATCTGCTTATTCTTCCATCACATATATATCGCACTTCTATGTTTTATTATGTTTCTATTTCGGCGAGTTACGTTGCCCCATCCCTTATAATAAAACACCTTTGCTGGCAAATCGAAATGTGATCATGGTTCATGAAACGCTTTCCATGTTACCAGTGTGAACTAGCTTTAACACGAGGTTGGCTAACAGCGTAATTTGCATTGGTTCGAGAAACCGACCATCAATGTACCATTTGACTGGGCTATCTGGTTGCCTTGGTGTTTGCAAACAATAATTAGAGTAAAGGGAAGGCTAATCAATGCTAATCAATAAGGACTTGTTCAATAAATGATCAACATTCCCAGTCAAACTAGAGCATACAATTATTGTTTATGAATTCTCCGTTTAAACGGAGTATGGTACACCAGGCTCTTGAATTTTTTAAACATGCAATCGGCTCTGATTATTGTTTTTGTCTATACAGGTTATAACAAGTTTGGGCCCTGCGAAACCTCAACGATCGTCCAATGAAAACAACAACTCTTCATTGGGCGGGCCGGAAATGCTGGAACATGATCGTCTCTTGGCCGGATCCAGTGGCGGATACTCTACTACCAAAGCTGCCAAGGTTTATTTTGAAACGAGCTTCACCGCGACGAGCGAGTTTGGTTTTGCTGGTGGTGTCGGAAACGGAAGTTTGGCCTCTTTGCTGTACGCAGCTGCTTCCAATCAGCATCAGCCGCCCGACTACTTGTCAAGCCCACTGAGCGGTGATTGGTGCGGAGTCGCTCCGCTTGCTGCTCCCGAATCATTATCCGATCTCTCTACAATAGGCCCGAGTATCCGTTTCGACGATGACGTAACTCGCGTCAGTTGTTCCACAAGATCGACAACGTCATCATCCACGTCCTTGACTGGTGAAGTTGAACGTCGACGCCGTTTTTTCTCCCGCCTGTTTCGCAAGAAGGATTCGTCCGCGCCGCGGCGCGATCGCACGACATCGTGCCCCGTCGATGTTTTACCTTTGCGCATATCTAATTCCGAAGTGATCGGTACTCATTCGCAACCGATCGGTTCGTCGTCTGAATCATCTCCATTACTAAGCAGTTTGCACCTCTTGAACGACAGAAACTTTCTGACGTCAACGACGAGCGGACCTGAAGATCGCTCCCTGGACGATCGATCGCCAGATGATCGATCCTTAGACCTGGAGTCGCCCGCATCTCTCGGAGCGGGGAGTCTTCTTGAAGACATTGAAAGATCGCTTGGGGTTTGTCTGTCACGGCCTGCCTCTGCTGAACTGCCGCCGCCCGGCACTCCCATTCTTTACCCAATCAACGACCCCTACACGTAGTTAGTGTCAACTGTTTAGAAAATTTTCCTTCCTATTTTCGTCAGTTGAATTCTTATACATTTCTTTTGTAAAATGCAGAGATTTTCGTTGTGGTATTGTTAAATTGAACTTCTACATAGAAATGGATCCTTCCTAATTTTGTAAATAAGATATTTATTTCTTGGTTTTGAAGTTTGCGGGGGAGAAAAACTGGGCAACTCGTTCTCCATTTTCTTTATTGCCCGCCGAGCTGTGTAACCTCGAAACATTTATAACTACGCTTGGTGTATAATTATTGCTAAACTTGTCAGGTATTATCATTTTCATCCAGTTAAACCAAAGTTCCTTCTCATTCCTAGCTTTGGATCCATTTCTGTAAAGAAGATAATTTTCAATATTTCCTATCAAAGGCAATATCAAGCTACTGGAGAATCATTGATAATTTTTTGTCAAGAATGATTTTTTTTCATCGGAAAACATTGTATTCCCCCTTTTTTATTTTCTCAAAATTAATCTTACATCTCACGCATGACAAGAATGATGTCGGTAACAGCTCTCAACACTCCAAGATATTCCTGGCAAATCAGAGAATGATGTGAGAAATGGACAGTCGATCGTTTTTATTGTTTTCAGAACCATTGAAGGGCAACTGTGATAGTAGCTTTGCTGTAAACGCCCTTCAATTTTCTTAGCAGTTATTCCGCTTATATGATTTTCTTCAGTATCGATCAATTTTTGCTGATCAGCCTTTTACTGAGCGGTTATGGGCATCAAGTGACAATTTATCAGTTCTTTTGGAACAATCTTGAAGAAAATGGTGAAAATATTCCGTCGCTCAAGTTCTAATCACATTATTTCAAGTGAGCTACGTAAATCCATGAATTTTCTAGTGAAAGTAATTCCGTAAACTTAGCTTTTCTTTATTTGCATTAATATTCGTGACAATTGTTGCTAGAGATTGGCCAAGACATATGAAACAAGTTAGGCGGTGTCAGAACTAAGTGAAGATTTTGCTAACCGACGGATTTACTTAACTAAAATAGAATAGCGTGATCTTGAGAAAATGTGTCGTTTTGAGCCTCATGATGTCCTCTCACTATCGCTTAAAATGTAATTTGTATTTATTTTTTTTGTAAAGTAGGTAAAAACCAAGTAACAATTAGAAACGTAGGAATTTTTTTTTTCAAATTAAATTGGGCTCTCGAAAATCATCTCATTTTCATCTTAGCAAGGTATTTCTATTCTAGTAGAAAATCTTATGTCTATACAGCCAAAGATTTCCAGAGAGTGAAACATTGTGACGGTCAACGTGATAATTGTTTCTACAACCAACTGCCAATTTTCAATAAATATTGTAATTCCCACTAACCTGGTTCCATTAGTTGTAACGAATTCATGTGATGAGTCACGTCAACGGTCAATTATGTTAGATTTTTAGAAAAACTTACCAGGGGAAAATCCAGTGGGCGGAGGCAGTTAACATTGGTAGTGAAAACTGCTGCACCGTAGCGATTTTTATATTTTTCTATTCGACGGGTCCTCAGGATTCCGTGGCTGGAGTGCTTTTTTGTTTTTGGAACGCATAAACTATTTATCCACGTCTGCTGTAATAATCTATTACGCCAAAAACCTTACCTGTCGTCAATGACGATTATTTCCATTTTCTTAACCTAACTATGCTTTTCGGTGGCTTTAAACGCATGCCTTTTTTTTAATGCGAGTAACTATGCAGGAAAAATGAAACTTTCGTCAATTTTAACTAATTCAAGCGGTTAGTTGGTATTGCAAATTTTCAGTTTAGAGAAACGATAAAGTAATTGGTTATTTTATTTAAAAAAAAAAGTATTTAAAGAAATTTTTCCTTTCAGGTTACTCGCATTTCAATCCCTTTTTCACCCAACGTTTGACGGAAGTCAACTGAGCGTCAATGAATAAACTCATTGGATTAACGAATTTTCAAATCGTTTATACGTTGAACTCTGTCAAAAATTGTGTGATGTTCCTCAGGTTCGTTCCAACGAGATAATCACTTTTGAGTTCTAAGTGGTTTAAGTGTTATTTAAATCTATCTGTGCTATCTTTACCCAGGAATTCATTATTTGATTCCCCGCAAACATTTACCAAGTGGTAGTTGTTCATTTTTAAATCTCTCTTCAAACAAGTTCTTTACTGGGAATCGATACGAAAAATAGATTCTTCGATTCGATTCATAATATTCCCTAAAACTGATTAGGTACTCTATAAAAAAAAATCTGAAATCAATCCCCATCACTATATCTTGGTAAAATCTAGATTTATCAACCGAAAGTGGATATTTTCATCTCAGGATTAATCCAGCGCTCGGAACGAACCTAAACATTACTCATCCAATGATTTTGTCGGAAATCAAGATTATTAATTTCATCTACTTTGTCGGGGATGTTGATTGAATTCTAAATTGCAACGAGAACACCACTGCTCATAATTCCTTTGCCGAGGTGCCAACATCAACAAACCCATTAAAAATCGCGCAGGCCAAATTACTTGTATTTCTGTGGACCCCGTGACGCGCGGCCACGTATTATCTTCTACGAACAACTTATATTACTGGTAAAAATTACGATATAAGACTACCTACTATTTATGCATAGACGTATCTACGTGTTAAGAGAACAAAACCAATACATCTTATAAGCGAATGCTGATCGGTTTTTATCAGGTACTTAGATCAGTATTCGGGTCGAATATCACAGCATCTAATATTGTGTAATACGTTGAAATCACTGAGAAGAGCTTGTCTGGACAGTGCTAAATATCTATGTTTCCAGCATTGACTGCTGGATCTCCTTCTTCGATCTGTGACCTGATCCTATTCAATAAATGCGGCGAATGTAATTAATAATCCTCCTACTTATTCGTTTGTCGAAGCGCAGTTACTTATTAGGTGTACCTACTTAAATGCCCCTTCCATTCGGTGGAAACTGCTGACATTTTTGTGAAATTCTGCAGCTGCAAACGTTCTCTCAAAACGATGTACAGCTAGGTGTATAAAAATTATTTGTATATTCTGAATGGAGTTCCGAATGAAAATAAGATTGCGCAGTTTTCAAAGGAGGCCGATGCTGAAAACATTGTTATTCCAAAAATCGCATTATCGCTGTCAAAAATAGTTGAGCTCCTCCAATTGCTCATAAATGGGCAGCTTATTTCGCTGTTGGACTTGAGGAAGCTCGTTAACCAATGACGCATACATTAATTACTAGTGAGTTTTCACTGTACTGAATCTCTGCTAATTTATTTTCATTGCTCTCCCAATTACGCTCTCTAGCTATTCAATATGTGCTCTTTGAAAGCTTGAAAAAGTGACGATGAAATTCAAATTCGCACTTCTCGATTCCTTTATCTTATTTTATATATATATTTTTTTAGAGCAATTGATTTCTATAACTTTTTTAATACATTTCAATTTTTTTTTTTTTTAATGGAACATTACAAATTTTGAGGTCGCCGGTTGAAACCAGTTTTGGTTGGGTGGACCCATTTATTGAACATAGGAATAATCTTTGTAATCTGTGGAACTTATTTGGGAGAATGCTTTTATTCTCAACATGTAGCTAAATATTTATCGAGCGCTTGTTGAGTGCAGCGTCTGTACGGTGACTACGTTCCGAACTAACGTTAACTTTTGTTTTGTACACGACTATTGATCGCGTCCTAGAACTGAAGAAGTCCCGGGGGGAAAATATTTATTACAATATAATATCACAGAAGAAAATGTCTATGACGAGTATTGCTCAAAGAGCACTGTTAATAAATATTAGTGTTGATTTCGTGAATGCTCTTCAATTATTTTACCTGAAATCCCTCAAATAATTACAACTTGTTGAAGAGAAGACAATACTGTATTATTATCAGTCGATAATTTATTATTATAATTTGCAAAAAGATGTTTCTATTGTAGTTGAGGTCAACAAGAAAAATTATTCTCATGTTTCGAATAGCGGAATATTTAACTTTTAGTAATTGAACATTTTTGCAGTTGAATGAGGATTTTACGGTTAGAAAACTCATAATTCGTGCAAATACTGCGCAGCGATTGCATAACCTCAAAACCTCGTTCCAATTTGTTTTCTCATCGATTCAGGGACCAAATAAAATTTTGGGCTCGCTTAGCCGAACCGTTGTAAAACTAATTACTAAGGATGGCAGGTGATATTCGAACAAATACGTATCAAATCATAGGATATAATAACTTTTGGTGCAAAATGAACATTTTACAGCTTACAGATACTGCACTAACACATTACAATAGAACTAATACTGCGTATACGAAGAACGCATCTTTTTATCAGCTAATACTGTCTTTAAAAGAATACAAAACGATACGTACAAAAGTACAACTATATTCAAATAGATTTCACATGCCTTATAATCATGACCGACCTCGATTGAACTAAGTACCTAATCAGGAAAGTTGTTTTTGGCTCGGCTGTATTTCTTATAATTGCTTAGATAACTATAATAAATAAAAATACCGGTGCGATATAGTAATAATAAAGAAAGGCAGTAATGGAAAGGAACGCGTGCGGTAAAGTAACAATACTTTTTTAGAGAAAGGATCGCAAAATAATGGTGTACAGCAAAACAAGTAATGCGACGCATGTGAGCAGCTTCGTTTGATATCAGAAATATCAAGACCGCCTTCAAGTGTTTCTTATTTATAAAAACCCGTCAATTGTCAAGCGTTTATTGGGCGACGATAAAATCAGGAAACTCGCGGAAGAATGAAGTTGACAATCACGGTAGAACAGTAAATTTTGGAGTTATGCAAATAAAAGAGGCTTTTTGACTAATTAAAATGGCGGTTTAAATCTGTTTTTATTCCAGGCAGTACTTGGCTTATTGTCTTGAAGTTGGAATCATAATGGGATTCTCGAGGAGTTAGAATGTTCTTGCTTTTTTCGATAGGTTTGAATTTAGAAACCTCAACATGTGTTCCTCTTTTTTGAGTCCATTTTTCATCGTAACAGAGAATGAATGGGAAGAGCGGCCATTTTGGAGCTCTACATACAGAGTGACGACAGTGTATAGATCACACTATCTTGCAATGGTTCTTAGAACTTCAAACGATGGTGTGCGCTGACATATTTAACTGTTGCATGTAATATTTTCTCATCATGGAGACCTCGCTTTAGAGTTCCGATCTTCATTATGACAAATCGAAAATGAGGATCCGACTGACAAGCTTTCAATTCATAGGCTAAACTTCTTGTAGATCAACCGGCACTGATTAAATGCAGTCATGGCTGTTTGAATCAGCTTTGAAGGTGTAACTTGCAAAATACTGGCACCAAGAAGTCCGATCAGTGTCTGTCGTCCACTCATGACACTAGCCACGCTTGGTTATTATGATCAGTCTTTCACCCTTTGAAAACGCGTCAGAGAATTCCCTGGTGGCGTTTCATCCTTGGTTTGTATCCTCCGCAACCTGCAACACTCCTCTTGTATTTAATGTAGGTTGCGCCAAGGCTATACGTACCCGTAAAACCCTTTCACAATACTCTTTCTACAGCCTCTCCTCTCTTGAATACTGCAGTTCTATCCAACTGAAATTAATCAGTCTATTGCCCGTCAAAAATGACATCACCAATCGTGTTCCTCAACCAACTTATGATGGTCCATGCCATGTACTACCTAAGGTTGAAAAATGTTCAAAATTGCCGCTCTGCAAAAAATCGTTGACTACCTGGTGTCATCATTGCTTCTTGATTATCCTTGGACGCCTTTCGAGCATTATCACTTTCTCTTCAGAACCCAGTGTTGGGTATCTATGGGATTCAGTACTTTAGCACCATAATGATCATTACTGTGTAATGAAACCAAGCATTCCCGACAATTGCTGAAATGTATAAAGTACGAGCCTATTGAAGAATTTCAAAATTTATCAAAGGTATTTTGTGCTCGGTATTTCGATCTGACAACTCGGTTATATGTTTGTTCCTTGTGGTCATTTTTTCGAGACAATTTTCCCTGGGTCGGCAATATCAGTAGGTTGTTGTGGAAGTTATACACCGTTGTCATGGGCTAGCCACTCAAATAGGACAGGAGCCCTGTTGAAAAATAGAGATGGTGCTGTCGCGGAATCACAAACTCTCCCATTGGGAGTGGTTCGTTCAAATTAATGGCTCATCTGCCGTGCAGCATTGACAAATAATGCCATTGCTGCCACCTCGACGCTTCCGCTTTGCTACTTGTCAATTGAAGTACCTTCAGTTGCGAGTTGCTTCAAACAAGGTGACAAAAATAGATAGCCTCTATGTACAGAAGTTTGAGGCAGCCTTCAGCTCATCCCGTTTTGAGTAACTTAAACTTCGTTTCGTTTTTAATTCGGTTCGTGGTAATAAAACTGAAGACGCTGCTCTCATTTTGAGAATAGTTTCTTCTGTCTACTTCCTTGATAAATTACCTCTGAAGAGCTGATATCACTTCAAAACAGGCGAAAAAATAATTGATTCATACTATAGAAAATTTTTCCTGCTCAGGTCTTACGAATCCGACATTCGTAAGACGCCGTGGAATTTTCCCTTCGTTATTGTATTTTCCTGTATCGACTGAAAAGGTCGGACAATTCCTGCTGCCCACGCTTAATACAAGCTGGGTCCTTGCCTAATTCAGCGTTTATACATATGCGGACACAGCAAAAATATCCAAGATGTATTAGTTAGACCAGTATCGGCACTATAAATACCTTTGAAAAAAAGTAATACCCTTGTAGCGAAATGGCCTTAACGCAGGAACTGTTCCCTCGATTGAAATGGATAACTTCGTTCTTCCGCGCGTTTTTTATTCCATTCGTGAAATAATATTCCCCTGAATCGTCTCTGGGAACTACGAAGAAAATCATAATTGGCAATAGCTGGTTAACTGACTGCAATACCTTCAACTGATTACCTCAGCGTAAGAATTCGAAGAAAACAAGATATTCATCTTTCATTGAAAATATCGCCGAACATTATTTAGCAACTTAAGTTTTCTATTCCGAAGTGAACTGTAGAAAATATGGAATACACATTTCCCTGTACAAAAATACTTCTCCGTCGTTTAAATTTATCTTACAAAAAATTTATTGAGTAAATTTCGGGCGCAATTCGTTCCACCCATGAGTATCAATATTGAGAAACAAATCGTAATAATATTATATACAATCGAAGAAAACCTTGTTCTGTTCAGTACATGTTTAACATCTTTGGAAACGCTTATCACTAATGATAACAATTATTAATTATCATGATAATGCCGTTGTCACGCCACTCTTAACTGCTGAGATTCCTCACAATAATTTACCTAATACCGCATGATGAAAAAGAGTAATATGTCGATACATAATCGCTTCAGAGCGCATACATTTACCGAGATCAGGAGGAGAGCTTTGACAAAGAAAAAAAAATCATCGATTTAAACGCATTTTTTCCTTAATTCGTAACTAATTTTTATCCCAATAGATGGAGTCCAGAAAGACAGTTATGGGTCATTCGTATGCGCCTGTTTCCATATCTTCATCCTGTTCCTGATCCGGTTCTTGCTCGTTTTCATCGTTGTCATCGTCATCATCATCTTCTTCATGTTTGATCGGCTGCATTCCGTTTTCCTCTTGTGCCAAACCTGATAATGGAATTGAAAAATTCGTCAGCCAAACAAGACATGCAAAGACTCCAGTAGAGACGGTGAAATGGTGTCGGGAGAAATAATTGAGTAATGGTTGAAGAATAGAGAGTAGAATTGATACCAAGCTTATGTTTCATGCGATTTTATTTATTTTTGCATCAAATAAGGTGACAAAAATCGTCAGCCTCGATTTACAGAAGTTTGGGGCGCTCATCCTGTTGTGAATAACTTAACATTCATTTCGCTTTTAATTCGGTTCGTGGTAATAAAATTGAAGAAGCTTCTCTCATTTTAAAAATAGTTTCTTCTGTCTAATTCCTTGATAAATTGGACCGAGCGATTGCCATCAGTAAGAGCTAAAATCCACACAATTCTACTTCTTTTTTATACTAATTGAGAATCTAATTTGCCGAATTACTCCCTATACAGACATGTCAACTCAAAGTGAACCCTTCTCCCACTGAAATGAAGGATATTTCTTTATCACAATAGTTCTTCATCACATTGATCGATTGATTACCTTGAGCTGAAGTTCCTAATGATGATCGATCGACCGGTGACGATTTTCCAGAACTGTGATCCTGCAGGAAGCAATATTCCAGATTAACTTCTTAATAGGCGAAGGATAGGATCTAATTAGAGGTAATTATCAGAAATGGTGAATGATCAGACTTACTTTAGAGTCGATTCCGAGGTTGAGAGGTTCGTTATGTGTGCATAGGGCCTGCAACAAAAAATAACCGCATAGATTTATTTTTACACTTTAAAATCAATTCTACTTTACGTCCAGCCCAAGCAAATCATCTGAGCCTATCAGATACAGGGTGGGCACAGGAACCTCCCACATTTCAAAAAGTTTTTTAAAAAACCAATCAAGATAATGAAAAAAGAATTTATTTATAAAAAAGATGACGTCATGTAGTTTTTTCAAACTGTTCAAAAATAATATCGTCTAAATGATGGCCTTGCCGGGCAATGTTGGGATATTGAGCCTTCGTGGAAGTTTTGCATGACTTTCTCAAGTGTGGTGGAGGTTATCTGGGTGATTTCTTCCTCGATTGCGGTTTTGAGGTCTTCCAGGGTCCTCAGACGATGTTTGAAAACCTCGGCCTTGAGGTAACCCCGTAGATAAAAATCGCAAGGGCTTAAACCTGGGGCCTCTGAATGGGCTCATGCAAGGTGACCACTGGCCCAGGGAACATCTCCTGGAGAATGGTGCAGTAGCACCATCTTGTTGGAACCAGAAGCTCTCACGTTCATGTTCTTCGCCCTCAAAGTGGCAGTTACAGATTTGCCATTTTTGAAAAAAGTCTCGATAATGAACGGGCGTTGCTCTCCTGACCATGGCATGGTAACGACTGAAAACTACATCACTCACCCCTCCGAACGAGACCTACTCTCCACTCCACTACAACCGCATATTCCACAACAGCAGTTTTCGGATATGTGGAAGGTTCCCGTGCTCCATGCTGTATTTTGTCACGAGCAAGTGAAGGCTGAATATAAGCTACTGTAGATATGCTAGGAAGCTGATGTGACTTGTTTGTGCCCTATGGGACAATGAAGATGATTTACAGAGGTCATTTGCAGTGACTTACCAGAGGTTGTTGGTCGTCATGTTCAGCCGGCGGTCGGTAAGGATTGGGTGGACCGGTGTGCCCTGTCGGATGAGTCATGCCTCCAGGCGAAGGAGAGTCCGTCCTCGAGGGAGCTGAACCAGTCATTGCTAGCATTTGCGATGCCAGGGGCGATCCAGGACGTCTCGAGGAGATGCCGTATGATTTAAGAGCGTGAGATGAGACAGGTGGCGTTGGAGTGCTGCGCGCTCCATGAGCTCCCGGAGGTGGGCTCATGCGCATTGGGTGCGATTGTCCGATCTGCAAGGAAATTAGCGATTTTCTGATAAAAATAATTTTGTCCGATTGAATACAAAATTAAGGGGTGGAATTTTATCTAAGTGAGGCTCCTTGATAGTGGTGTCACTCATACATATAAACTGGAGTTTCTGAGTCGTGTTTTTTCATTTGCCACCTTAATAGTATTTTGTCAGTTAAAAGTTACTTTTTTTTAAAGTGATCCACGCTTTTTGGATTCCAAGCTCAGCATAATGGTTAAAAATTCTGTCAGCGGCGTAGAAAGAGATGCAATCATTAATAAATGCAGGCAAGAGGAGAAAAAGTGTTCCACATTATCTGCCACTTTCGAGTTACAGCAGGAGAAAGAGTCTCGGTGGTTAATCTGACACAACTGGGATAGCAACCATCGATTGGTGGGACCCTCCCAGCCTTGATTGGGGCAGTAGCCTTTTAAAAGAAATGCCAACCTCTTCCAAGTAGATGGCAATTGTACTGCTGTGGTGCTTGAAATTGGAATGAATGCAATTCATCAATCGATTTTGTGGTCAGGTAGAATGCAAGACATCCTCAAGACTATAGCGTTGGCCATTAATTTGATCTCCGGCCTGCCTCCACCACAATGCTGTTCCTCCTATCTCCTTAATCACATGACCCAGTTGACCTGCTGTTGCTTATGTCCAAACCTGTGGCTGAGAGCTCCTAAAGTCGTTTAAAATACAATTTTGAAGTCCTACTTGAATAATTGGCATGAACAATACCTAGTTCAGCTTGTGAGCAGGTAACCAGGAACAACACAGCCTTTCCAGCGGGCACTTGAATTTGTTCCAATTGGAATGGCGAACGGATTTGGCCATTGACTCGGTTTAAGCTCCAGATCTCGGCTACATAGAATGCAAAGCTGACGCATGACCTTCAACCGTTTTTTTTACAATCTTTGGCAATTTTGGCTTCCTCTCTTCGGTCTCTGAGAGTCCTTGAATGCCCAACCAGACCTATCCTGTTATTTTCCACTTTTGCAGGTCCGGTTTTCTCCCACCTCCGCAATGATCCCCTGTACCTCTTCCTTAGCGGGTCAACTCCCCGCTGTCTCGCTCACCAGAATTGCCACTATACTGCCCGAAAATTCCCTCAAAGATTCGGCCCAAAAAGATTAGGAATATTGGATAGGATCTTACCTGAGGCACAGGAGATTGGTGTCGCGGTGGCAGCTGCGCCAGTGGAGGTGGTGAACTGTGATGCGAAGACTTGGAAGGAGCACTGGAGTATGGGTGTTTCAGGCTCACAGGAGGTGTTTGAACCTGGAACGTCAAGAAAGCCATTATGTACAGGGTGTGTATATCGCTGTCCTCAGCTATACATGTCCTAAGAAATTTTTCGAACTAGCAATATATTTGTGTCCTCAGTTATCAGATTAACAGGGAGGAGAAATAATTATCACCAAGCCATGAACATAAGTGATACATGCAGAACAGCCATGAACTATCAACTTCACGTTTCGCCCACTAGAGCGCACTAATTCTAAACTAACATGTGATGAACACTATTATACGTCTGAGGTACTATTACAGTGCTCAATAGATTGATTATCGAGTCAAGGGCCCTGATCGATTCATACCTTTCGAGGACACGAATCTACAGCTATTGGAAAACAAGCTATAAACGCGGGAAATTGGAGATACGGTAACAATCTCGCATATGGGGTGTTTAACGGTGCCTCATGAGTTTCAACACCTGTATATTTGTGTCCTCAATCATCTGTGTCCTCAATGGTCCAGCTTTGTAAAATGACTGTCTTTCAAGCTATTTGAGGACACGATTATACCCTCACATATTACTTTTGTTGTAAGACACTGATATCTTAGTACACGAATAAATGCTAATCCGGGGGTTGTGAGGGGGAGAAAAACCAGGCGACTCATTCTCCGATTCTTTATTGGCTTGCCGTGCACTTTCGCCCATTCGGGCATCTTCAGGGCGACGTGGAGCCATAGGGTCCACAACGACGAGAAGGAAAAGATAAATGCTAATGTTTTTGCATAAAAAAAAGCTTGTACCCTGTACCGTTTAGCCTTTTGACGCGGATATGTAAATACGTAGTTGAAAACTAGGAAAAATTTCAATCTGAATACATTGTTGAAAACTGAAAAAAAATTCACAGCAGCAAGTACCTACTATTTCGTATTAGTTTTTTTTATTTTATTTTAATATTGTTAACTTTCAGTACAAATTTATTTACTCTTTATTTATTTATACACTATTTGTGTATATTTATTTATACACTTTATATACTAGTTTTGTTACTTCATTCTACCTGGTGAATGTAAGGTAAGGGATTGGTGCTTTTCCTTTTCCGGGATCTTCTGTTAAGGGTGAAATGTGCAGCAGTGTCGTCACAATCGGTCGTTCCTTGCGTCACATCTTCGTCTCCGTGGCCGCTGGACGAACCCACCGACGGTCCGGCTAGACCTGGAGACAAAAGTGCCAATGAAACGACAGTATAAATGAATAGGTGAAAGAAAAATATTTAGAAATCGCCTCCGGAAAAATATTCAGAAGCTTTCTCTACTGTAGAATATTCAATAATTAAACCCCTGGACATCAATAGTCAAAGGATCGTTAAATCGCCAGCCTTCGCTTCTGACACCTACCTTTAATCTGCAATGCATCGGCGGCCGCTAGAAGCGAAGGAAGTTTATCCTGCGTAACATTCACTTCGCCCGAGTACATGAATTCGACGAGGGCTTGCAATTCCCAGAATTTGAGATCCCTCATGAAGACAATCGGGTGTTGGCAAGGGTTTTGAGAGAGCAGCTCTTCCAGGTATGACGAGCACGCGGAAAGCATCACCTGCATAACAAAAATGCAACCGGTTAACGGGCGTCTGCATTAGCTGTTCGACGAGTAATTTTCTTCTCATACGCTTCCGGAGTGAACGAGAGCTTGTCGTATTTGACACTTAATATGCAAGAGCGACATTGGATTGTATCAGTTCCATATGAAGAGGAATGTCGACCAAAAAATCTGTTGGTGCAACTCGATGAAAATTTACATCAAATCCATAGTTACTTTTGGTTGACACCAAGTTATTGTAATCGCCAAAAAAAAAAAAAAAAATTCTAACCCCCTCAAAATTTGATGTTTTACGTTTCAAGCCATGTAAAATCCGAATATCCAATGTAAAAAAATTCTGTCCGTACGCCGTCAACACTTTTTCTACCAAACTATAGTTGCTAATTTCTTGAAATTTTCAACAAAAATCAATCTTGGCCAGACAATTGCTCAATTCTTGAAAAATTGCTGGCTCAATTTTAAGGGTATTTTTGGGGGGGTTTTGAGGGAGAGAAAATTCATATTTTTCAGAAAAATGTGTATTTGGCATCAATTTTTATAGGTTTTTGGACGCTGAATCGAATGAGACCATCGCGGGGTCGACAGCTTCATTGGTTCTCGAGTTATCGCAGCTTTTGTGCCGAATTTTGGAGATTTTCACAAATTTTCACATGATTTTTGAGTGTTCTTTGAGCTATAAAAATCGTTGTATACACGTTGGAATGCTCGTCGAACACTCTCTTCAACTATACCGTAAGGCGAAAAATTCAGTTTTAATGTGGAAATTAAGAAAAATAAAAATGATTAAAAATACAATAGTGTTGTTTTCCTTATAGTTACCAATCTGTTTTTTGGTGGAAACGTTGGTAATAGTTACTATTACAAATGGACAATCTTCTCAAATAATTATTGAAGCGAAGGAATGATTTTTTTTTTTTTTTTGTGAAATCATATTATGTCTCTAATGGTCACCACAATTCGCCATTCACCCGGTCGTAATTTTAAGAAACGTATAAAGTAACCAAAACTCCTTCGTTCAAGTTTCCAAAAAACGCGAAACGCACTAAAACTCTCACTGGGGGAATAATCAAAATAAAAACCCCGTCTATCATGATTAACTGGAAAAAAATTATTTCCAATTGATTTGAAATTAAATTTTATACAATTTTGTCATCGCTAAAAATCTGAATAAATCTATAACGCGAACAATCTAGCAAGATCTAGAAATATAAAAGAAGCATATTACGTGGAATTACCGTGTGTGCCACTAACGATAAAAATCAAGCATTGTTCACTCGCTGTAATAATCATTTCAAGGTCTTGATCGTTCAAAAATATTAATCTTTTAGCCAGTAAAAATTATAGTATAAAAACTTAGAACGATTATGTTTCGGAAGTTCTGCGTCTTATTCAAAATTCAATAACGGCTAATTTCGCACATTAACTGAGAGAGAACATGTTCCTAACATTTGATTTCGTTCATTTTTTACAGGACACATGGCGATTTGTGTCACTTTTCGGCCACAGACACGTTTAGAAAGTATTTTTAAGTACAATACCTTGACATTTAGTTCCAAATTCACCTCCGTTTCGAATTAGTATTTCGGGCCGAAAATAATAATATCAAAACCGAATTTGGAATATTAGAGGTGCTATATTTATGATCCGATTTTCAGAATATAACGTCCTGATCAGTCTCTATATTTAACCTCGAGCTAGTCTCCGTTTTCTCGGGCAGTGGTCCCCCCTGAGCTCGAAATTAATCGATATCTCGGTAAAATAAGTATTTCGGATGTTAATAAATAAAATAAATAAAAACTATCTTTACCTTGTGACACTTGATAGATCGACCTTCACATGCGAGCGTGACATCGACGAATTGTTCGTTGTTGAGGAGACTCGGAAAGACTGCCTGCATATTGGAATGATACGAGTTCCATCTGAGACAAACTTCGGGCGCACCTGAGCCGGAGACCGATCCGCCTGAACTCGGAGTTGGCGACGGAGCCGAATGAGAGCCAGCGATCTGAAAGGAACAGAATCCCTCGGTATGCTGCGAATTCACAGTTATGTTTTTTTTTTAGCTTTGAAATTCGACAAAGTAGAATTGGAATTTTGGAAAAAAATTTGAAGTAAAAACAAAGGAAAAAGAGCGTCAACATTTTGGTTTTTATTTTCAATTACCGGAGATGATTATTGATGGAAGAATGATCAGCAGAACAAGTCGTTTTTTGAAAGCATTGTAAGCGGTAAATGTAGAATATTAAAGTAAATATAAAATAAATATAAAAGTAAAGTAAATATATTAAAATATTGAAGTAAATACCTACCATAAAAATAGATAAGTAAAGTAAATATATTAAAATACCAAATTAAATATCGAATAAACATAAAAGTAAAGTACAAGTATTAAAATGAACATCAAATAAGTATAAGAGTATAGTAAATAAATTAAAACATTAAAGTAAATATCAAATAAATATAAAAGTAAAGTAAATATATTAAAATACTTAAGTAAATATAAATTGTATTGTAATTGTATACTATTATAATTAATTGCATAATATTATAATTAATTGCATAATATTATAATTAATCGTATAATATTGTATTGTATATTATAATTGTATTGTAATATTGTAAAGTAAATATCGAATAAATATAAAATTAAAGTAAATATATTTAAATACTTGAGTAAATATAAATTGTATTGTAATATTGAACGGTCAGTACCTGAGGTGAAGATTCCTTCATTTGCGGCGATACCCGACCACCTATTGATGACTTTTTGGAAGGAGCAGGAGCCGGCGATCCAGGAGAGCTTCCAGGCACTGCAACACAAAACATTCACTGTTAAAACTGTATTTTGCTCCAGCTCAGAATAAAATTATATTTTATTGGGTTGCTCCCTGGATCAATAGCGATCGGTGGAATAATTTAGGGGAACTGCCTTCGATAAGCCAAGGTCTGGAGAAATTTTCAGAAAAATGATAAGTATAAAATTTCGTGCGAATTATGAAAAAGAGAACAAAAATAAAGCGACTCATTCTTCGAACTCGTATCGCATAGCTGAACATGATTCTCAGGAAGGAATTTTATCGCGCATTCTCTGCCACCATTTCAAATGAAATCGTTAGTACAGTGGGAACTAATCATTTTCTCGGTATAGTGAGCATACGAGCATCTTCATTGGAAAATGACTCACTGCTTCTAAATCTGGAGCAGATGTTTCTTTTTGAAAAGTGACACATCTAAAATCCCGAATAGCAGCGAGTTCTTGGTAGAATATCAGTATTCCCAAGCCCACGTTCAACGCGGAAGAAGGGTAAAAATGTCGCTCAAATGCTCCGGTCGAAATTAAAGAATAAATTTTTAGTAATTCTTCAAATGATGGTAGTGAAATAAAAACTGGGGTAGTTATAGAAGAAACGAACGGACGAGTAGAGGAGCCGTTGTAAAAATAGACAGACGCGTCATCGGTTGTAAAACTCTGCATTTGTAAATTCGAATTGAGTTTAAGCTTTGTGAGGCGTATTTTAGCTGAATTTTCACTGCTTCGCGTAACTTTCGAAACGTGAAGATTTTTTTAACATAAAGATCAGAAAGAGCTATCGAAAAAATAAAATTCTGTCCAGTCAAAAATAATTTTTAGGGCCAAAACCTTTGATAAAGACAAAAGAGGCGTATTTTAAAAATAATTTCCCAGATATAACTCAATATTTGAAATAAAAGCGTAGTTTTTTTCAAAAACGATTTCAAATTATATTTCCAACGAACTTCATCGCAGAATTTGGTGTTGGAGAAACTGCGGGAACATTGAGTGACTATTTTTCAATTGGGACAATAGAAGAACAGTGAAAGTTAAATAAAAATGAACACGATGCGTAATATTTAGAATTTTCATTTCGCAATTGGATTCGAAATAATTGGATTTGGTAAAATTTTCTGTAAGAAAGAGAGTCGAAAAACGATAAAACTGTTTCAATGAATTTCCAAAGAAGAAAAACGGAATGCAAAAAACACGAAGACAGTAAGTTGTCGAAAAAATGTTTACTCAAAAAAAGTTTCAGTGTTATAATCATGATTTGCATGTCAAATTAACCAATGAATGTGTAGAAAAAATAGTAGAACCGTTTCGTTTGCATTTTCAATGAATTTTCAAAGTTGAAAAACTGAGAGCATCGAGGAACCCTAAAAATGAAAAACTATAAATCAGCGTTAAATTTCCTGCAAGATTAGCTTCTGAAATCGGGTTAAAACAAAAGTTAAATTTTTCACAGTTGCCAAAACCAGCGGAGCGCAAAATTTTGACGGATTAGAGCTCGGTTTACGGAAAATAATTTCAGTGGCGCTGTTTAAATTTTTATTGACAAACATTTTGCTGTTCAAGTGTGTACGGCATCCAAATAATGCACCCTATATTATTCAAAAATAGATTTAAGAAAATTTTGACGACGTAAAGCTCGCAGAAAATTCGATTTTTGTGAATTCAGAAACCGAATTTTTCGCCATTTTATGTGACAATTAAAACTTACGATTTTTTTAAATTGGATATTCGAATTCTACATGCCTTGAAACGTAAAACATCACATTTTGAGGGGGTTAGAAAATTTTTTCTTGGGCAATTACAATTGGTTTATTATTGAATAATAAACCAAAAATGGACTGAAACTATACGAATGGACCATACCCTGCATAATACAGGCTCCCATAACCAAAATCGCGCCTCTAATTTGCTAACCGGGCGTTTGATATTCAACGAATTCCGAGTTCAATTCAGCTTTCCTCCTCAACTGTATAATAAACAATTTTCCCCGGCGAAAAAATTTGCTCGCCCTTCAATCGACGTATGGAAATTGTCGAAGGATGATATAGTAATCGTATGAGAATCCGAGTTGGATGCTAATTTTCGAATTTACTCGTTGCTATGTCAATTATGCCCATTCCCCGTTTATTATGTACTTTTATGCAAAAATAATGGATAAAAAGAGCAATCACCGCTCGCCAAGGTGAACGCACTGGAATTGTCCGCGCTCCGAAACTTTTCCCACCTTTCCACGCATGGCAAGTAGCTGTATCGTGAAGAAAAGCAATTTTTTTCCTAATTCCCTATTCTTCACACATCTCGCAAAAAGCCGGTTAATTATTCGAACTAACCGTAAAAATTTAACGATTCTCGCCGACGTTGAAAGAAAATCATTAAAACGCGACCGTAATGACTTTTATTCGTTCGAATTGTCAAAATAACGAGGCCATTATCATTTTGGGGCTCGGCCGCCTAATCGGTTTAAGGCTAAAAGATTCCCATCGCTCGCCGTTCTGCTACCTGGTTTCCCTCTCTCTTCGCAACAGCCGTCCGAACTAATGTGTTGTACCGACAGTTTGAAGAGTCGTTAGTGTGACAGGTGGTATCAGAGGAAATTATTCAAATCAACACGCAACTAGAGGATTTTATGGCTACGGGTTTGATACGAAGAGCATTGTATAATTTTTTTTTCAAGTTTGAGCGGTAAAATATTTTACGAGTGTCAATTTCGCCTTGTTTTATAGCGGCGGACACGTAATTATGAGCGTAATGAGACGTTTCTAGAGCGTTGAGAATGGCGTAGTACGTTTCGGTTTATTATTCGATAAGGAGTTTTGGCTTTTACCGGTGTTTTTACGCGGAGTATTGGTTACTTTGTGAAATCATACGTCTCTAATAGGGACCACAATTCACGGTCGATATGACGGAACGTTAGAAGTGCATGATTTTACAAAGCGGCCAATACTCCCCATCGCCGCCGTGAAAAAATTCAAGTATAAAAGCAAAAACTTTTTATTAAGGAGTTTTTGCTTTCACCGGTGTTGGTTAATTATTTAATAATGAACCGTCGTAATCGCCAAAAAAAAATATGATGTTTTACATATCAAGGTATGTCGAATCCGAATATCCAATAAAATAAAATAAAATAAAATATAAAAAAAAAATTAAGAAAAAACTAAATAAGACAATGCAAATTAATGTTGGTTTATTATTATTCATTATTATTTATTCGGTTCAATAATAAGGAAAACCATTCATTTGCGATAATAACATTTGTGAACGCTTCCACCTAACAAACGATTTATTGAAAAAGAAGATCGACCCTCAGCAATTCATTGATGTCAACTGATCAGGATAGAGGTCAAAGCAAAGATATCTCCGAGCTTGCGGAATAATTTATTTCCTTCCTCAGAGCTTGGAGATCATCATGATGTCGAGCTTGGATGAACACCGTCGAAAATGTGAGAAACCAAAAAAAAACATTATCCATTGTACAGTTGAAATTTTAATTCAGGCATCAGTCGGCAGTATTATTAATATTAAAACGCGAAAATACATATAACATGAACTAAACTAAGAGGAACATTAAAATTTGGTAGAGACAAGTCAAAACCTAGAAGAATGAAACGAAAACGAGCAGATACAACAGATAGGTTTTGATTGTGTTTACCAAATTTTAATGTTACTATAAGTTTAGTTCATAGGGAAAAACCCATAGCAACTATTGCTGTCTTAATCATTTTAATTTTTCTTAGTTTTCAAATTAAAAGCTAAATTTTTTGCCCAATATTTGAAGAGAGTGTTTGACGAGCATTCAAACGAGTATAAAAATATTTTTACAGCTCCAAGAATTTTTTGAGGAAGGAAATTAGTATTTTCCAACATTTTTTAAAATAAAAAATGTGTTTTTGATATATCAATTTCTGTAGATTTTTTGGTTTCGCAAGGTTTGTAAGTCAAGACTTTGTGGAGCTATAAAAATTGGTCTGTACTCATTGGAATGCTTGTCGATCGCTTTTTAAAGATGTATCTTTATTTAATTCAAAATTAAGGAAGAAAAAAATTTTGAATTACGATATTAGCTAAGGAATGTTCGTTTTAGTAACCAATCTGTTGTTTGATCACTTTGCTCATGGGCTGAAACGTTCGTTTTCTTCCCCCAGATTCCATGGTGTATAAACTGATATAATCAGTAGCTTTTGGCCACAAAAACGTCGAGTTTCGTCGCTATAAAACGTATAACGTGTGCAAAATTTGAAAAAAGGCAATTAAAATATTTCAATTTTTATTATTATTACGTATTATTTATTATTATAGATAACTAATCCTCAAGTTTCTCGTACGATCTTTTTTTATGTGTTAGACTTACTTGTGAATATTATTTTTGTCATTTCATTCAATAAATTTTTGAAATTGGCTCTAAATAATTTTTTCCAGTTTTCGAAAAAATTAACCATCTCTACGACTGTATTTCAACCGAGAAAGCTTAAAAAAAAATAATAAAAATAAATAAATAAAAATAAATGAAAAGTTGAGATACCTATTTTAGCGTTATCATGAATTCGGCGTAAAATATTACAACAATTTCGCATTAGAAACATGCGAAATTTTGAACGAACGAAGCGTAAAAGTTGCCGGCCATAATTTTACCTATTGTTCCGAAGGAAAAGAAATTACTATCGACGTTTCTTGTTCGAAATACATAGCGATATGTCTGCGAGTGTCGAAGTATGATTATAATAGCAACGGGAAGCGTCTTGATAAAAGCGCACATTGTTGGCCGTCAAGTATGGATCTGCTGCCGGTTCAACGTATGCGGGTTCCCGTTATAGTTTCACGGTCCCCTGGTTACGGCGAAAAAAGAGGAGGAAAAAAATAGGGACGACAAACTTGGAATCAAGCGTTGCTTCAAAGTCTAACGACCTCGATGGCATTGGAATGGCGAGTGTACAATTCATAAAGTTTGTGAGCCCGAAAGTTAATTCATTTTTTATACATTAAAATAACTACATTAAAAATAATAACGAACACATAAAACTTCGTTAAATCGACGAATTTTTCATATAATATAGCTAAAATGAAATCGGTCTAAAACACAAACTTAAACAATAATATTAAATAAATGATAAATAAAAAATAAAATTATTAGAAAATAATAATTTGAAAAATTAAAATAATTGAGTTGCCAATTTTTCTTTTTCAAATTTTACACCCATTTGTACAGGGGTTGTGAGGTGGAGAAAAACCAGGCGACTCATTCTCCAATTCTTTATTAGCTGGCCGAGCACTTTCGCCCATTCGGGCATCCTCAGGGCGACGTGGAGCCATAGGGTCCACAGCCTTCCATCCAGCCATAGGGTCCATGAATTGGAGAATGAGTCGCCTGGTTTTTCTCCACCTCACAACCCCCGGACATCAAGAGACGCGACGAGAAGGAAAAGACACATTACATTTTATAGCCGTTCTCTTTTTACGGCCGTGGATACCTTGTGATGGTGCTACGAAGCCCTGATGATGCCCGAATGAGCGAAAGTGCTTGGCAAGCCGACAATAAAAAACACGAGAACAAGTCGCCTTGGTTTTCTCCCCCTCAACCCCAACAACGAGGTTATATTATCTCGAAAGTACTATGTGTGTTGTCCGGAAAAGGCTAATTTTGCACTTTCTCTCAGTTCATTCATTTATAGCGGAGATATGACGATTTATGTCATTTTTTGACCATAGACACACAGGAACAGGTCCAGAAAGTGTTTCTGAGTATAGTACTATGAAAATTCCTTCCAAATCCACCTCCGTTCCGAATTCGACATTTAGACGATCACAGTACTTCCATTAACTAGGTAAGCATGGAAGTAAAAACATTGTAAAATAAGATTTTCCATTGAGTACTGGCAGTTGTTTGGCAGAAATTGTTCCAAATCCTGTTTCACGAAAACATTCAAAATAATGTTTTTTTCGGTTTAGGATTATTCGAATTTCAAGTTGGCACTTTCCATTTCCAAATCCTGCATCCAATGGTGACATCATTGACAAAAATGCGGGTAAATGTTCAACACTGAGAATTGATTGATACGCATGTACGATCCTCGTTTTTCAGATGTAAGTACATCCTATTCGGGATTTTATTTCCGATAGCGTTCAACGAAGAGTACGAATGTAGATCGTCTCCGACTGACAGAAGTCGGATTAAAATACATATTTCCTTCTTCGAAAGAAAAGGGAGATCGGAAGAACGAGGGAGAGCCGGGCTGAACTCGAAAAAATAGGGGCGATCGGATTGACGATGAAACGCGATGGGGAAGAGGAGGCGTTAAAACTGTGCGGATGAAAAATGCCGCTGAGCGAGCGAGAAATCCGATGGAATAATAAACGAAAGACAAGAACAGTGATACTCGATGATGAGAAGCGAGCAAGAGGGAAAAGGGTGCTTGAGGTCGAGGATAGAACGAGAAGGAGCAAAGAATGTTGGTGGAAGTAGTTGAAGCGAGGGAAGCTCTCTGTCTCAAATAATCAATAATAAAAATTCTTCCCCCTCTTCGCATTTTTTTATTTGGTTCATCCTCCTCCAATCATCTCAGCCCTTTTCTGCCAAGCTAGTCATATTTTGCTTCTTTTTTACCCTTATAGTCTGTGTTCCTGGCAGGGTTGGAACGAGCCGTTGTTCGGCGAATCTGGCTAACGAGGAATTACCTTCGTATCTGAAAGTTATAGAGGTTTTTTCGAGGAAGTTTAGCCGTTGAAGCGACTATAGCGATTTCAGTAACTCGAGCAACTAGTGATCTTTATTGCCTTATAGTCTAGGACCAAAGTCAATTACGCGTCATCGACCAATTCGACATTTCAAGACCATGATATTAATATTTAGGGCCGGTAAAAATCGAAGAATAAACGTTGAACGCTTAAAAATAAAGCAATTCTTATCCCGAATATCTGCAATAACTCTTAAATCCCTATAGCCCCTTTGAATTTTGCATATCCTCAATTCTGCCCTTTTTTATTCCAACATTTTCTTTTTCTGGCGAAACTATCAAAGCTAAAATCTTGAATATTTCCACCGATAATCAATCTTTGGCTGACAATGGTTCAATTCTTTAGCCGAATTGATACCTCAATTTTAATGGTGGTTTTGAGGGGAAGAAAAATCTTATTTTTCAACGATAAAAAAAGGTGTATTCAGTATTAATTTCTACAGATTTTTGGACGCTGAATCGAATAGTCCATTGAGGGGTGGATAGATTTATCGGTTCTCGAGTTATCGCAATTTTTGTGTAAAATTTGGAAAATTTTCACATTTTGGTATTTAACTGGAGAGTTCTTGGAGCAATAAAATCCACTTTAAACTCGTTAGAATGCTTGTCAAACACTCTCTTCAACTGTAACGTTAGGCAACAATTTCGTTTTTATTTTGCAAACGAAGAAAAATAAAAATGATTAAAATTACAACAGTTTTCCCTGTTTCTGTTAGTAGGTGGAAACATTCACAAATTTTCCGACAAGTTATTATCACAAGTGGATGGTCTTCTTACATTATTATTGATGCAAAGGAATAATAAACCACTGTAAAATCATTTGTGGATTTGTGGAATCATTTGTGAAATCATTTCTTTTTTTTAATCTCGTGTCTTCCTAAATATTCAGAGTCTCAAATATCCTCAAATTCACCAATTTCCTCTCGTACTACTTGCTATGAATTTCCCAAATTCCTAGTATCAATCATAGAGTTGGCTTTCCCTAAATCTTATGGCGTCTTTGAGTCTCTTTGATTTCCTTTGAGCCCCTCGAATCTCCTTGATTGATTGAACTTGAATGCCCTTGAGTTCTCAAATCCTTGAATTTAGTACATTTCCCTTGAATTTCCATGAGTCTCCTTAAATAACTTGCGACTCCATGAATCCGCTAATCCCTTTGATCCATTTGAATTCGCTTAAATCTAGGAATTTCCTATATCTCATTGAGTTGTCTTGTGTCCCCTAAAATCCTCGAGCTCCTTTGTTCTCCTTCGAGTCTATTGAATCTTTTCGATTTCTCGGGTCCTTAAATCGTGAATTTTTTATTCCTTGAATAGCCTCGAAACTTCTCACATTGCATTGACGAGTTTCTCTCCCTACATGAAAGAAAGCGCGTTACGAGGAAAATGGCGTATTTTTCCGCAAAGCCGCAGATGTTTTGCTGGCTAAACAGTCGCTCAACGATGAAAAAAACCGATGGACACATGCTGCGCAGTTCTTCTAACAAGTTTAAAATTGCTTCTGAACAGAGGCACGTTGCGGGATTAAGTCTCGTACAATATAATTAGAAATAGCGTTTCAGGCCATTCCCAGTGTTAATTTCACAGTTGAAAACACGGCTTGATAAGCGAGATGCTTTTTTCTCATGTAATCGCTCTCGAACAATGTTTTATACTCGGTTTACGGAAGAGAGCGATCTCGGTTCTAACGTTTTTACATAAATTTGAAACAGGCGACCGATCGCAAGATGTAATAAAGGTACCAATCAATTGTAATAGGCCAACCGCATTTAATAGTTGCTCCACTAACGAGCGTTTCGAAACTTAATTGATAATTCCTCGTAAAATATTTTTCAAATGTACGTTAGCGTTGGAAATATTTTCACAACGCTTTATTTTAAGAGTTTTTCCTGATACTATAATAAAATCGTCATAAAAACTATCACTATGATCTTATTATCGCTATTTGCTCATTTTTCTATGCCCTTTGATCTCTTGAATCTGAAAATTGAAAAAACTACTAGCTTCATTTCTTTGTTTAGTTGTAAAACATCTGTTGAAAAATGTCCAAACCGCTATTGAAATTAACACTCTTACATTCACGGATGGAAAATTTTCAAGCCGTCAATCGAAAGACTCGAATTACGCTAATCTCATATTTATAGGAAGAAACTAAAAAAAAAAAAATGTTGCGAGGCGAAATTGACGAAACGCACCACTCAGCGGTTCACATGTCGGCGATCCGATAAATTCGCGTGTGAAGCGAACCAAGGCCGGTACGGCCAATTTCTTTTCGCAGGTTGACAATTTATTCTACTCCAATTCAACGGGTATCGAAAAAAATTTTGAGACGCTCCAAAGCCATAAGGTTTTGCTCAATATTGAACTAGAAAGAAAACACGAATTTCGCAGACGATAATTTGTAAACCATGTTAATTTATTAAGATTATTAAATTTTATAAATTATTAATTAAGATTATTAAATTTTATAAATTATTAATTAAGAATATTAAATTTTATTAACTTATTAATTAAGATTATTAAATTTTATTAAATTATTAATTGAGAATAATAATTTTTATTGCATGCGAATAAGCGAAAAAATATTTTAAAAAGGAAGTTATCTCATTTTTCGAATCAATTTAACTAAAATATCGAATACCGCATAATGGCGAAAAATGGATAGGAAAATCGCTCAGGGAAGATGGGAATTTGATTTTTTCCTTCTGGAATATTCGAATCGACGTCTTTGAGCGGCCCTCATCGCAATTAGGAAAAATACGATTCGCGTATAAATGGACGAGGAAATAAATGAAAATAAAATAAGAACCGCGTCGAACGGGTTGACGAGGCAAGTGGCAGGTGCACGGATGAATTGCGCCAAATGTCGTGTGCTCATTTTGACCGGCCGTCGGTTTGTCGGTATCTGGTATCTGTCTGTCGGTTACAACGTACAACTCATGAGTTGTGAAGTTTGTAGGCGATCGTTGCGCCGCCGGTCACCGGAAGGCAGGTGGTTCCACCTTCGTGCCTCTCGAGTAGACTACGACTCGCTCACACACCGTCTCAAATTATATTTGCCTCTAATTTCATCGAGTTAGCATACAAAGCGAAACTCACATATCTCTTCCCGCGTCTTCTCCGCTGTTATTCTTTCTTTCCAGCAAACGTAATTTCTGTTTAGAAAATTAAGGGCCAAGTTAATGTTAGGTTATGCCGACTTCGGCCCTCTCCTCCCGACGTAGTTGCCATTCGGTTCACAACAATACCACGAATAAAGATGGAGAGCAATTATTTTTATATTACCAGGCCCTCTTCCATCGCGCCCGGAGCGAGAGGGAAATTTTTCTGTAGGAAAAAACCATAGTTCCAGAGGTTCATCGTGATTGTGTCGATTTATACCTGAGAACTAAAAACCGAAAGAGATCAAAACTAAATCAATTACCGCCGGCAAAAAAGCGGTTCCGCCTACTCGCAATCATCATGTGACGTTTCACGCAGCTAGGAAAGATTTCCAGGCAAAAATAGTGAATTTCCTATAGCAGGAATTGATGGTAAAGTTTGTGAAAAATCGGAGAGAAATTTCACATGGATTATGATAATTATTAGAAATTTAAAACCAGTGGTGTGCATAGATCACACAGTACTTCCATGTTTGAGTCGGTATAACTGGTATAACCAATTATAAAATCGAGAAAATCGTACGAAGGCCGAAACGTGACCCTAGCGGTAAAGATCAGGCGTCATTCACTCGCCATTACAAATATTTCATACCTTTAGCGTCAAATGTATTGATTTTTGCACCCTGTAAAAAGCTCAACAGCGATAAACGGCGTAGGGCGGAAGTACGGTATGTGATCAAAACAAAACAAAACATGGTCGTTGTAGGTCACATTTAAAGCAAAGAGACCCGAAAGTTACAAAAGCGCTAAGTGAAATAACTGAAATTGCGTTTAACAAGGAAGTACTGCAGGTGACCCCGATAATAAAAATCAAGCAACATTCATCTGTCATAAAGAAAAATTTAAAGTCTAAAGTATATTCACTCTTGTGGTCTATAAAAATCTCTAATGCAAAAAAACGGCATAAGGCGGAAGTACTGTGTGTTATCCAAACTATACAAAACAAGTTCTGTGAACGTGGTCAGAGTTGGTCAAATATATAGCAAAGAGCCCCAAAAAGTACAGTAACTGAAAATGCGTTTTGCGAGGAAGTACTGCAGGTGACCCCAATAATAAAAAACAAGCAATATTCAGCTGTCATATAGAAAATTTAAAGTCTAATGTATATTCACTCTTGCGGTCTATTAAATCTCAAAAGTTAAAAAAAGGCATAATGCGGAAGTACTGTGTGTTATCCAAACTATGCAAAACAAGTTTTGTGAACGAGGTCAACGTTGGTCATATTTAAAGCAAAGAAACCCAAAAAATACAAATTAAACAACAGAAAATGCGTTTTACGAGGAGGTACTGCATGTGACCCCAATAATAAAAATCAAGCGATATTCAACTGTCATATAGAAAAATTTTAAGTCCTCCAGCGTTCAAATATATTCATTTTTGTGGTCTATAAAAATCAAAATGTAGCAAATGTGCAAATAACGCGGATGTACTGCATGTGACCCATTTCATAAAAATCAGGCATCAATCAATCGTCCACCCCAACATTTTAAGACCTCAAACATTCAAATACATTGAGTTTTGCGGCCTGTAAAAATCAAAATACAAAACATGCACTTGTGAAATCGTGAAAAACGCTCATAACGTGGAGGCATTGTATGTGACCCACTATACAAAAAATCTAGTGTTTTCTGCTTGTCATAACCGACATTTCAAGCCCTCAAACGTAGAAAAATATTGACTCTCATAGCCTGTAAAAATCGAAACAGAAAAAACTTTGAACGCTTATATCTCGGAAGTACTGTGTGTAATTCGAAATCCGGAAAAACCTAATTTTGCACAATCACTGGGAGAACATTCCCTTAAAATTTCATAGGATTTCATCAATTTTTCAGGGAGATATGGCGATTTATGTCAGTTTGTGACCACAGACAGACGGACAGACGGACACACAGACACACAGACACACAGACACACAGACACACAGACACACAGACACACAGACACACAGACACACAGACACACAGACACACAGACACACAGACACACAGACACACAGACACTAGTTCAGAAAGTGTTTCTGAGTATACTACTATGAAAATTTCTTCCATCAGGACCTCGGTTAAGAATTCGACTTTTCAGACGATCACAATACTTCCATTTACTACGTAAACATGGAAGTAAAAAATGTTTAAAAACGTAGATTTTTTTTTTTGTAGCAAAATAAATAAATAATAAAGCTTCTCGCGGCTTCAGACAGATATTTGCAGTTGAATTGGAAATAAATCGATAAAATATATAAACGAGTCTCAGAAGGATTTTTCTAGGTGAAAAATTGCACGTCATATAAAATGAAGATAATTATCAAACTGATATTTTAGGAAGTTTATTATTAATTTCACATCTTTTAGGTTTTGCTCCAGGGACGGAAATTAATGTTTTCAAAATTTAGGCGTAAAGGGGTTTTATCCAATTTTTTACGTTTCATTTGTATCGTAAGGATCATACACCGAACATCCCCGCTATTATACCGACAAATATTTTTTGGGAGCAAAAATTTTAAATTTTGGTCTTCTGGGTGAAAAAAACATTCGATAGAAACAATATTTAACTTGAACTCTACGAATATTCGTGTGAAGAGCTGCTAATTTCAATCTCGGTTGAATTCAAAATGGCGGCGAAAAATGGTCTGCCTAATGACAAGGATAAACAATACGTACTTAGGTAGTACCACGACTCAAGTTGAGTTCATGGTTGCAATATGCCTTCCAATTGTTTTCTTAGCAGGGCCAACAAAGTTTGGATTAAGGATTATACGGATTAATTAAGAATGGTAACTTTATACTACATTTTCAAGTCCCAAAAAATTGCAATTTTAAAGAAAAATTTTTTTAACTCAGGAAAATCCTTCATTAACTGAGCCTTTAGAGGTTCAAACGTCCAACTAATCAATGGGAATTCACAGCTCGAGAGTATTCTCATCATCGCATGTTAGCACAGACAATTTTCATCTTTCCAGTTTAATATTTTCCAAAGCTCAGTTCTCACCCCTGGAATTGCGAAAAAAAAATGTTGTATGAAGAAATTCGAATTCGAGAAATTGGAATTTTTCTCTAAATTATTTTCAATTTTTTAGGCTATAAGAATTGTAATCAAACGTTGGATTGAAGGGGCATAATAAACGTTTGGAAACCCATTTTCTCGAAAGTTCATAAAGTTTGCTCTTCAGACTGACTTTCTGTGAATTTCATGTGAGCTAAAAAAAATTCTTTCTGCATGTTGAGGGCAGAAAGAAGTAATACGACCACCTGGAGAAGAAAAAAAAATTCGTTGACCACTTAAAAAAAGGTAATTTAACGATCTTTTTAACGGTATCTTTAGATTGGAATTTTCTATAAAATGAATGAAGTTATTGCGGTTTTAGCGAGATAAGGACAAAAACACGAAAATCGAATTAGTTACAAAACAGGGGAAAATCTATAGTTTTTATAGTAGTTACTATAATTTGGTATGGAGGTAGTGGGGTATTGTACTAGTATCATAAAGTTGTGTGTTTTTCAACTTGTGCAAAGTTTAAGCCGAGGTAGACATGACAACATAAGTTTTCCAAGATTTGTAACTTGCATAGTGGACAACTCAAACAAAATTTCGTCAATTCAGATGTTTGAATATACCAAAAGATAGGTAATTTAACTGTCCACATTTTCCTAATGTAATGTACCTATCTATTTTTCAACCGTTTGTGAGATATTCCACAATATTGCTGGAATATATACGAAAACATCACATTTTTCAACTTTAAACGTTATTTTCATCGATTTAGTGCGAAAGAAACAAAGAATGAAGCATATATTATTGATATACACATTATCAACTATCATTATGCCGAATTTGAGCGCAATCGATTTCAAAAAAGTTTTCGCGAAAAATCCAAGGGGTACCCCTGCGATTTTTTTCAACCGATCAGTTAACGAATTTTTACTCGTCTCTCAATACAGATAAAAATCTGAAATTTTTAGGGAAGTTGTGTCTTACCAAGATGTATTTTTGTGATTTTTTTTATTTCTCGGAAAAATCTGCAAGTGGCCCAAAAAAATCAGTTTTTGAAACCTCGAAAATTGGACTTTAACCGTGATTTTCGGGGTCAAAATTTATGTGAATCAATTGTTTTATTATGCAAAAGTCTTCATTTGAACGTCTTACACACGTACATAGCAAAAAATTCGGTGAAAAAAATTTAAACAGAGCCAGAGAAATTATTTTCCGTAAATCGAGTTCTTCACCTGAGCTTCGCTGGCATCGGTAAGGTTGAAAAATTAAACTCTTGTTTTTAAGCGAATTTGAAAGCTATTCTTATAGGAAATTTAACGCTGAATCCGAATTTGACGTCAAAACGGCGAAAATTTGTCGCCAACGATCAGTTTTTACTAATTTAGTACCAATCCGCTCTTATGTTTTTCAACTTTGAAAATTGTTTGCAAATACTTACAGTACTGTTAAATTTTAATCAATTAATTATTCTTACAGTAAATTAGACGTAGAATTCGAATTTGAAGTAAAAACAATCAAATTCTAACGATTAATAAATGTATTCAATTTTTTTCAATTTTCATACTTCTGGAGTTTCAAGTTTGGAATTTTTTTTCGTCCCGTTCGCGATTTTTGAAAAAATAGGATCTGCGTAAGCAAAGTGAGGAAATCTAATTTAGAATCGATTAAAAATAAAAAAGTACAGTGATAATTTTTTGTTTTTGAGATATATCCCACTTTTATGTAAAAAAAACGTGTTTTGAGTTTTCTTCGAGCGCTAATACGAGTAGCTCAACGATCGAGGACATAACATAAATATAAATTCAAATATATCAAATTGTGAGATTTTGATAGCTCTTTCTCGCCTCTGAATAACACCTTTGTAAAAGTGGTCGGTTCAAAGGTTATTTGCGAAAAACTGTCCAAAATTCGCAAAAAAAAAGGTTTTATAAAATTTTGAAGTGCAATAAAACTAGAATGAAGCCCTAATAAAAATAATAAGATTTTTCACCCGGCGAGTTTGTCTCTATTTTACGAATATATTATCAAAATTTGTTTACCTTGCCCCAGTTTCTCAATCAATCGTATACCCACGGTTTTTCGACTTTCACTTCGAGCCCCTCAAACTCCGACCAACCAACGAACGATTTCTTGTACTTTTTCATTTAAAGAATTTAATAACCTACAAATATCTGTAGTAAAGTTTACAAGCTCCAATGAGAATATTCTGTGGGAATAGGGAATAACTGCGGAAAACGTGGTTTCGTTATTATTTGTTATTTATTTTTTTTTTTGTATAAAAAAATTTTAAGTTCCGACTTTGGATCGCCACAGCTACAGCAGCGGAGGTCAGCCCGATCCTCCCGACCCCAATGAGGAAAACGTTCGGAATTTGCCTGGCTATAAATTTGTAATGCGTTTAGTATATAGTATATAGTTTAGTATATAGAAAAAATTCGGCGATCCAAAATGTCGACCAAAACAGCGTTTTTATACATTTCGAATTGTTTTGAAAAACCAAAATAAAATTAAGCCTTAAATTTTAAACACCCCCTATTTTTTCGTTCAAATCCCTCCGCCCAGTTTCTCAATCAATCGTATACCTCCTCCTCGTTGTGCTGTTATATATAATATATATATATATATAGATTTATTTCATATTTTAGTTCACCTGATGATATTCCAAAAATATATAGTCAAGCACACTTCATATTTTTGGAATATCATCAGGTGAACTAAAATATAAAATAAATGTAAACAAATATATATTTATAAAATAAATATGAAATAAATTATTTTTTTCGAAAAAATCGCTTCTTGTTTACCATAGTCATGAATCTCATTGCAGTAAAATTTTTCATAATACACTATGCGTGTACAAAGCTAAGCTCGAAAAACAAAAGTATCGATCCAGAATACTTAATGGCGCCGTTATTACTCACCTAACAGTTGTTCGAGCAAAGAGTTACCGGCGGCCGCAGCTGCAGCTGCTGCTTCGCGATCCTTTGACATGAGGATATCTAGAACGGCCCGCGAGGTCGGATCCCGTCCAGGTTTGCTCGTGTTCTTGGCCTCCCACTTGAGGTAGGTCCATTTCTTGCGCACGTCACTCTCTGACCTGTGGATCCCTTCGACCGCTGACACCGCGCGGGCGACTTCGTGCCACGCGCGAGCCCAACCTGACACAATAAGAGAATGACGACTTGAAACAAAAATTGAAAAAAAGCCAACAACATGCGTTTAACTGGAAATTCGAAACGTATGATGTAAAGTGTGAATATATTTTAGTAAATTTTTTTTTTTAATTGTTCCTTGCTTGGATGTTCTGAAAGGGGTGCGAAATCTGAGACTAGGATGAAACCACTTTTTATTAATCAAGATTTTATTTAAAAACGCTGCGAATGATAGGTGGCGAATGAGTGGTTTATTACTTCTTTGTTTCAAAGAAAACTATTCCCTTGTAAACTAACCAAGGGAAAACTCCTTGGTAAAAATCGTAATTTTAGATATTTTTCTTTTTCTTTATTACTCCATTAAAAGTCGATTTCACCACCAAACGATACAGTTGAGAGAGTGTTTGACGAGCATTCTTACGAGTATAGAACGATTTTTATAGGTCAATAAATGCTCGAACCCATCATGGCATTTTTTCAATATCTCAAAAATTCCACACAAAAGCTACGATACCTCAAGAACCATTAAAGCTATCGACTCCGTTATGGTACCTACAAAACACACTTTTTTCTATTAAAAAAAAAAAAAAAAAAAAAAAAAAAAACTATGGAAAATACAAAGTCCCCTTAAAATCCCCCAAAAATACCTTGAAAATTGAAACATCGATTTTGTTAAAGAACTGAGCCATTGTCAGGATTATGTAGTTTCCTCAGAAAAGTGTTGACGGCGTACGGCGGACGGACAGAATTTTTTTATTGGACATTCGGATTCTACAAGCATTGAAACGTAAAACATCAAATTTCGAGTGGGTTAGAAAACTTTTTCTCTGGCGATTACGAAGGTTTATTATTTAATAATAAACCAAATGCAGAGACGGTATTCAACCGATATTGTTCAGGGATATTTCCACTACTAAACCCGCACGACTGGCGTATGTTTACAGGTTGTTTTTGCAAGGAAAATTACCTCGAGTTGAGAGCTCGACGAGAGCATTGTGACAAAATGATTTTTTTCAAATCCACAGATAAAAAGGATTTAACACAACGATCTTACTGTCCCGGGGGAAGGGATAGATATTTTCAATCCACTTCCAATAGAACAGCAGAAAAGAAGATATCTCTCCTCGAATCTGAAGCATCCTATTATGCTGTGTATGAAATGTAACGCTAATTATTAGGCTCTGACTCTAGGAACGAGTATGCTTACTCAAAAATATTGCATTTAGTTTTCCGTTAACGATTTGTGAAGAAAATGATTGGCACACGGTGAGGATAATTTCCGAGGATCTCTCCAATGTCAAAACTGTTGCTTGGAGTGAGTAAAATAATTGAAGAAGCATGTAGAAAATTTATGCCTAATTTAAATATACTTGATTTCATAGATCTAAGGTACCCAAAGGACCTGTGCTGCCCTGAGGATGCCTGAAGGGGTGAAAGATCTCGGCCGAGTATAACAGCGGAGAAGATGTCGCTTTTATTCTTGCCCTCAACCAATAAGTAACTTTAAAGACATGTAATTGGAAACAATACACTCAGGTATAGATGTATACAGCAAAAACAAAATGAACCGCCAGAGCCAAAAATATACATAATTGTGAGGTTGAGGTGGAGACAAAAAACGCGACCATTTCTCCTTATCATCTATATTGCTTCGAGCGCTTTCGCCCTCACGGGCCTCTTCAGGAAACATCTTAGAAATTAGTATGTCAAGTCTTTTTAATTTTTTTCTTTTTTAAGTTTTTTTAAATTTTTTTATTAGGTATGCAGCTGTGATAAACTCCTCATCTCAAGACGAACCCTCCTCACGGGCGACCCCTTTTTAAAAAAGACTTGACATACTAATTTCTAAGATGTTTCCTGAAGAGGCCCGTGAGGGCGAAAGCGCTCGAAGCAATATAGATGATAAGGAGAAATGGTCGCGTTTTTTGTCTCCACCTCAACCTCACAATTATGTATCAGCGACAACAACCAATAAAAATATACATCGGGGACAAATTTCAGTAGCCTTACCTGGGAATTCTGCTCTGCTACCAAAAAAAACCAAAAATGGCGAAAAAGTCTAACTGGGGGAAATGTCTTCAGATTAAGGTCTGCTAATTTGATCCGATTACGTAACAAAATAATTTCCACTGTGACGTGGGTTCAAACGTTTTACGAAGACAAGTATTGGAGCCGTAACTGCTCACAAATAAAGTCGGAAGTATTCACAATAATTTTTACGAGTGATATTATATTGTAAAAAATTTCCTTCACTCGAACTAAAAGCAAACCCGCATAGCCAGCCTCATTTTGATAATTGGAGCCTCCGGAATGTAGAGAACTGTTTAAAGCTCAATTTCGATGGAGCCAGCGTATAATTTGGATCGTTTCTGCTTCGAAAACCGGAGGTTGAAGCTGATTATTCAATTCATCGTTGGCTTGAAGTATGGCCCAGAATTCGACTTCATTTGCGCCAGATGCGATTAGATTTTATGCCGATTCAAATTTCCTTCTAGTGATAACGCATTGAGTTCAACATCGCTTGTTCAATTAAAGTGAGTGTATAGTGCGTATATGTGAGCAAAGTTGGATAGCTGAGTGCCGTATTTTGCCAATTTTCCTGTTATTTTTCCACCCTATAAATCTATTTCTATGATTCAAGCTATAATCGAACTCCTCAAGCCAACAAATGAAACGATACGGTGTATTTGTTAAAAATGCGGATGGCGCAATATAAATTATTTTCCATAGAGCTTACCTATACCACCAGCAACTCCGAAAAGGACGGTATTTTTCCGGTCGGCGACTGCTTTCAAAAGGGATTCAACTTCTCGCGATGTGAAATTGGTTTTCCTCTGTTTCATAGTACCCGTTGTCGCAGTCGCCGCTGCTCCAGCTCCGGCTGCCGTCGTCTGCCACATCATCTTGTTGAACATTTCGCTATTGGAGGCGGCTGCCATCTGGAGGAAGGCCAGGTCCGGCACGCACTCCATATTTTCGCCCTGAGAACAAAGAACGGATCACTATTGAAAGCCTGATTTGTTAACATAGAGCCAAACATACTCATTTATATTGCTGCAGTTGTAGCTATTAAAAAAATAATAATAAAAAAATTAAATTAAAAAAGAAAAAAAAAGAATAAAATTGGTAAAGTTTTGTAGTAACTATGATAATTTGAATTATTTTTATTTTTCCTCATTTTATTATTAAAAGTTAAATTCTTCGCCAACGACACTGCTGAAGAGAGTGTTTTGACGACCATTTCAACGAGTATAGAAAGATAAGAAGGTTTTTGTAAAGTGCAAATGTATGTTTATACATTTGTCTAATAAATGCATCCTATAAAATAAAAAATAAAATTAAAAAAAAACTGTCCGAAAAAGTTGAAAAACACAAATGCTTTTTCCCACCTTGCTAGCCTCTCTAGTCGAAAATTTTATTAATTTTCGAGTCATTTAGGGGAACTCATGTGAATGTAATTTTTCTAGCCAAGAGACAGGGTAAACTAAATAGAAGACATTTGGATTTTATAATTAGTATAGTATTCAAAATCGTTTAGCTGTTAATAAACAATTCCACATCATGCATTTTCTCGTCTCCGCGTGATGCACGGATTCAAGCATGAATGTTGTGGCTTTCGCCGATGCTAACGAATTCGAGGCCCTAGTTTCAGATATGCATAATAATACTTTGGGCGAGGACCTTGGAAAAAATATTTTTTCCGCAGTAATCTAGCCCATGATAACCAGGTATCAACTGCATCCCAATTCGTAGACGAGGGTACAATTTTTTTCAAGTATCGTTACCGTTTCGTGGGGTCTACAAAAACTGCCTGCGCGTTCAAATATTAGCATCTAGGGACATATGAGAGGGGAACATCTGGCGTGATACTGCACATGTTTTGTGTGCGCCGGCGTTTCATAAGATCAATTTTATAGTCCAACCTTAATTTCAACCACGAGGGAACCTTTAGTGCATTTTTCTTCTGAAGTAAATAGATAAAACCGTTGGCGCGGATCGTACGAATTAGAAAGTAAATTTATTCGGTTGAGATTGTTACATTAAATTTTTCAAATACAACAGAAAATACTACAAAAGAACGAAAACTCAAAATGAAAACCCTCTCAATTGGTATTCAATAATGAATGAATTCCCAACCCCCTTCAAAATTTGAGGTTTTACGTTTCAAGGCACGTAGAATTCGAATATCAAATTAAAACGCTGCAAATAATAGTACAATGGTTTATTACTCCTTTGCTTCAACTATGATTTATATACATTTATGAATAATCGTAAATCTCATTTATTGGTGAGGTGAATACATAAAAATTTGCAGTTAATTCAGGGCTTTCGAACGAGCGGGGAACGATTTTTTTGGTATGGAAAATGAAGAAGTTATTTTTTTTTAGCAACGACAGGTTCTGAGCGGAAATCATCAGAAATTTTTGACATTCTAAAGTCTTTGCTATGGCACACAAACTCGAAAAGCGTTATAAAAAATTGTTATGAAAAATCTTCATAAAAAATGCTGCAAATGATTGTACAGTGGTTTATTATTCCTTCGCTTCAATAATGATTTAAGAAGACTATCCATTTGTGATTTTCATTATTCTGAACATTTGTGAACGTTCCCACCGAAAAACCGATGGTAACTATTGTAATTTTAATAATTTTTTTTCATAATTTTTCTGATTATAATACCAACGAGTATAGAACGATTTTTATAGCTCCAAGAACTCTCGAGTTATATCCTCATGCCTAATTTTTGAAAATCTCCCCAATCCGACACAAATCTGTGATAACTCGAGAACCAATAAAGCTATCGACCCTGCAATGGTCTCATGGTCTCTGGTGAGGGGGAGAAAAACCAGGTGACTCATTCTCCAATTCTTTATTGACTGGCCGAGCACTTTCGCCCATTTGGGCATCTTCAGGCTCCTCACAACCCCCGGACATCAAGAAATGCGACGAGAAGGAAAAGAATGTATCCTTTTGTGAACTTCTTACAGATTTTCACAAAACTGTGCATTATAAAATGATTATAAATGTTTGTTAGCTATTCCTTTATTCGACAACTAAAATATTTTGTTGAAAAGAACTTTTCTGTCGTTGCACGGCTCGTATTTACGCGACCCAGACGATTTTCACTGCTGAAGCCCAAAAAAATGTCTAACTGAGTTGCAGAGTTGTACGTAACCATTTTAATTTATCAGGTATTCTCCAGTGGTTCTCCATGGTTCTCAAGTTATCGCAGCTTTTGAGTGGAATTTTTGAGGTTTTCAGAACTTTGGTACTCCAGAGTTAAAAAAGCTATATGGAGCTGCTATAAAAATTGGTCAACACTCGTTGGAATGGTTGTCAAACAATCTGCAGCAGTGCCATTGCGCGAATAATTTTAACTTTAATTAGATGTATAAGAAAAATAAAAGTAATTACAATTAACATCGTGAAAACATAAAAATCAAAATGATTAAAATTACCGTAGTTGCTAACGAGTTTTCCCTTATAGTTATCAACGTGTTAAGTGGAAACGTTGAAGCATTGAAGCAAAGGAATAATAAACTAGCGAGCAATAATTTATCTGCAGCTTTTTTCTGCGTTTATATTTTCACTCTAGTTCAAAGACATAACAGCAAGACCGTAGAATATTTTAGTTGTCTATAGTGAGTTGTTATGCTATTGCCCATCGCGGCATCTGAAAATCGTAAAATGCTTTTGGGTTATCTGCGTATAATAGCATTGGGTATTTTTCGCCGCGTCCGTTATTGGGATCAGGGACTGCGTCTCTTGTAAGGGCGATTAGTTCCAGCTCGATCAAGCTTGATGCGAACCTTCACAGAGTCGCCAGAATTCGACCGATGCTGCCGACATATCGCAATGATAGATGAAAACCATTTTGTCCTTGGATTGCTTTGAAAGACTCCTAGCGCGATTCCCTTGTGCCCGGCGTATCGCGAAAACGAACTCGAGGTCGTTACGATGTCGATGGAACATGAGGACAAATTTGCCATCCGAGCAACCTTCGGCGTCGGTTTCCAAGGTTTTTCGATCTATTATTTCGCAAACTGTTTTCCTTCTGATAAATAAATTTTCCGCTCGCACTCTCCCCGCTTTTGGAGGGCGTTTAAGCCAATTTCGACCTTTTCTGTTATCAGGATTTGTTCATCGGGCATCATTGCCATGTTTTTTCTCCTCCTTTTTTTTTTAAATTATAACGAACGTCTCCTTGTTTTGAGGTAATTCCACTGTTAAGTTTCGCTATAACCTGTTTTGTCATTATTGGAATAAACATATATATATTCATTAAAAAAATTGGAATAAACATAGGTATATATTCATTTAAAAAAAATGAAATAAACATATACTTATATTCATTAAAAAAAAAAAAAAAAAACCGAATAAAACTGAAAATGAGGAGAAATAGTATACAAAAAGAGAAGAATTTTCGTCACCCACAATCTTGGAGTATTCTGCTCTAGTTATGTAATGGATATCAATTTAGAACTCCCAAAGCTCATTGTCGCTGATCGTCTGCCTACCCAGACATGGAAGTACTGTGTGTCGTTTACGCATCGAACGTTGCTCTCACGCGATATTAAACAATTTCGACTGGAGAATGCTCTCCCTGAGCCAGCTGGCCACTATTATTCCATTTCTCCGCATCTAACACTCGTCCGCACGTGAAGACTGGAAACGGCCCATCTAAACCAATGACTCATTAGAATATTAGCCGCCTCTACGCCCATCGACCATCTCTGCAGTCCGTTTGGTAGGCGAACGCCACGTCATTCCGTCACGATTATAGAGTTCTACTAGAGAAGTTTATTGTAAAAGTTTTAATTAAAATGAATAATAAATTTCATATAGGTCCAGCTCATCAAGTTCCGTGGCCGATGTTGTGCAATTGAAAAACGACAATGGTGGCAGAGCGAGCAAAACTGATCATGGGAAAACTCGTGATTGTGCCCGAATCTCGAAGTAACTCTATGTTTTTTAACTCAGCAATTAATTCTTGACCAAATTTACTCAGCGAATTTAGCTTCTATAGTTGACGGCTTACGGCGGACGGACAGAATTTTTTTTAAATTGGATATTCGGTGTCTTCATGCCTTGAAACGTAAAACATCACATATTTTTTCGGGGGTTGGCAATTTTTTCTATGGCGAATACAATGGATTATTATTGAATAATATACCAAAAGAGAGCTTCGGAGCTCGTGACATGGTGTAACAATTAAAGAGGAAGCTTTGGTTTTGTCCTCGAGTCTCCAAAACGAGTGATAAAAATCATTTCTTATTGTCCTCGAAGGCAACAGAAATAATCAATCGCTAGAGTAAAATCGAAAAAAGAAAACGAATTGTCGCAATGTTCTTGGCGATTTTACATTTTGCGCAATATCAAGACTGAAGACATCGAACGGTCGATTCGTTTCGGGCGTCTTCGTACAATTCATGCCGGTCGGCATTTCACGTAGCAACCTCAAAGCCTTCGGATTCGGACTCATCCGAGCTCAAAAAGCGAAGTGGCCAGCGCGCCTTCAAACCCGATCGCATATCAAATCGCTCCTTTTGTGATGGCATTCGTTCGTGATCGAATCGAGATTTGTTGGATGCGATCGATCAGAGCCCTCTCATCGTTCCATCTATTCTTCATCGGGAAACCAATTTAGTTGTGATCCGTCCCTCTTCGGATCATCTATAGGGAACTCGGTATTCGGTCTTTTCAGTCAAGTTTTCAGACAACTTGGCGGAGGCGAAAGAAAGGGGAGAATCAATAATGACGAAACGCTTGACTGGAATTTATATAATGCGAAATTCAATGAAAAGTGCTGCTATTTTTACAGTTCCTCTTTCATAAGAGGAACGATTTATATTGACAGTATTGATTACATTAATTCCATTAATTTATTAACAATATTTATTATATTAACAGTATTATTATTGTATTTATAGTATTATTACATTAACAGTATTGGTATATTTATATCTAAAAAATTACTATGGTACTTTGATTTTTCTATTTCATTGATGTTGAGCTGTTTCTGATTTTGATAAATTTTATTCAGCAACTCCACATCTCCGGATGATTTCTCGTGAACTATAGAGATCAAACATCGCTACAAAAGAAAAACAATTGGAAAAATTTACGCAATTTTATATATTATAATGTGAGATTACTTTTAAAGATATTTCTGGATCTTTTGTAATTTTGTAGACTCATTCATGGTTTCATGTATTAAAAAATTGATGCCCCCGAACAGGAACGTGTCGAAATAATACAGAGATGTATCTGAACTACCGCACTGATAATGAGAACGATCGAAGCACGTGTCCTAGAGCGTGTGAGAGGTCTCATTTGACTCAGCGTTCCAAGGTGTGAATAGCCTCGCTCAACAAACTACACACCATGTTTCGAAAAAATTGGAAAATATGAATTTCTCCCTCAAAATACCCCGTAAAATTAGGCCAGCGATTCGGCAAAAGAATTGAGCCATTTTCGAACCACGAATGATTTTCGGTGAGAATTTCGAAACAAAAATGTGATGATGTTTAGAAAATTACCTAGACTGCATTGTGCAAAGTTAATGCAGGCAATGACCTTAGCACAATGCAACGGAGAATTATCAATTTTTTGTTATACCCTTTCGTTCACCCAATGAAATTAATTTTCTATGAAATTTCTCATCATTTAAAAATCCTTGGTGTTTCATATTATATTATACCTTGGTTGTCTTGATTTTTAATTCTTTATTATTCTGCTCAGATCGTTCCCCCATTTGAACATCATCAACGTACAAACAGGAGACAGAGAGTCACAATGTCCACGATTTTGGTTAGTTATTATATTGTTAAATTATATTAAATTGTTTAATTATATTAATATTATTACCTATATTGTTAAATTATATATTATTATATTGTTAAATATACTGTTAATTAAACCAATCCATTATAGTTTTGTCAGAAAAATGTTGACGGCGGTCAGACAGAAGTTTTTATTTGATTTCCGGACTCCACACGCGTTGAATATTAAAATTGAGCGAGTTTACAATTGTTTTTCTGAGGCGATTTCATTGGTTTATAATTGAATTATTTAGAGTTCAATTAATTCTGACTTTTTGTCATTTTGTCAAATCTAAATAAAAAAAACAGTCAAAAGTTCTCCATGTATATAATATTATTGAACCTAATGTTTCCTTCCATTTTTCTAGTTCCATTCAACTTCCCACTTCAAGTGATGTATTATGTAAAATGTAATTGGGCTTGCCCGTAAATAAACAAATGAACAAATTTCGGTTTATTATTCAACAATAAATAAATTATTTTCGTTTGTAATTCAATAATAAATCAAAATGACAAAAATATACCTACTTAAAAGTTCGGTGTATGACGCAGAATATAAAATCAACCGTCATCTAAAAACCCTGAGCGCTCGAATTAAAATTTTTCCCAACTCGAAAAAGTCATTCGGATCGAAACAAATAAAAATGACAAACGTCGCGGTTATTTTCATCGTTCTTATACGCCACTTAGTTTTCACTATACATTTGTGCGAATAATGAAATAACTCTGAAAGGTATTTTCGGACATGGAACGTACTAGAATGAGGGGAGTGCATGAGAAACAGTGGAAACGGAAGTCCTTTTACTCGGAAACGGCTGCGCACGGTTGATCGCTGCAGGAATGATAATGACCGCAGCCCGCGTCCCACGCATCTATGTTTCCTGTTATGACGGACTCACATTTACTCGACAATTTTTTTCCACCGGCTCAATCGAATAAACGACCAATACCGAATTCAGTGGAATTGCTCGAATCTACCACGAGTACCTTATTAAAGTTAAGAAAGAGATCCAGATTTGATGCAAATCGTATTAATAGGTAAGCAATCTAAGTCCATCGATAGATTGAAAATCGACTGTTTCGTAGTAGATAAGGATGACGCCAGAATTAGTAGGTACTGAGCTTGGTCATACGACCGGATAGTGCAGTCAAACCGTTGCCAAATTTCTGAAAATCTCCCAAATTCGCCACAAAAGCAGCGATAACTCGAGAACCAATAAAGCTATCGACCCGGCGATGGTCTCATTCAATTCAGCGTCAAAAAATCTATAAAATTTGATACCACGTACACATTTACACCCTGAAAAATATTAATTTTCTCCCCCCCAAAAATACCCTTAAAATTGAGCTATGTAGCTGATTTTTTTTTCTTGTGCGATTACAGTGGTTTATTATTGAATAATCAACAAAAATAACATCTTCGAAATATACGTCTTATAAGGGCGAGAAACACAAATCTAAATAATATGTTCAGATGCGTTTCAAGGTAATTGCAAAAAACGGCGAATTTTTGGCACTTGTTCCAGTTATGCAGTTATGAATCCTAAAGGACGCATCAAACGGGTAATTTTACCACATCCTTTTGGTTTATTATTCAATAATAAACCATTGTAATCGCACAAAAAAAAATTTTCTAACCCCCTCAAAATTTGATATTTCACGTTTCAAGGCATGTAGAATCCGAATATCCAATAAACAAAATTCTGTCTGTCCGCCGTACGCCGTACGCCCTTAGCAGTTTTCCCGCCTAACTATATAATAGCAAAATTCTTGAAATTTTTAACAAAAATCAATCTCGATCCGACGACGGCCCAATTCTTGAACCAAATAGCTAGCTCAATTTTAAGGGTATTTTTGGGGGGTTTTCATGGGGAGAAAATTCATATTTTCCAGGGTTTTTCAGAAAAATGTGTATTCGGTATCAAATTATATAGATTTTTGGACGCTGAATCGAATGAGACCATCGCGGGGTCGATAGCTTTATTGGTTCTCGAATTATCGCAGCTTTTGTGCCGAATTTGGGAGATTTTCAGAAATTTGACATGAGGGTATAACTCGAGAGTTCTTCGAGCTATAAAAATCGTTCTATTCCCATTGGAATGGTCGACAAATGCTCTCTCCAGCTGTACGGTAAGGCAAAAAAAATTTAGCTTTTAATTAGGAAATTAAGAAAAATAAAAATGATTAAAATTACAATAGTCACTACGGAGTTTTCCCTTATAGTTACTGTTTTTCGGTGTGAACGTTCACACATGGTCGAAATAATAACTATCAGAAACGGATTATCTTCTTAAATCATTATTGAAGCTGAATAATAATAAACCACTGTACAATCATTTGCAGCGTTTTTATAGAGGATTAAATTTTGCTTCGATCCGTTTTTCATTTGTCGAAATCGGTGCAGCCGTTTCGCTGGTATGATTCTAACGGCCAGTTTTTTGTCATTTTTGAAAGAGAATATAAAAATGAAGTTTTGACATCTGCACCTTGCAAATAGCTCTTCCAATCCAAAATTTCATGGAATTAAAGTTGTTGTTAATTTTATTTTACACGAGGGACACTTCGTGATCTCCAAGAAAACCATAAGAACACGATGAAAATCGTTCCAGTACTAACGCTATCCCATAGAAACCATAATATTACACGTTCACATATCAATCTACGCCATCATTCGTTCTACTCTTTTTCAGATGATCTTCTTCGCCCCAAAAATCATGCAAAAAAGCCATGCTTCTATTGACACACGACAGGATTGCTCAAGTCGCCGATATTTCGCGTGCACTATGGTAATTTCTGTAGTTGCATAGCTGCACTTCGGAAAAATCATCCTCATAAATGTCTTCAGTCGATTTAAATCCGATTTCCTTTAATGGCTCTTCGGCTTCTTGGTCTGACTAGGTCAAGAATGAAGCATCTCCTATAATGACTTCGCGGTCTCGCCTTGGGCTTGATCCGATCGTTCAATCTTGAAAAACGCGAGCGATTTTGAACGGAATTATTTTTCGTATTCCTTTGTCCTCAATTTTCGACCTTCGCGATTCCACGAGCAGAGGTTTGCGCACTTTGCGGTGTTCGAAAAGATGAAATTGATCGGACAGGTTTATTCCGTTTTGTTTCAGTAATTTCGTAGCAACTGGGAGGAAATTTGAATGATTTTATTGGTCATCTCAAGCCTACATAGGCCTCATCATGGGCAAGCTTTGGAGCAACAGCTGATCAATGTAGAATCTTTTGCAATTTTCCGAGGCAAATCAAAACCAAATGTGCTTCCAAAATCATTTTCGGTCAAATGATGGGTCAATTTTTTTTACAGTATTGTGACTGAGGCCTTGAATCACCAGGGGCCTTGTTTTTGTAATTTTCAACTCCATACTTTTTGGAGTTGGCGATTGGGAAAAGCGAAGAGTAATTTGATTTTTGAAACTATTGAAGACTAGCAGAATTTTCGGCTTTTTAAAGACTCATTTTCTTTCCACTATTCTCTCTTCGACTAAGCGGTTCTGTTTATTAGCGTAGTTTCTGAAAAATGTGTAGTTGCAGAATGAAAGTGAGGAAAGTTTTTTGCAGAGCGGGAAGGATTATTTTTTGAACGATGATTTTTCTGAAAGTGAACTTTTTTATTTTTCAACTCAGCAAAGTATTTTCCAAAACCATTATTCTCTTAATTTTGAATCTCGACATTTCAAATAATTTTCACGGCGATTAATGCCTTTCAAGCCTCGTTGCTTTTTTTATGTAAAAGTGTTGGATGACGAAGAAGACGCAATTCTTTGGAAGCCACAACGATTGCAGGAACGAGTCCACTTGGAGAAGTTTGCGAATTTAAAGAAATGTTCTGTTTGCTCCCAAAACGGGTGGAATATTATGTTATTCAAAATCATCATTTATCGAAGCAAAGGATATAAGGAACATAATTAAAATATCTTCTTGGTTGAGTCGTCGCATCTCTCATCGTACTGGGTTGGTGAGGGGGAGAAGAACTAGGCGACTTGTTCTCCGATTTTTTATTTACTGGCCGAGTACTTTCGCCCCTTCGGGCATCCTCAGGGCGATGTGGAACCATAGGTTACCACAGCCTATGGTAACCTATGGTTCCACATCGCCCTGAGGATGCCCGAAGGGGCGAAAGTACTCGGCCAGTAAATAAAAAATCGGAGAACAAGTCGCCTAGTTCTTCTCCCCCTCACCAACCCAGTACGATAATTAAAATAATACAACACTGTACAACAATTTGTAGAGTTTTTTCTTTGCAGAGCTGAGTTCGAAGTGAGCATCGATTTTGAAAAGTACCTCTAAAACTTGGAGACAAAAACACTCAACTTAGCACTTTTCACTCTACAAAAAAGAAGATTAATAAAAAGCTAGCGTGAAAAAAAATAAGAAGAAAATGAAAAAGAAAAAAGCGAAGCAGTTTTTTTGCATTTTTCACTTTTCAACTCTCCCATTTTTCACTCTTCACTTTTCCATAGTTCCTCTTCAAAAAATACAAACGAGCTTGGTAAGTGAAGAGTGAAATATTTTTTTAAAAAGCATTTCTCCGTTTCTATGCCGAGCTCTTTCGACCCTTCGGGCATCATCAGGGCTAATGTCCTATAACTTATTCACTACGAAACTGTTTCCTGTTACCAACCCGTCAGTGTTTATACTACCGAATTCCCTAATTTCCATATTTCATTCAAAATTCGGTTCTCGTTTAACTAAACCTTCTCAAAGGTATCAATGCGAATTCTTACAGCCATCATCTAATTTTCAGAGTCATCTAATTTTCTACGTCCTAGATATCTTCATTTCTAGGTTCTATTGTAAATATATGCCATCAGTCCCTTTTTTCTTTTGCTATAATATATATATTTTTTTTATTCTGTTGTATATTTTAGATGCCAATCTTGTAATGGCCGTACGGTATTCTATCTATCTATCAATCTAGTTCGATATTTATTGGATATTCGAAATCTTCATGCTTTGAAACGTAAAACTTCACATTTTGTGTGGGTTAGAAAACAAATTGAACGATTAAAATGATTTATTAATGAATTAACAAACTGAAAAATTGAGATCTTCAAAACTCGAAATATTATTACGCACGGAATGATAAATCGGCCGTATTCGTTTAGCGTACCATTTTTTTGTTCTAGTTCTTTCGAGTTCGCGCTCGAAAATAAAGATGAGTTCGAGAGGCAGAAACATCGGCCGGTCGTAATCGTTACCGATATAAAGGTAATAGTTATAGTTCACGGATACCTGAGCATCCCGTAACACAAAAGGGCGCTGAGACGATCCAAAATACCATTACCGGTTTCAATGCTTCTCCCATCGCTATAGCAACATTCTGAACCGCTCCTCGTCACCACCCCAAAGCAGAAAACTGAACTCCCTCCGATCGGCGTCATCATCTACGTTATTACCTTACAATTTCTATAATTTGTTATGCCCTCGATTTTTTCCCTCCCTTTTTCTCATTCTTCTCGATTTGAGAGTGCTAGCGCGCACACGGACGTCGGCTCACGTTGTCGAGAAAGCTCCTACCTCTACGCACACTCGCACATACGTTGAATGCGGTCTTCACGGTTCAAACCGAGTCAACGCTACAACAAAGGGAGCTGACTCCTTCGCGCTGTTCCATCTTCCATTTCGGGGGTGAAAATTAACCAACAGCTCTTTTCAAAGAGACGGGGCCGGAAAAGAAAAATTGTTGGAAAGGTCGGCAGCCTGAGGCCGACGTCGGAGCGATTTGGACGTTTTTTTGTAGCGACTATCAAAATGCATCTGCCTCAAAGAAATACTCTGACCTTATTATGTTTAGAAGACGACTTCTCGCTCCGGGTTTAAACCGAGGTTGAAGAATGAAAAATCTCTTGGAAAAAATCGAGCATGGCGAATGAATAAAATTCAAAACATTATTTAAAAATGCATAAATACCAACAATTTTATTACATCATTTTTCTTCATATTTTTTTTTTTTTTTTGGTTTATTATTAAATAAAAAACTATTGTAATCGCACAAGAAAATTTCTTTTCTAACCATCCTCAAAATTTGATATTATACTTTTCAAATCATGTTATAATCCGAATATCCAATTAAAAAAATTCTGTCCGTTCGCCGAACGCCGTCAACAGTTTTCTGACGAAACTATAAAAGCTAAACTCTTCAAATGTTCACCAAAAATCAATCTTGGTTTGACAATGGCTCAATTCCAAATTGCGCGTTAGCCGAATCGCTACCTCAATTTTATTTATATTTTTGGGGAGATTTGAGGGGAAGAAAAATCGTATTTTCCAACGTTTATCAGGAAATGGTGTGTTTGGTATCAATTTATGAAGATTTTCGGACGCTGAATCGAATGAAACCATGGCGGGGTCGATAGCTTTATTGTTTCTCGATTTATGGTAGCTTTTGTGTCGAATTTGGCAGATTTTCACAAACTTGAGAGTTCTTGGAGCTAAAAAAATCGTTCTAAACTCGTTGGAATGGTTGTCAAACACTCTCCAGCGGAATTTTTGCAAAAAAATTAGCTATTAATTAGTAAATTAAGAAAAATAAAAATGGTTAAAATTACAATAGTTGCTACGGAGTCTTCCCCTATACTTAGTTACCAATCTGTTTTTCGGTGGGAGCTATAGCTTAAGTATAGCTACCCTAATTAGCAAGCTTTGTGAGTCATCAGTCCGAATTGTAAGCTTAATCTCCAGTCAAAGCTGATTTTCCATGCTTGAACACACAAGGATAACTTGAAGAGACATAGCTACATACCAATCAGATAATAAAATCATTATCAATATATTTTTCTTTTTAAAAATGTAACTTTTTTATTTGTTTTATTTTTTTAAGCCCTTAGACACTTTTCTGAAAGCTTAATTTCTCCTATTCAAAATTCGACCTGAACGCACGCTTTATCGATGATTTTCGTAACGTTCAAATCCATTTACTTTAGTCATGTTTTCCTTAAAGACAAATCCTGCTTCGCTATCGGTTCTACAATTTCGAATCTTTAAACTCCCATTGAGAAAAAAGTGTCCTCGATTAACCTTATTAGCTTGATAATCCGAAACTCGAACGGTTAACGAATTTTTTGGGTTACAGATCGCCCAATAAGGCACGGACTAGAATGACGGAATCATCAATATTTTGAATTCTTCAACGCGAAGAAAAACTGCTGACAAGGATGGCACCCAGTTTGACTGCTGCTGGAAACAAAATACTGATGATATCAATTTTCACAAATCATACGAGAAAGAGAAAAACGTTTTTCTGGAATTCCTGAACGCATAGGTACGCGAGTTATCTCGGGTCACGATTTTATAGACCAGGGCGATGTGTTCTATCATGGTGAAAAACTAAACAGGGAAATGATGTAACAGTTGTTTCAGTTTTTCTGTTTCCGTATCGAATGAAATTAATTTTGTACAAATGTTTCGCTTTTCAGCTTTGCTCGAGAGAGAATTTTTCGATAATCAACGGAGGTGAAAAATTGACCAATAGACCCAAAATTATGTTTTCCATTTTTTACGTAGAAAATGGAAGTCTCGTGATCGTCTGAAAGTCGAATTTAGAACGGAGATCTTGAAGAAACTTCCACAGTACTCAGAATCACTCTCTGGACAAGTGTCTGTCAGTGTGTCTATAACCCTTCGTTCGGACATAAACCGTCATATCGCTGTGAAAAAACGCTGCAAATGACTGTACAGTGGTTTATTAAATCCTTCGCCTCAATAATGATTCAAGAAGACTATCCGTTTGTGATATAATTATTATTACCGAAAAACAGATTGGTAACTATAAGGGAAAACTCCGTAGCAGCTATTGTAATGTTAATCTTATTTATTTTTCTAAATTTCATTAAAAGCTAAATTTTTCGTCTAACGATACAGCTTAAGAGAGTGTTCGACGAGCATCCCAACAAGTATAGAACGATTTTTATAGCTCCAAGAACTCTCGAGTTGTACCTGAAAATCTCCCGAATTCGACACAAAAGCTGCTATACCTCGAGAACCATAAAGCTATCGACTCATTTGATTCAGCGTCCATAAATCTATAGAAATTGATACCAAATACAGATTTTTCTGAAAAACCTTGGAAAATATGGATTTTCTCCCCCTCAAAACCCCTAAAAATACCCTTAAAATTGAGGTATCGATTTGGCTAAAGAATTGAGCCATTGTCAGACCAAGATTGATTTTTGGTGAAAATTTCAAGAATTTAGTTTTTATAGTTTCGTCAGAAAAGTGTTGACGGCGAACGGACAGAATTTTTTATATTTGATATTCGCCTTGAAAATTTTTATTCTACATGCCTTGAAACGTAAAACATCAAATTTTGAAAGGGGTTAGAAAATTGTTTTTCTTGGGCGATTAGAATGGTTTATTATTTAATATTATACCACAAGAAAGAAACGCAATGACATTTTCAGATAATGTTTAGTGCAAAATTTATTCGTTTCTAGATTTCAGATAACATACACTACTTACACAGTTACATATGAAATTATTTCACTAATACATTTTTCTATTGTATGAAGGGAGATAAAATGTATTTCTTCATGCAGAGATTAGTATCCATTTCACAAAAAATCCGCTCTTGAAGCGTTGGTGCATTTTCTATAACTTTTCACCTACAATTAGTACGGATTTCGGGTGTTCATTGAAAAATGTCCAATGCGTGTGTGTTTATCCCTTATAATTTTATTATAAATCCATATATAAATTCCGAAATAAAATCCTAACATTAACTCCGATGAATTGGCATTTCCCAAAACGTTTCCCCGAAGGCGCGAGCTAGTCACAGAGAAATCGCTATTCGGAATCATTCTTCGCCTATCTAAGGAGTAAAGGGCGGAAGCGTTCGCAGATTGTGCGGAATTCGAGGAAAATCGTCTCGACGCCGAGCATGCGCTATGAACTCTGAAATGGCACCAAAGAACCGGCCGCGGTGTTGTGATTCATGTTCGGATAGACGCCCATCATAACTGAAACTGACTCATTGGAGTTTCGATTGAGCAGCGATGGGAATCTAGTCACAGTAAACCAATTTCACGGGCGTGAGAAGAAAATAAATGCAAACGAAAGGGTTTATTGTGGAAATTTTCACCGACCTATTACACCACAAGTTTGAGCAAAAGACCTCCATCAAAGACGCACTAGTTGTTAACCAAATATAGGAAATTATAATGATGAAACCCCTTAAAGTTACAACGTAGAATTGAAATCGATGTATTCTCTTCGCGATGAAACGAATGAGGCCTAACGAGGTTTATAAGGGTCTGAAACGAATCTCGAGCAGTCGCAGTTTTTGGTTTAGTTTTTCGAGTGGATCAAAAAATACAATCTATATTTTAATTTGAATTTAATTTAAAATTAATTTAAATTTAATTTAAAAAAATACAATCCATATGATTTTTAAAATAAATAATATACATAATAATAGTAATCATGGAATGAAAATCGTTCCATTTTTCGTAATAAATATATTATTAATCCTCCGGACATTTCAGTCACTCATTTTTTTTTTTCAGGACGATGCACACCAAGAAGTCTATAAATCATCTTTACAGAAGCATTAGATACACCAATTAGTATCAATACAACTATTGTCCTATACCACTCGCGCTGAGATTGTGGAATCCCATTTCACAATATTACTCATTTACGAATAAACAAATAAGTGGAATTCGTGACTGTCTCTTCGTCTCCTATCCTTATCATTACAACGTTGTGATTCGTAAAATTCTCTAAACGTGGAAAAAAATCCTCTCCATATATAATAAATATAGAATTGACCACCTTATTCTTATAACATATTTAATCCCTCGAAACAATTATTTCCTTCGCGCATAATTACTCCGATACGTAATTCGTAGAACGCCCCGCACGGAAATAAATTGTTTCCTCAAACCAAGCAAGTCAAGTCTCGTTCGCAACAAGAACAGGATGTGAATGGATGTCTGAGAAAAATATAACGAGAATAAAAGACGAACATGGTAGCGCTCGTGCGAAACGAATTATACCTCTTTGTTATAAGAGAAATATTTTTCCTCCTAATTTCTACTTTCTTCACGGCCAACGTAGCCGAAAACTAGTAAATGAGACCAACGGATAAGGATTGGATTTTCGTTTATTTTTTGATGCTGTTAACTGTTGGCCGCACTTTTTCCGAAAAATTGCTTGATTACGGCGAACATTTTCTGAATGTCTATAATGAGCAGCTTCAGCGAAAATTCAGCTAGTCTCAGCTTCTCATTTCGAGTTCCGATTAATTTTTGCTTAACGCTGATTCAGAAAATTGATCGGTAACCTAAAAATGCGGAACCCTTCAAAAGTGCCTCAATAGAGACAAATTGGCATTGTTTTGATTGATTTTCATGGAGGATTTACTGGCTAGAGGCATAAAGAAATTACCCATCTCTTATCAGGTAAGTAATGATATCGAAGGTGATATTTGTCACGCACGAAGATTATTTTATGAAGTAGTAGATAACATTATTTCCACCAAAATCCCTAGGTTCCACCAACCACTCGATTAAATTGGTTACCTTGTAGTCAATTCTTCTCATGGCATTTCTTATACATTCTCTGCCACCAGATATTTTGCGCAGCATACGGCGTCTCCCCCAATTCACATTCGATTCGTGTTCGTCTTCCAACGCCCTCACAGCGGGTGTAAGCGAAAGGCAACAAGCCTGTCAGCAAGGCAATTAAAATAAGGCGCGGGGTGATGTGGTTTTCTACGTATCGACGCTAGCTAAAGGGGTGTTCATGGTAGAGGAGTTTTTGACTCGCGAGCCCTCCTAAAATTACTATCCGTCGAAAGAAACGTGTTTTGGTCGACACTATAGCATGAGTGTTTGGGATATATTAATCTTGTCGACTTTTTGCATTTACAGATGCACTCCAGAAGAAACAATACACTTGGCTCTCTAGCTGCGTGCGATTCAATTTGGCTCGTTCCCAAAAAACCGGACCATCGACTTTCGATCCCACAACGCGTAAAAAAATTTCTTTCATGCACCAAGAATCAAATTCTAAAACGCACAAATTCCAAAAAAAAATCAAATTATATTTTTAAAAATACAAAAAAGCTACAATTCTAGAAAATGTCAACAAAATTCTAGAAAGTTTTAGAAGTTTTTCAAAGAAAATTCCAGACAAACGTGTAAGTGAAAATCAAATTTCAGGAAGAAAAAATTATTATTTTTATTTTTCACATCGCACAATATTGTCAGTAATTTTTAGATACAAATGTGATTTATAATTAGCATGTGAAGTGTCGAATTGATGTAGTTTTTACACGCTGAATCGAATGAGACCGGTAGCTTTAACGGCAAAAATACAATTGCTCAATTTCTGCGCTCACTGGACGCATTGCAGGCGGCCAAATAATTATATTATATGATTAATAAATAATTAAAATTAATTAATAATAATAAGCAATTAATAATTTATATATTATAATATGTACATAATAATATAAAATAAAAAATAATAATAATTTTCACAAAATTACGGCTTGAATCCAAATCCGCTCTACAGGCCAGTGGTTCAGTATAAAAAATCAAATCCAAATCAAAAATAATATCGATATCGCGTTGCTCAAGGCTAAGCTTTGTCATATTTAATAAACGGGAAAGATTTTCATTTTCTGGCGTTGAAGGAGAGAAAAACCCTCTGAATTGTTTCTCAATATTTTACTTATAGCCGAGCACTTTCGCCCCTTGTGCAGAATAATGGGAGATGAATAATGAAAAATATTAATTCTCTTGATAAAAAATAATTCTCTGGAATTTTTAGTCTACTCATAGTTAATAGGACACTGTATACCAGTAAACTCCCTCCCCAAGCTCGATTCACCCTTTCTCAGATCTTCAGCTAATTCTTTAACGCTTGATCTGTATCAGTTCATTGAAAAGGATATCCGATCGGTGGAAGAGTCGTCATAAATCGCCACGTCTTGTTACGAGACGGAGGGTGAGTCACGATGAAGGCTTCAAGGCCGAAGGGGACGTTTGGGCAGTCTGGTGTCTGTACCTCGCCTTCGCTCATCTTTCACGAAACTCGCTCGGTTCTAGAAAATCATTATTTGACCGAGCGCTCATTGTCTAACCGGCGCTGACGTCATCGAGTCGGATCAAACTACATTACGCTCGGGCGCAACTTCTGAAATCCGAAATAGGTAATTAGGCTGAACTCGGACGGGAACCGACGAAATTATAGTCATCAGACCGTTGTAGTGTGGAATTGAACAAGTACCTAAATGCGATCGTCATATCCGTGAATTTTAATGATTCACGACGAGCGATCGAGCGATTGCCCGCGAATCGAGACGAAGAATCGCGGCATTTTGCATACATTTATCAACGCCGCTCGCTAATCGATATATATTCAAATTTCAGTGCAGACGCTTTTGCCATGATCTAAAACGAAAATCGAGCGACATCGATTTTTTCCATTCACCACTATTAGTTATCAGAATAGAATAGAATAGAATAGAACAGAAAGGAATTTATTCTTCTTCTGATTTACAAACAAAAAAATACAAATTTGCCACGGCTTTCTGCCATGCATAAAGAAATACATAAACAAAAAGAAAAAAAATAGTAATACAAGAATTAGTCCCCTAGAGGGCTGAGCCCGTGTTAGGGAGACGAGCAGATGCTCCTTAGCAATCAATTTGTAATAAACATAAATATACTTATTTTTATTTTTTACTTTTTTAGTTTTTTTCACAAATTTTTCATGAAATATTTTTTCAAAATAAAATTTATTTTCTCCGGCCGGTGCATGGCATCCGTCAATTCAATTCGCACTGCAGGGGGGAGGCCATTAAAAGCCCTCAAACCCCGCGGGAAATATGCGTTGATCGCTGCTGTCGTTCGGAACATGGGCAGCGCCATCGAACCCTGGGCCCCGAAACGCGTGATCACATCATGCTCAGGAAAGGAAAAATTCTGCTCTTTCAATATTTGCTTAATGCTATTCATTTCGAAAAGCAAGGGAACTTTAAGAATTTTCAATTGCTTAAACAAAGGATCTGTGTGCTCCAAATATCAAGTCCGCATTTTTTCAAAATGTCAATTTTAATTTTCAATTTATTCATGCTTTTATTTTAATTTCAATTTATTATTTTTACTTTTTTACCTTGTGATTATTGACTATTATTTCAATTTTGGGTGCTACGCACGCCATCTATAATTGTATTTATAAATTGGGCATTTGCCCGTGCGTAAAAAATAAATAAATAAAATCGACCGAACAAAGGGTGGAAAAATTGAAGATGACGTCGCTTTTATGTACATAAAGAAAACGGATGGGGTGACCGGAAACGGAAGCAGACGTACAACAGTTCACCTGTCCCTGTCGGAGGATACAGCGCGTGTTATCGCTAAGGAGGGAGGTCTTCTCAAGAGAGGGCCGATGAAAGGTAGCTATCTTGAGGTAGAAGCGAGGTCGACCTTGCTGCCCTAAAGCTGTAACATTGGCTATTGTGATCGATAAGATCTCAGTTCTGAAGAATTCGGACTCGGACAAGTGTAATCCATACTAATCGTGTCAACGAGCATTTGTCCTATACTGGGGTAGGTGAAGAATCGCTGTTTTTGTTTCGCGGAAGGAGGATATATTTAGCCGTGTAGCTTATTAGATGAAGGGGATTTTCGTTGTCAGCTAACGTCGCATGTCATAGTTTTATGGAGCTAATTTTAAATAAGAGGAAAGACTGCGAATGGTAAGAAGACAATTGAATGAACCTTTTCTGCTTATCATTAACTAGCTGCGCAAAACAACGGGCGCTAGATCAAATTCATAACAGTCGAATTCCACGGGGTGTGAGGGGAGAAAACCAGGCGACTCATTAATTCTTCATTAAATAAACTACTCAGCTAAAAAATTAATTAAACTAGCTTTAATAATTGTAGTTTATGCTTTGGTAGACCTTCATCCGGAGTTAGACTTTTTTAACGGCTCCCTTCGGTAATTAAAATACAAAATTGCCGCTACCATTATTGTGAGAGCTGTTTGTGCTTGCGGTTGATTTTTTATTTTTATTCTTTATTATTTTTTGAAAATATTTAACATCCGTGAGCACACTTTGGCATGAATTCTTAATTACTTTGAATCTGCCTTCAAAAACCGATTGAGCTACATATAAAACTAAGTTGGAGGAAAAAGGGAAATCATCAATTTCTCTTCAACTTCTTAATGTTCTTTATCGCCCTTTTGGATTTCTTCAAGGAACATACAACTGTAACTGTAATATCTTGGAATCACTTTTGAATTGTCCAACAGTACAGGCCTGGCCTAAAGTTGGACAATATATTCGACTGTATTTTCTTTGATTATTTTTTTATGTGAATATTATTGTGAATAAAAAAAAAATTAAAAAAATTAGGTTCTTCTTGTGAGAATAGTAAGGATGAAACCTACTCAATTTTCTTGCTGAAATTCACCATTAATAAAGAAGGTAAGTAGTAGTAATTACGTATTAGCCAGATCGAGTATTGTCGTGAGTATTTTGAACAGAAGATTGCAACAAAGTTCAAGTCACATGTGATATTAGATATTTGAGCTACTCCTACACTTGAAGATGTACCATGAAGAGGGACAATGAAGCACGAGTTAACCATGCTGAAGAAAACATTTTTCCCTTTTCGACCTATTGGTATTTTTCTCAGAAAATTGTGACTGTGTACGGACGTTCTCTGAGATTTATAAATCTTCCAATAATAAGTTGAGTGCAATTTTCTTGAATATCGAGGGTTTCTACAATTGAATCAAAAGCGAAAACGACATAAATCGACAAAATGTCAGAAAATACCAAACCGCCTTAGTAAATTGTTTCTAGCCGTAATAAAAATTGAATCTAGAACAGCCACGCGTTCGGCCGTAAATCAGGTTTAATAGGTAAAAATCAACTCCTTTCGAGGAAGCGGAAAAACGAGATGAAATAAACCGCGTTCAATTGGCTGTAAATTAAGACCTGTTAATTGGACGGGAGCAAGACATCTCAGGCAATAAAAACTAATGAGGACCAGCTAGTTGAGTTGGAATTAATATTTATTTCGTCCCCGAAGAAAAAAAAATACCGCGAGAAATGAACGTAAATTATTGCTAATCCGTCAAATAATTTGCGCGTTTTGAGCTCATCTCGCAGCGTAATATTTAAACATTGAGTGTTATTCAATGATAAACCATCGATAGACGAAATTTATCTCTCTTCAGAATTGGATGATTCAACGCAGCGGCCGAATAATGAAAATTTTTCAGAAGGTTTGCTCTTCTAATGAAAACTGCTGGAGCTAATTTTTACTTCCACCAAAAGCGGTCCGGAACCTGGGAAATAGTAAAACAATGGAAAATTACCAAAAAAAGAAGTAATTCTTAAAAAATGCGTGGTGCAATAAAAACATAAGGAAAAAAAACTTTTTTGAACAAGTCACTTTAATAATAAATAACTTTGTTAAACAATTAATAAACTAAACTATTGATCAACTTTTTTTTATTTAATTTTGCAAACTAATGTTCAATTCGCAGTTTTATCACTTAATTTATCAGTTTTATTTTATTTGGGATCCTGGGCAAAAAAATTAGCGTTGAAAAAATTAATAAAAATAATAAATAAATATTAATAAAATATTAAATAATTTTGAATTAATAAATAAATTGCACTGTAAATAAGTAGGACTTAACGTGAATAATAAATCGATACAGTAAGTTTGAAGTTTGTTTAGCCACTTTTCATGCTTTTAAGGCAACATCATGAGTGCTCACTGAAGAATCAAAATAAAACGAGGTAAAATTCATTAGGATGAATTCATTTTGGAAAATCGCAACAGTCGAAATACCTTTTCTAACTCGAAAAATGAGAACATAATCGAAGGGAATGTTTTTACTGCATTTAATATCCTTTCAGAAAGCTAGAGCACCCGTATCCTGCTTTAACACCTGGAACGCATTGTGTAGGAGCTTTACCGTTCGAGGAAACCAGCTGCTCATCGCCTTTTTACAGTAATAATCGATTGTTTACGATAAAACACAGTTCGTTCTCCTTCATGTTGCTAACAAAGGTCTCAATATTTAAAGTACATTTTGAATACCTAAAGTATCATACAATTTCCCACTTTTTTCCTTTTTTCATTTTTAGCGGGGAGAAAAAAACACTTAAGGTACTAAAAAGAGCACGAAGTTAAAATATTAGTATTGTTGACCAATCATACCACTCTCATAGCCATAATATTACTACACAAATGTTATTTTCGTACAAGAAAAGTTCTTTTAGTGCTCAATTTTTCCTTAAAATAGGTAATATCGCGTGTTTTATTATTATTTGCTCAAACTTTGCTATCAATATCTCGCAACTCTATCCATCACCCTCGCGTGGATCGATTCGGTCTCCGCCGAAATATTTCTGTTCAACGCTCCTTGCCGCCTAGTCAGCGAAAACATTTCGTAAAAATAACAAAATTGACGAGAAATATTCCATTCATGGGTAGAATCGATAAGGCCTCGTTCCTCCAACGAGGTTCATCAACCAAATAAAAAAACGAGAGGGGAACAACGTAATGACAGATGTCCATCTATCATCTCTCTCCCCTGTTCGCATTAGCAAGACCAAGATCGATCAGACATCAGAAACGAAAGGGAATGTGCCAGCCGTTTCTAACCACCGGAGCATTTTCAGAAGTCACCGATATTCAGTGAGTAAATAAAATTATGTGACGAAATTCTGTCAAAATTAAGGGAAATCGAAAATTGCGAAGTTAGCAGTAATAGCGAGATTATCCAATGAAATGTGAACGTGCTAATAAGAAACCTGAATTGTTTGAAAGTTCCATTTTGAAAATTACATCGAAGAAAAAAAAACTTATTATACAGGTAAAAAAACAAAAAAAAAACGTATTATACAGGTAAAAAAGAAAAAAAAACTTATTATACAGGTAAAAAATAAGCGATTTTTCGACAAGATGAAGTTGTGTTTAGTGGATAAATTTAGAGAGCAATAGGTATCATTTTCTTTTGGTTTATTATTCAATAATGAACCATTGTAATTGCCCAAAAAAAAATTGTCTAACCCCCTCAAAATGATATGTTTTACGTTTCAAGGTAAGTAGAATATCCAAAAGAGCTTACAAATATCTCAGAATATCCGAATATCCAATAAAAAACGCTGCAAATTTTTGCACATTGGTTTATTATTCCTTCGCCTCGATAATGATTTAAGAAGACTATCCATTTGTGATGGTAATAATTCCCCCACATTTTTAAATGTTCCCACCGAAAAACAGATTGGTAGCAATAGGGGAAACTCCGTCACAACTATTATAATTTTAATCATTTTTATTTTTCTAAACATTCAAATTAAAATCGGAATTTTTCGCCTAACGGTAGAGCTGAAGGGTGTTTGACGAGCATTCCAATGAGTATAAAAAAAATTGTATAGCTCCAAGAACTCTCGAGTTTAACCCTCACGTCAAATTTCAGGAAATCGCGAAAATTCTACATGAAAGCTGAGATAACTCGAGAAGGATTAAATATATCCACCCCACGATCGTCTCACTCGATTCAGCGTCCAAAAATCTATAGAAACTGATACCAAACAAACCTTTGTCCGAAAAACATTCCAAAATACGAATTTTCTCCCCCTCAAAATCCCCCAAAAATACGTTGAGCTAGCAATGAGGTCAAAGATTCGGGCCATTGTGAGACCGAGATTGATTTTTGGTAGAAATTTCAAGAATATAGCTATTGTAGTTTGGTTAGGTATTCAGTCGCCTGTTAAAAATTGTTTACAAAATCTACCGAAGAAATATGCAACAATTTGCCATTCTCCTTTTCGCTCCAAATATCGGACAATGTACAAAAATGTCATCGTTCCCAGAAATTCTTCACAGCAACGCAAAAAATTTGAACTGTCTTTTTTCGCACAATATTTCCCCTCGCTCGCAATATTAATGAGAGGAATCTATTTCGATGCCGCTAGAATTACGCTTCACTTGAACCAAAAGTCGCCCGAAGTTCCCTTTTTTCGTTTGAAAAATATCCTGGTTCTTGTCGAGTTCCAAACCACCTGGAACCTGGTGAACGTTTCCTTCACCATGTGCAGCTTCATAATTCCCAAATACAGCAGTCTCAGAACTACGGCCAACAGTCCAGAGCTCATTGACCGCTCCCAAAATTCGTATTGGACAATTCCAAAATTACGACTAAAAGTACTAAGGCGTTACGAAACGTTAATTAATTGACTGTGAATAGGTTCGAGTCCTTGCCTAGTTCCTGCATGGGAAAAAAAAGGCGGCGGTGAATTTAAAATATTCATACCACAACTGAAGAAACCACCTGCAAGGGAATAATCCTCGGCAGCCGGATGATTCGTCGTCCGTAATTATTGTCGAGCGTCGGCGTGGCGCCCTTGGGCAATAGATGTGTCGAGCGATAGCCATCAACTTCTGCCTCCCGATCGCTACAGCCTCGTTACACCTCGATATTATCCCATCCACAGCTTGTGCCACGCAGATAACCAACAACATTCTCACTTAGCCGTTAATTAATTTATAACGCCACAATCTCTTCCGGAAGGTGTTTCGAAAAGCTGGAGAAAATTAAGTAACCGCTTTTGCGCTTAACGGATTTTAGGTTAATCGTGGAATGTAGGCGAGAGCTATTTATAGAAATTTTTTCCATCGCTACCGGCGGAACCGCTGGATTTCAACCTGATCATCGATTCAAATTGAATATTGAAAGTGATACATTCAACATTGAAAAGTATTGTTGAATATCATCACTAAAATGAGAACTTGTAATAGAGATTTTTTTTTTGCACTAATTTCGTTTTCTAGGCAAGAAAATTAACGAGATCAACGTTATTTGGAAGTCGAAAATGGAAAACGGAGTCACTCCACCTTTCGATAGGAAAAAGGCTGAAAATGTTCGCGTTTTTTATTGAACAATGATTTTTAATCAACGCGCTATACGTGGAAATAACTTTTTTCACAATTATATCATTATTGAAGAATAAAGGACAAAATTCATTTAAAAATAAAAAAAATTGTATTACTCAAGTTCCTTTGGGTTTATTATTCAACTAGGTATAGGTATTTTTATAGTAGGTAGTACTTAGTAGTTGCTATAATTTGGTATGTATTTGTTGGGGATTGTATTGTACTTAGTATCATAAAGTATTGGGTTTTTCAACTGGAGCAAAGTAGGAGCAAAATTAGACATAACAACTGTAGGTTTTCCATGATTTGTAACTTGCACAGTGGATAACTCTAACAAAAAGTCGTCAATTCAGATGTTTGAATATACCAAAAGATAGGTAATTTAACTGTCCACATTTTCCCAATGTAATGTACCTATCCATTTTTCAACCGTTTTTGCGTTATTCTACAATAATAGTGGACTATACACGAAAAAATCACATTTTTCAACTTTAAACGTTATTTTCATTTATTTAGTGCGAAAGAAACAAAGAATGCACCATATATTATTGATATACACATCATCAACTATCATTATGCTGAATTTGAGCGAAATCTATTGCAAAAAAGTTTTCGCGAAAAATCCAAGGGGTACCCCTGCGATTTTTTTCAACCGATCAGTTAACGAATTTTTACTCCTCTATCAATACAGATAAAAATCTGAAATTTTCAGGAAAGTTGTGTCTTACCAAGATGTATTTTTGTGATTTTTTTTATTTCTCGGAAAAATCTGCAAGTGGTCCAAAAAAATCGGTTTTTGAAAGCTCAAAAATTGGACTTTAACCGTGATTTTCGGGGTCAAAATAAATGCGAATCAATTGTTTTATTATGCAGGAGTCTTCATTTGAACGCCTTACACACGTACATAGCAAAAAATTTGGTGAAAAAAATTTAAACAGAGCCAGAGAAATTATTTTCCGTAAATCGAGTTTTTCGCCGGCCGTAATTCCGAGCTCCGCTGGCATCGGTAATAGTGAAAAATTAAATTTTCGTTTTAAAGCGATTTTGAAAGCTATTCTTATAGGAAATTTAATGCTGAATCCGAATATGACGTCAAAACGGCGGAAATTTCACGACAACTATAAGTTTTTCCAGGTTTAATACTACGCCACTCCTACGTTTTTCAACTTTGAAAATCCGTTGCAAATACTTACAGTACGGTTCAAATTTTATTAACTAATGATTCTTACATGAAATTAGACGTCGAATTCGAATTTAAAGTGAAAATAATCGAACTCGAACGATTGATAATATTTTTTGAATTTTTCACGATTTTCATACTGTTGAAGTTTCAACTTTGGAATTTTTTTTCGTCACGTTCCCGAAATGGGAATGATTAGGTGTTGTGGAAAAAATGTTGGAAATTTAATGTAGAATCGATAAAAAATAAGAAAAAGCTAGTGTATACAATAGCTCTCGATATATATTCCACTTTATGTCAAAAAACGTGTTTTGACTTTTCTTTGATCGCGAATAGCTCCGCGGGGACATAACATAAAAATATAATTAAATACACCAAATTGTAGGATTTTGATAGCTTTTTCTCGCCTCTGAGTAATATCTCTATGTAAAAGTGGTCGGTTCAAAAGTTATTGGCGGAAAATAGGTGAAAAAACGCGAAAACAGGGTCATAAAATTTCAAAGCGCAATAAAATTTGAACAGAGGCCTAGTTAAAAAAAAATGAAGATTTTTCTAGCCGATGAAGTTGTCTCAATTGAACGACACTATGACCAAAATTTGATTACCTATTCCCAGTTTCTCAATCAATGTTCAAGGTTTTTTGGGTGTTCGCTTCGGGCCGCTCTAGCTCCGGCAAAAATCGACCAACGAACGAATTCTTGTACTTTTTCGTTTAAAGAATTTATCCATGAACAAAATGCGCTCATAAAATCTTATCGCGTTGTGAGAATTTTTCGAGAAAATCGCGATCAACTGCGGAAAAACGTGGTTTCGGAAAAGGTCAAATTTTGACATTTTCCTTCCTCACAAAAAATTAAGGTCGAAAATCAAACAAGTACGATTCTGCATCAGGAATAGTAACATTTTTCCGGCTAATTGCTACATTTTTTAAATTTTCATCAAAAATCAATCTCAGCCTCACAACGGCCCAATTCTTGAACCACATTGCTAGCTCAATTTTAAGGGTGTTTTTGAGGGGTTTTTAGGGGGAGAAAATTCGTATTTCCAATGTTTTTCAGAAAAATGTGTATTTGGAATTTCTATAGATTTTTGGACGCTGAATCGAATGAGACCATCGCGGGGTCGATAGCTTTATTGGTACTCGTGTTATCGCAGCTTTTAAATGGAACTTTTGAAATTTTAATTATTAAAATTAAGAAAAAGAAAAACGATTAAAAGCTACGAATTTTTCTCCTATAGTTACCAACTTTTTTCGGTGGGAACGTTCACAAATGTTCGGAATAATGGAGAGTTTTAGTGAATTTCACGTTTTTTGGAAACTTAAACGTGGGAGTTTTGGCTACTTTGTTAAATCATATGTCTTTAATGGTCAGAACAATCCGCCATCCACAAGGCGGTAACCATAAGAAACGTATGGTTTAATGAAATAACCAAAACTCCTACGTTTCAGTATTCAAAAAATGCGAAATGCACTAAAACTCTCCAATTACTATCGCAAATGGATAATCTTCTCAAGACATTATTGAAGCGGAGGAATAACAAACCTCTGTACAATCATTTGCAGCGTTTTTTTAATTAAATTCGGTCGAAAGCGACCGCTATCTTCAAAGTCGCACACATGAGAGGACTTCGTAGCGTTGCAATGGGATACATACACGTTCATCCGACGGGAAACCGTTAATTATAATCGGCCCAAAATGTAGCGACGCGCTTCGTTGCTGTTTTCCGCGTTCACAGTCGTTCTTCCGATGTTAAGTACTGTTATACCTGTATAGAAATAAACGGTTTCGAAAATTAACGCGATGTACCAAAGACGATTCATTTCTCTGATGAATTTTTCCGAATAGAATACAATATTGAGCTTCGATTATGAAAAAATCGCGATCGTTCCAAAAGAGGGAGTATTTTATTTTTTGCGTTGGAAGGCTATAATATTTTTCATTTATTCCTCTGTCAATCTTTTGCCATGTTTGTTGCGGGAAATCTATTTTCTCACAAAAAATGTAACCACTATTAAATTTTTGTAATTTTCGCATTTCTATTCGATTCGCCGTGGGGGTGAGGTTGAGATTATAGCTGCGACGTTATCTCGTTGTGAACTTCTATATTTCGAGCGCTTTCGCCAGTCAAGGCCTCTTCAGGGAAAATCTTCTTCATAAAATTTTAAAATATTGTCATTAACAGGAAATTTCTAAAACGCGTCCGCTTTTCGAACTCAATAAAAGGGCTTGTTGGACATGAAAATGACTCAAAAAACATACCATAAATAACATTATAATAATTCATACTCTTTTTTCCGCATTATAATTTTTTTCAACCATATTATAAACTTTTCATATTATAATAATTCAAAAACAAGAGGTTCGCAATATAACTTAACAATATTTTTCTATCCCTTTAGGGCTATAAAATGTCATTGATAATTTTTTTCCCATCCATTCTGGGCTATAAAATGTCATTGATATTTTAAAAAAATCTGTTCTATTATTTAGTTCAAACCATTTCAATATTTTTAAAGATAAAATTTAAAAATCGCGAACCAAAAATGTTTTTCAATTTTTTCTCAATGTTAAAAATCCGGTGGCAGATAATATATTTTTTTGTTAGTTTTATTTTATTTATTTTTAATTTATTCATTTTATTTTTTAGCGAAAGCTCTTAATATTATACATAATATTATAATCAAAAAGGTTTTAGATTATAATATTATGCGATCAACTTCTAGTCATTTTCATGCCCAACAAGCCCTTTTAATGTTAAATTTTCTAGTCACCCCTGCATTTGAATCTAGTCCCTCTATTTTTTTATTTTTTTTTTAGAATCTAGGTTCAAAAAGCGGACGTGTTTTAGAAATTTCCTATTAATGAAAATCTCAGCCTTGCGAAGCTACTTACACTAACTATTTTAAAATTTTCTGAAGAAGATGTTTCCTGAAGAGGCCTTGAATGGTGAAAGCGCTCGAAATATAGAAGTTCACTATGAGATAACGTCGAACCACTATCGATTCGTCCATTTTCTGACCGTCCTGCAATTTCACAACATTTTGTCTCTATAGTCCATGCTCAACTTTACACAAATTCGCTCGCCCGTTTATTTACCCGCAAAACCGGAAGATAATCGAAAAATTTTCTTTCAACCTCAGTGCATTCCGTTGCTCCTGTCGTCACGATCGACAGTTCGGATCACGTAGGTAAAGGGACGAGGCCCATAGGAAACGTGTCCAGCCGAGGTTCCCAAGGATGCGTCAGGAATAATGTCGGAGACTAATGCGTGGATAATCCATGAGAATCGGGCTGCTTTCATAACCTTTTTGTCAGTTTTTCTCATTCACCGTAGAAAAAGCGAAGGCTTAAAAAATTTCCAACGAAATTTCTTCCCCTCGACAAAGGTGAGAAAAATTCTTTCAGTCCCAAACGCCTTCGAGGCTTGAGAAGGCGTAAGGAGTTTGGCAACATTAATGTTCAATAACAGCGGACTTGACTGTAATATTGCAGAAACGCTTATTCACCATAGGGAGGCAATAACTCGAAATTTTGCTATTTTGAAATAATCTATTCAAAAATAAACCATTGTAATCTCCCAAAGGAAAAAATGTCACACACCCTTCGAAGTTGGATAAATTACATTTCGAGACAATTAGAATAAAAAATTCCAATTAAAAACGCTGCAAATAATTTTTCTCTTCAGTAATGATTTATGAAGACTATTCATTAGTATAGGAAATATTCCGAACATTTGTGACGGAAACACAAAAAACATCAAAATTTGAGGGGGTTAGAAAAAAAGTTTCTCGGGCGATAACAATGGTTTACATTTGAATAATAAACCAAAAAAAAATAAAATAAATAAATGATATTCTCGACGGAATTTTCAAGAATCAAGTATTTTTGAGGGATTTGAGGGGAAGAAAAATCGTATTTTCCAAGGTTTTCCAGAAAATTTGGTATGTGGTATCAATTTCTATAGATTTTTGGACGCTGAATCGAATGAGACCATCGCAGGATCGATAGCTTTATTGTAATTGTCTCAGTTTTGTGAGTCTTGTGTATTGTGTTTATTGTAGTCTTGTCTCAGTTTATAAGAAAAATATCAATAATAGCTATTAATTGACAGATGTTTCCTGAAGAGGCCCAGAGCGGCGAAAGCGCTAGAAGAGATATAGAAGCAAAATATGAGATAACGTCGCATTTATTGTCTCTACCTCAACCCCACGCCGGATAGCTTTATTGGTTCTCGAGTTATCGCAGCTTTTGTGTCGAATGTGGGAGATTTTCAGAAATTTGGCATGAGAGTATAACTCGAGAGTTCTTGGAGCCATAAAAATCGTTCTATACTCGTTGGAATGCTTGTTGAACACTCTCTTTAACTATACTGTAAGGCAAAAAATTCAGATTTTAATTAGAAAATTTAGAAAAAAATTATTAAAATTACAATAGTTGCTACGGATTCTCTCCTAAAGTTACCAACCTGTTTAGAATAGAATAGAATAGATTAGAATGCAATTTTATTTCCATAACAACAACACAACAACAGGTAAGAAAATAGAATAATCGATGGCTGGATGTTTCCATGGGAACGTTCACAAATGTTCGAAATAACTACTATGACAAATGGATAATCTTCATAATCTTTTTTTCCTTTTGAGGTGGTCGATAGTTGGGCTATAACACTTCCTCGATTGACTTCTAGCCAAGGGCACGAAACCAGATCAAATCCGACATGTCTAGAGTTATCAAGCGGTTTTCGGCATATTCACTCACCTGAAAACTTCTTGGTACGTCTAGTATAGCACTATAATAACTCTAGGCTATCTCCACTCTACCTACGATCGAAAACAAATAATGCAGAAGGTATAATACTGCAGGAAAGTTTTTTTTTTCAACTTCAAAATTTCATTTAATTCATTCAAAATTAAAAAATAAAAAAAAATAATGCGCAGCCAATAACTGGGGCATTTCCGATGATTTTCATGGCTCGATAACAAAACTCCATGTCGCCAACAATGTTACTAACAATGTTGACGGAAAAAATAACAATGTTACAGAAAATGTTGCCAACAATGTTTCCAGTAACATTTCGGGGGAGGAATTGTTATCAACATTTTTCAACTCCAGGTGGTCGTATTACTTCTTTCTGCAGGTTGAGGGGGAGAATAACGAGACGACCTCTTCTCCATTTTTTCTTTTTTATTACGCCGAGTACTTTCGCCCGTTCGGGCTTCTTCAGGGCATTATAGGACCAATGGACCATTATTATGGGCCATAGGTACACATTGTCAAGTGCCGTAATAATGTTATTAACAATTCCTCGCCCGATGTTGATAACATTGTTGCCAACAATGTTGCGTTCGGTGTGAAAGGAAAGTTACTGAAAAATGCTAATAGCAATGTTTTCAACAATGTTATCGTCCGGTCTGTAAAGGCCTTAACCCTGTTCGTCTTGTAAGTGTTTGATCGGCAGAGGCTTCGTTGGAACATGAACTCTTCGAGCGTATTAATTTCTTTTTACCGCTTTGATATAAATAAAATAGCGACGGATCGAATAATGGAAATTGCCCCGCGTGCTTAAACAAAGTTAACAAGTTGGGCCGACTGGCGTAATAACATGGATTCGGCCGTTCTCGACATTCCTATCGATTACGACCAGTTCTTCAAGCTCGATCAAATCTTTAATATACTCGGCGCGATGTCGATTCGAGAGTCGGAGGAGCGATTTGTTTTAACAACCCGACGATTACTCGGCGATGAAATTTAGGCCCGTGGTGGGACGTTTTATACAAAAGTTTCTCAAATCGAAAAACCATCCAAGATCGGAACAACGTCATTAAGAAGGTGGGACCGTCTTCGGCTTCTTTTTGGGGGGGCTGAGATTCGAACAGAGAACTGTTAATAACGCGCAGTTATCCGAGATGGAAAGAGTGGAAGAACAAACCGGGGACGGAACGGCTCAAATAAAATCGGTCCACGACTTGGAGAATGTTTGAAACGAGTACGGGATCAGATTTACATTCCAAATTACGAGAGGGAAAAGGAAAAGGACGAGATCTGGAGCCGTAGCAGATGTATAAAAGTATATAGTTGTTGTGCGACGAGAAGGTTGGTATACCTGGCTGGTTATGACCGTTGGATACCCCTCATTTTCTTCCTCGGGGGCGCATAACCGACAATTATGATGGGCGAGCATCCGCGCGGTGTCGGCTCCGTTTTCGTCGGTTTCCAATAGAATGTTTGGTAAAAACCGGAGCTTTGCCAGCCGAGGAGGGGAATAATTAGGAGAGGAACTACCTAGTAGATCGGGACGGCCCGACGACGGGTGGAGAATTTTTTGATTCCGTCCTTATTTCTGATATCCGGTCGGAAACGCGAGAAAACGATTTTTTCCGCCTTTAATACTATTCTCATTTTTCCTCATTTTGAGCTCCTCTTCGGCGAGAAAATACATTTAACACCGGTTAGCCGAGTCAGCTAGTCAGATATTTTTCTTTTCGCAAATTATTGCAACACATTTTCGCGTCGAGTTCAGGGAAAATCAGCGGAAACGGAAGAGATACGTGGCCTGATTATTGCCTACATTGCACAACATTTCGATCGGTATTTGATACGTGACGAGGCGACAGCTAAGAAAAATACGCTAGTTTGTTCTCATCGATCGGAAACAATTTTGAGTAGAGCAGCTTTTTTCCCCTTTTTTACTTTGAAAATGTTCACTTTTCAAGACTTTTTCTTTTCCCCATTTCCCAAGTCTCAAGACTTTCCCCTTTTTTTGGCTCGTGGGAGAAAGAGAAATCCATAATCGTTTGGAAAATTGGCGAAAATTTTGAAAAGAGATTGGAGTGAGATCCAGAATTTTAAAATAAATAGCGTCTAAGGAAAAATATTTCGAAAATCTAACCTTCGAAAAATTATTTTGAATACAATCAAACGGTTTCTCTCAGCGGTAGATGATTTTGAAAAATCCTCACGTACTGGGAAATATGCGAGACAATTTTGTGCCTTGAAAAGATTTTTCCGCGTTTTTTATTTCTATTAACAATTGTCGCTTAATCCTCTTATAATTTTTTTCATTATTTATTTTTATTTTTTGAGTGAAGTGTGTGTTTTATTTCACCACTAAAAAGAGGAAGACTCCTTGATAACTTTAGATATAACTCATAGTATTCAAATTTACACATTTTTCCTTGCATTCAATTCAGCGTCGTATTGCTTTCATTTTGTCAAATTGACCTGGCCATTTTGCCGGTATTGTTTTTTTAAAACGCCACTTTTTTCCTCCGATTGACCCTAATTTATATAAATTACACGAGGACGCATTCGCAAGCGGCTGTTCCAATTTTTGAACACCATTCACTGCTCGTTTCAACAAGCTTCGAATAGTTTTATTTATTTTCGTCAAATAGATAAATTTCGCAAAAATGTGCGAAAAATTTATTTCACCCAATATTCACATTTTTGCAGTTCCGGCTTTGCTTAACGTTATCCTACGCTCGAAATCCCACGTATTCGGTCTGACAGAAAATTGTAGTAACTTCGGAAATAGATTATGTTTAAACGATTTTTTTTTAAATAAATAAAATGATAAATAAAAAAATTCCGAGTTACAGAAAAAAATGTGCAGAAAATGCGTTTCTCACGCTCAGCGAGGGCGTTGATTCTCGTGTTTTTTGGTTAAGAACCGAGTCAATAATATTTCTAAGGGTTCTAAGGTAAAACTTACTTGAATGCTAAGCAACTTTCATTTTCCAACAGGAAAAGTCTTAAATAGCCACTTCCGAACAGCCATTTCGATCTTCCTAATGTAATTTGTACGGATTTAGTCAGATGTAGCAACAAAAAAAAAATTGTTTAAAAAAATAAAAATGGAATTAAAAAAAAATAATAGAATAAAAAAATAAAAATAAAATATTTAAAAAATAATAAATGTAAATAAAAATAAATGAGGGGGCGATTGAGTGCGACTTTTTCTCCATATTTTTATTATTTGTCGGTCGAGATCTTTCGCCCATTCGGGCATCTTCAGGGCTGCATAGGTCCACCGGGTACCTGACTGAAAGATCTCGGCCGACAAATAATAAATAAATATGGAGAAAAAGTCGCATTCTCAATCTCCCCCTCATCCTGACAATATCAGAATAAGAGCGAGATTGATTATTACGTTATTTTTCGTCCGTTTTGACTCCCGTTTGACTCGGCTGTAATCTTATCGAGCATCAATACGAACACTTAGAGGATGTACCTATCGTGAAGACGTTTCTATGTCAACACGATTTGTCGCCAACGTGATCGGACTGCGAGGTGAGCTGGAGCTTTATAGTAGGAAGCGGCCCATTCATTGTTTTCGACTGGAAGAATCTCAGAAAAGATCTGAAAGCCTTCGGCCGGCCGTGCATATAAACGGATACGCGACTGGAAATGTTGATAGGGGATTGTCACTTTGTATCCTCTACAACGACTAATTCTCGCCGCTATTTGTCGAAATTTTGAGGACGGTTAAACGATCGAAGGGTAATCTAGTTGACCTTTTGAGCCAAATTGGAAAATTCGACAGCACAATAGACTATAAAACAATGCAGAGATTGAATTTATGGGCGTCAATGAATATATAGAAATGACGCGACAAGGAGAAGAAAATAGAAAAATATTTCCGGGTTGAAGGGAAGACGAAAATACTAAACTACTTGTCCAGGATAATGCAATTCCTATGCCACCACAACTATCTATATTGCCCAGACAATGCCTAGAATGATGAAAACATTCGGACTAAATCGATGATTAACTATTCGTGTGTCTATTATTCAAAGTAAAGCTTGGATTTTGGTTCTTTAATCATAAAAAAACCGTTGAAATCGCCCGAGAAAAAATTTCAATAAGCCCCAAAATGTATTTCAAATTTTTTAAAGGAAATGAATTTAATATTATAATTATTTATTTTTAAAGAAAATATTAGTAAATGTTCCATTATAAGAATTCACTTATTATTTATTTTTTAACACAGTAATAATAAGTTTACTATTATAATAATTAATTTGAATTTATCACTTTTTACAGAAACTAATAATGAATTTATTATAAATAATTTAAAACGTTGAAACCGACCAAGAAAAAATTACAAAGGGCTCTAAAATGTATTTTAAAAATGTTTAAAGGCCATTATAAAAGCTCATTAAGTTTGTATATCATAAAAAGTAAACTACAAAAGGAGTATACAATAACAAATTTTGAAAAAACTAATTATAACATTTTTTAATTAAAACATTAATAAAATAAAATACAATTACTAAAATGATTTATTTCAAATAATAATACACTTTTAAAATTAATTATCAACTTTACCTAGTAATTAAAATAAAAAAATAAAAATATATTCTTTCTCTCATAATATATTATTTTATTAGAATATAATATTATTGAAAATAAAAATATATTATATTTATTAAATAATGAAAATTTCCGACTGACCATTTTCAAACCAAGAGTGGCACAGTTCTTTAGCATGATCGATAACTATTTTTTACAAGTTTCATTACCTATGTGAAATGCATGATTTTTCAATATTAGGATTAGTATCAAGTAAACTGTTTTTTTTCTTTTTACAATTTAATGAGATTATTACAGTTATAGGGCTTCTTCTTCTCTTTTAAGTAATTTTAGAACCATTGAATACTCTATTATTCGATCGTACTCTATTTTTGTGATACAACTAGATAACTAAGAGATTAAGCAGTGAAAATTGGCCGACTCTTTATTGTCCCCCACGCTTCTCAACCATCGATGGTAGTTTTGAGCTAGAATAAAAGTAATTCTCAGAAAAATAAAAATAATTAAAATTCAGGACTTTTTCCGCTAAGCCGTCATTTAATGGAACGAGCACTAAAATCCCAATCGTATATAAGCTTCACCTTCGTATTAAAGCTACGAGAAAGCTCCTTAAAAATTGAATTTCATCCTAGATGGAAATCTCGATTGTTTTCAAACGGAAATTGGCCCTCGGGAAAAAAATAGACCGACGTAAGAACGGTAAAAAGAGCGCCGAAATCTCAGCTATTCAAAGCTGTAGTGGATTTTTTAAATGAATGAAAAATCTAGTCTAATTGTTAGAAAAATGTCAGCTTGTCAAGTAAAATCGGAGCGACGAGAGAGCTGCGTCTCCCAAGACGGTCGAATAAAATTATGAGACTATTACACTACAAAACAGTAGAGCTGTGGAATTACATAAATTTGATTGAGCGTTAGAAAAACGAGACGATTGATTCTTCGAATACTAAAATCTTAGATTCACCAATAATTATAACGCCAGAAAAAAAAAACTACTTGCAATATATTTTCAATCCATCGGAAATTTCAAGCTTCATTGTCGTGACAATGAAGCATGAATTTTCCTTACCTTCGAATTAAATCGATAAGCTTACAGGTCCGAGATAATATTTGATCTAAAGACGGATAATTTTCATTTATTTACCGCCGACTCGATTTATATTCTCTTCGCAAAAGAGACAATTCGACTCGGCTGTCATTTGATTCAAAAAGAAAACGACGCCCGATCGGGTGATGAAATGTAGGAAGATAACTCGTGGCCAGAGAATCGGGCGGAGGAAGAGGGGAATTATTCCATCTACAATTACAGGCCACGTAACGGTTGATCTGCTGACTTATGTCATTCTAGTTTCAGTTATTCAACGTGTCGTCCTCTAGTTTCCGAAATGTCTATCTTTGTGAGACAGTTCCGACGAAGAATATCAGAAAGATTAGGCGGTTTTTCTTTCCGGACAGGAGAAAAAAACGCTGCCAATTATTGTACAGTGGTTTATTATTCCTTCGCTTCAATAATAATTTAGGAAGACTATCCATTTGTGATTGTAATTATTTCGAACATTTCTGAACAAACCCACCGAAAAACAGAAGGTAACTATAGGGGAAAACTCCGTAGCAACTATTGTAATTTTAATCAATTTTATTTTTAATAATTTCCTAATTAAAAGCTAAATTTATTGCCTTACCCTACAGCTGGAGAGACTGTTTGACGACCATTCCAATGAGTATAGAACGATTTTTATAGCTCCAAGAACTCTCGAGTTATACCCTCATGTCAAATTTCTGAAAATCTCCCAAATTCGACACAAAAGCTGCGATAACTCGAGAACCAATAAAGCTATCGACCCGGCGATGGTCTCATTCGATTCAGCGTCCAAAAATCTATATAATTTGATACCTAATACACATTATTCTAAAAAACCTTGGAAAATATGAATTTTCTCCCCCTCAAAACCCCTCAAAAATACCCTTAAAATTGAGCTAGCAAGTTGGTTCAAGAATTGGGCCGTCGTAGGACCGAGATTGATTTTTGGTGAAAATTTCAAGAATTTCCCTATTATGGTTTGGCCGGAAAACTGCTAACGGCGTACGGCGAATTTATTATTTAACAATAAACCATTGTAATCGCCCAAGAAAACTTGGAACAACAAAAAAAAAAAAAAATCCAACAAAATAAAAAAAAAAAAATTCTGAAGAATCTATATAACAGCTAATTTCTTGAAATTTTCACCAAAAATAATTCTTCGGTTATCGATGGCTCAGTTTCCAGGGTAGTTTTGAGAGTTATAGGAGAGAAGTTCGTACTTTCCATTGATTTCAAAAATATAGGTGAGTTTAATATCGATTTCTATACATTTTTTGACGCTGAATCGAATGAGGCCATAACGGAATTGATCGCTAAGATAGTTCTGGAGTTAGCTTTTATGTAGGATTTTCGAAATTTCGAGAAATTTGACATTTGAGCTCGAGAATTTTCGGAGCTACAGAAATCGACATAATCGGTGTAAACGGATTTTATTTTACTACGAATATCTAAGAATTACGGTCTTTTAGTGACGTAAAGTGGAAAATATCATAACCGAAAAAATATTTTTTGGGAGGAGTAAACAAAATTGCGACGAGAAATTTTACCTTGTAAATTGAAGATTTCCGACGAGCGTTTCAACGAGCATAGAAAATTTATAGCATCACACTGATGTCAACATGTCGAATTTCTCAGTCTCGAAAATTGCCCGCAAAAGCTGCGAGAACGAAAATTTAATTATTTTACTAGTCGTCTCATTTCTGGTATATTATTCAATATTTGTTTATTATTAATAATAAACCATAGTAATCGCCCAGGAAAAAAATTTCTAACCCATCTCAAAATTTGATGTTTTACGTTTCAAGGCATGTAGAATCTGAATATCCAATAAATAAAATTCTGTCCGTCAACACTTTTCTGACGAAACCATAAAAGATAAATTCTTTAAATTTTCACCAAAAATCAATCTTGGTCTGACAATGGCTCAATTCTTTAGCCACATCGCTACACCAATTTTAAGAGTATTTTTGATGGATTTTGAGGGGGAGAAAATTCGTATTTTCGAACGTTTTTCGGACAAATGTGTACTTGGTAGGAATTTCTATAGGTTTTTGAACTCTGAACCGAATGAGACCATCGCAGGTTCGATAGCTTTATTGGTTCTCGAGTTATCACAGCTTTTATGAAATTTGGTATAACTCGTTCTGCAGTCAACGGAATGTTTGTCAAACATTCTCTTCAACTAGGCGAAAAATTTAGCTTTTAATTTGGGAAATTAAGAAAAATAAAAATTATTAAAATTACAATAGTTGCTACGGAATTTTCCCTTCTAGTTACCAATCCGATGTTTGGTGGGAACATTTACAAATGTTCGGAATAATTACTATCACGAACGGATGGTCATCTCACGTCATTTTTGAAGCGAAGAAATAATAAACCACTGTACAATAATTTGCAGCGATGTTTATGTCCAGGGGATGTAACGGGAAAAAACCCAAGCGGCTCATTTCCCGATTCTTTATTCGCTGGCCGAGAACTTTCGCCCATTGGGGCATTTTAGGGGTGACTTAGATCCACAGGGTCCACAGCCATAGGTCTGTAAAAACAGTTATGACTGATGTGGCGACTAGGCTAAATAATTGAGCCATCGCGAGTCGGAAAAGTCTCCTTTTAAGAAAATGACAACGGCGCGTATCATCAACTTTCGATGCTCGAGTTATTGACGAAATTATTTCCGCAAAAGGTAATACGATTTCTCGTTAGCGGTTCGGAGATCATTTGGAATCAAAACTGCCGCCTATCTTAGAAATTCGTGGTAAACAGATGACAAAACGGATAAGACACGGTCTCATCAATGAGTCATCTGCGAATACGACGCTCGCGATTTTGAGATTTTTCCCCGAACAAGCGATACTCGAAGAGATCACGACTATAATAAGACTATACAGCTACGTTATTTACGAATTCCTAGCCCGTTCATAATTTTCCAGTGTATTATCGCAACAATTCTTTTCGCTGTTTTCGGTGCCGCACTGTGGGAGCAGTCTCCAGTATTGAAATTTCGCATCACCATGGGAACGACGCTTGGTTTCCAGATGATTTTTCTTCTCGAGTTTCTTATTAGCTTTTGTTCTTCTCTTCCGTTCCATTCTGCTTCTCATTTAATAATTGTCAAATATATAATTGCGTTATAAATCACAGTGCCTAGCGTCTATCCATATTGGTGACCACCGAAAATTGAACTCGCGATTGTCTGGACAATCTAATCGAGATGGCTTCAGAAGGAGAAGATGCAGCTAATTCCGGTCGTGTAAAGGAAGGTAATAACGAACTTGCTCGAGTGTCAGTCAAAATTCCGCCGTTTTGGAGAAAAAATGTCGCTATATGGCTCGTACAAGTTGAGTCTCAATTTCATAACTCAGCTATCACGTCTGAGTTGACTAAGTACCATACAGTTGTCGGTGCACTGGATTCAGAAGTTGCCGAGCAAATTTCTGATTTCTTTTTTCGGCCCCTTTCCGCCACCCCCTATACTGATTTGAAGAATCGTTTGATCGCAGAATTTCAAGAATCGTCCTCGCGTAAGGTACACCGTTTACTTAATGAATTAGAGCTTGGTGATAAAAAACCTTCTTTTCTTCTAAGGGAAATGCGTTCTTTGGCTGGCTGCAGTGTTGAAGATGATTTTTTGAAGACGTTATTCATTAAACGGCTTCCATCTCATGTTCAAACAGTTTTAGCATCGAGTAATGACTCGTTGGAGAATTTAGCTATTATGGCGGACAAAATTTTAGAATTTTCACCCTCTCAACATAGTGTTTACGCTGTGCAAGCAACGACTGGGGCAAAATCGCCAGATCGGCTTTCTAAATTAGAAGCACATGTTTCTCAACTGACCGAGTCGATTAATGCATTAAATGTTCGCTATAAATCTCGTTCACGTTCCAGATCGCAACCGCGCCGCGCACGTCAAATTGATGCGCCAAAGATAAAAGGACCGATTTGCTGGTATCATGAAACTTTCCAACACAAGGCCCACAACTGTGTTCCGCCGTGTGATTTCCAGAAGTTGTCACAGCGAAATGATCCGGAAAACCAGTAAAGCGCTGTCTGTATTCGGCTAAAGATAGTGCTATTCTCAATTCTTGCCGACTATCAATTTATGATCGTAATTCAGGCCTCAAATTTCTAATTGATACTGGTGCGGATATTTCCGTAATTCCGCCACACCAATCAGAACTTAAAAACAGACAAGCTCGGACTTTGTATGCAGCGAACGGTACTACTATTCCAACGTATGGGCAAAAATTAATAGAGCTTAACTTAGGATTGCGTCGAGAATTTCGATGGCCTTTTGTGATCGCCCAAGTTCAACAGCCAATTATTGGTGCTGATTTTTTGAACAACTTTGGATTGTTGGTTGACCTTAAAAACCAGCGCCTGATCGACTCGCGTACCAATCTGTTTTCTATCGCATCACATCAGTGTACTGCTAAAACATCTTTATTCGCAATTGATCCATATCATCCTTACGCTGAGTTGCTCAAACAATTTCCGAATCTGCTTTCAGAAAATCCCAATTTTATGGCGCCAAAAATTAACTACGAGCACGTCATCACAACGACAGGCCCTCCAGTAACGGCGAGAGCAAGACGGCTACCTCCAGAGAAACTAAGTCAGGCGAAGCAGGAATTTCAACAGATGATTAATCTTGGAATTTGCCGTCCATCAGAGAGTGCTTGGTCCAGCCCACTCCATTTGATTCCCAAGAAAGACGGAACCTGGCGCCCTTGCGTAGATTATCGCGCCCTGAACGCTGTTACCGTACCAGATCGGTACCCAATACCTCATTTGCATGATTTCAACAGTAATTTGTACGGTAAAACTATTTATACGAAAATAGATTTAGTCAAAGCTTTTCACCATATCCCGATCGCGCCTAATGATGTGCCAAAAACTGCGGTGATAACGCCTTTCGGTTTATTCGAATTTCTAAAGCTTCCTTTCGGCCTCAAAAATGGTGCACAATCATTTCAACGATACATCCATACTATTTTACGAGGATTAGATTTTGCCTACTCGTATATAGATGATATCCTTATCGCTTCTGCAAATAAAGAAGAACATGATAAACATCTAAAATTGATATTTGAACGCTTGCAACAACACGGAATTAATATTAATTTAGCCAAATCGGTGTTCGGTGTCAAGCAGGTCGAATTTTTGGGACATGTTGTAACCTCAGAGGGAGTTAAACCAATGCCAGAGAAAGTGGCTGTGATCTCCAATTTCAAGCAACCAGGTACAGTTTCTGAACTGAGACAATTTTTAGGCCTAATTAATTTTTACCGCCGAGCATTACCTAATACCGCAAAAACGCAACAAATCCTATTTGACATCTGTAAGAATTGTACTAAAAGAGATAAACGCCCAATTTCTTGGACAGATGAAGCACTTGAAGCTTTCGTTTCACTAAAAAAGGAACTGGCCAACGCAACGTTACTGGCGCACCCTTCTTGCGAATTGCCTATTGTATTAATGGTCGACGCTTCTGATTTTGCAATTGGAGGTTCAGTTCATCAAAAGAAGGATAAAGTTCTCCAGCCACTAGGATTCTTCTCTAAGGTTCTCAACCAAGCGCAACGAAAATATAGCGCTTACGACCGAGAATTATTGGCAGCCTATTCGGCTATCAAGCATTTTCGATATTTACTCGAAGGCAGGAACTTTGTGCTCTTTACGGACCACAAGCCGCTGTCCTTTGCGTTCAAACAGAATTTGAACAAAGCATCCCCCCGTCAACTACGACAACTAGATTTCATCGGCCAATTTACGACTAATATTCAATATATACCTGGTAAAGACAATATTCCAGCGGATATTTGTTCGCGTATTTCAACCATTGACTTACCACCTACCATTGATTTTGATGAAATTGCACGGGCCCAAGCTTGCGATGACGAACTTCAGTTTCTGAGACGGTCTACATCCAGCTCTCTAAAATTTTCGACAACTGCACTGCCTAGCGGGGCAGAACTTGTTATCGACGTTTCTACAAGTCATATTAGGCCATTCATTCCAAAAAAATTTAGACGCCAAGTTTTTGAAGCTTTCCATTCTTACGCTCATCCTGGAAGTAACGGAACCATAAAACTTATTCAAAACCGCTTTATTTGGCCACATCTCAAAAAAGACATTGCCAAGATGACTCGGGAATGTATTTCATGCCAGCGAGTAAAGGTTCAGAAACATTCAAATAGTGGAGTCGGAACCTACGACGAAGTGCCGAGACGTTTTAGCCATATAAATATTGATTTCGTTGGGCCATTACCTTCTTGCCAGGGATTCAGCTATGTGTTCACAATGATCGACAGATTTTCAAGATGGCCTGAAGCAGTTCCTACCCAAGATTGTACAGCTGAAACAGCAGCAAACGCGTTGCTGTCGTCATGGGTCGCAAGATTTGGTGTTCCAGAGCGCATAACATCCGATCGCGGCCGACATTTTGACTGCACACTATTTGAGTGCCTTACCAAGACGCTAGGAATTCATCACTCCAAGACTACGGCCTACCATCCTGAATCCAACGGGAAAATTGAGCGATGGCACAGGACATTGAAAGCATCACTGGCAGCTCACATGAGCAGCGATTGGGTATCAAAGCTCCCAATTGTCCTTCTAGGCCTTCGCAGCTACGTGATTCCGCAGGCTGGAGCATCCACAGCAGAGCTGACATACGGGACAACGATTAGGCTGCCTGCTGACGTAATCACCGGTGAGTATACAATACCCAAAGATCTACCATCTTTTGTACACAAACTTCGTGAAACTATGAAGGATATACAGCCAGTAAAAACTGAACATCACTGTAAGAAGAAAACATTTATACACCCGGACCTATTTAAATCAGAATTTGTTTTCATCCGGCACGACGCAGCCAAGAAGCCACTACTTCCAACTTACGATGGTCCGTTCAAAGTTTTACAGCGAACACCGAAGTACTTCGACATACAGATCAACGCCAAGAGGAAAGCGGTATCTGTTGATAGACTTAAACCGGCCTTCATTCTTCAAGACACATCCGATCCGTCAACTTGTGATGCGGCAAAACCTCCGATGCTGACTTCTCAACCAGAACCCCTGCTGACGGCGCCGCAAACAATGACCAGATCAGGACGTACGGTGCGATTCCCTGATCGATTCGTGAACATGGTCACTGGGGGGGGAGTATGTGGGAGCAGTCTCCAGTATTGAAATTTCGCATCACCATGGGAACGACGCTTGGTTTCCAGATGATTTTTCTTCTCGAGTTTCTTATTAGCTTTTGTTCTTCTCTTCCGTTCCATTCTGCTTCTCATTTAATAATTGTCAAATATATAATTGCGTTATAAATCACAGTGCCTAGCGTCTATCCATAGCACATTTCTTCGAATAGAAATGAACAGTTTTGTGAGAGGGGAAGATTGGCACTATCTATTGACGAAGCAAAATCTATGAAAAAAGTGAAAAAAAAAAAAAAAATAGAGGCATTTCTATCTGAGTAACAGAGAGCGATCAACGACGCATTTTTTCTCTGATTTTAAATTCGTCGAATAAATATCTAGCAATGAATTGATCGTAGGATTTGATTTGGGCTCCGCAGTATAAACCTACTTAGTTAAATATTTGAAATAATTGACTCCGTTGATAGCACGAATACGAATGAATTTATTAAGCATTTTTTGTAACTAAGAAAATTTGAATTTGGAGACCGGATGCTCGAAAAATGAAAATTGTAAAACTGAAACTAAGTGATTGGAAAACAATAATTTTGAGTCGAAATATTAAACGAAAGTAAACTAAAGTTGGAAATTAACGAGGGTAGCCATAGATGTTTTGTATTTGCAAGGGTGATTATCAAGAGAAAATTTTGAGTTATTGGAAAAACTGGTGAGATCGTAGTAAAAATGCAGCTCGTTAAAAAAAAAAAAAAAATAATAATAAAATAAAACAAAAGAAAACATTTAAAATTTAATTTATTTATTTTATTTACAAACTCTTACTTTAAACATCAAAATCAACTGAAAACTCATTGTGTTTCAACAGTGGTAATTGCGAGTTTCTGTTGATTAGGATATTTCAAATTTAAACCCCCGAAGTTACATTGAACTATGTTCAGTTACACTCTAATAACGAATTTTCTATAGTAATACTGGCGATTTTCCGTGAAACCGGCGATTATTCAGTGAAATTTTTCACTTCACATTCGAATTATTTTTATTATTCCGAAATGGCATCATTAAAAAACAAAAAAAATTCACTATGGAGAGGGCCTGAATCATTAAAAAAGGAGCGGAGCAATTCTATGAAAAAATCTCGAATTTCGTCACCCAATAATAATTGAACAAAAAGTATTGTGCCCGTTTTTTTTTTTTTAAATTTAGTTTTTTTTTTATATATATATATATATTTTTTTTATTCCGATTCAATTATTCGATCGGATTTTTTTCAGGAAATATTTCGAGAAAATTATTTCTGAGGTCTATTTTCTCTTCAAATCTATACTGCGTAACTGGTTTAACTAATTCTCGAATGATTGCAAATCGTTTGCAAGATCAGTAATAATTCAAAAACCGTTCAAGCTATCGACTCAGTTTTATTCCCATTCGAAAATCGATAACAAGGTACCAAACGTTTTGAAAACAGTGGAATACATTTTTCCCTCTTCCACCCCAAAAAGGACCTTTAAAATTGAAATTTGCCTATAGATAGAGCCGTTGTTGGTATTTCGGTTACATTTACAATCAAATTTTATAAAGTTGAAGTTAAATAAATACCACGGTTCGTTATCGAATAATATTAATCAAACTACGGTTATTTACCGTAAATGAGGAAAAAACTATTAACCTCCATTACTCAAAATTAACGTCACTATAGTTATAGTTAATTATATTAATGTTTATCTATAAATATAAATAGCTTACCTGATTTTTACGGCGGTCGTCGAAACAGCTGGCAAAGGAGGGTTGTCACATGGCCCGCACACGGCGGAATGTTTACAAACAGAACGACCGCGGAATTTGAATCGGCGTGCGAATTTGACACAATTTCGCCCGCGTCGAATGACACTATTGCTGAGCCAGTATCAACCGGAAGGAACCGGCTTTGCGCCCAAATTCGACGTCGGAAATTTGAACGTGACGCGAAGGGCGATCGTGCGACGGAACGAACGAGCGGACGCGGCGGAGGTTCAACTGAACGGACGCGACGGCGACGGAGAGAGAGAGACGCCACCTCCTCCACCGCACCCGCCCACTCCGACGAAATTATTATATTATTTTTCCCCCTCGAAAAAGACGATCAGAGGGGGTTGATTCGTTCGGAGGGCGGGGGTGGGGTTGCTCGCGCATGCGCCATTGCCCTCCCCGCTCGGGCCGTCTTCTTCCGAAAGGCATAATGCGGTTATTACTGCCAATAAAGAATTGTGATGAGACGGGGCTGATGAGAGGGGAACAGATCGGCGTCAGGGCGGAGTGCGGGCCGCCACCTCCACCTGCCACCGCTCCATCGCAGGTCGCCTCCCTCTCGAAGCGTTTTTTACGCGCCCTCGCCTCTCCGCGGCGCCCGCGTAGGCTGACCCGCACAATCCGTAGTCAACCCTCCACCGGTCGCAAAGTGAAGCGAGAAATTGGAAATGAAAAATAAAATCGCAAAAATCGTAAAAACGTATACATTTTCCACACATTTGTTAGCTAGCTTATGAACGATTTTTATTGCACAAAAAAAGGTTTTACAAACTCGAAATTCGATGTGTTAATACGTTGAACGTCGAATAAATACGCTGTAAAATTATTGTATATGGCGATTTTTATTGCTACGTCATTTCTCGAATGATAATAACGTGCGAAATTGCTCGAATGCTCGACAATTAGGTCGAGAACTATTAGCTATCGACTACACAGTGCTATCAACAAGCCCATTTTTCGATTGGATAATTGTACCCCTTAAAATAATACCCTTAATATTGAGAAATTAATGTGACTAAATTGAGCTATCCTTTGCTCCAAAAATGATAGCTTGGGGTGTAAAAATGAATATTAATAATACACAAAAACGCAAATAAATAGTATACTTCTATCATTGTTAAACTTGGTTATATTTTGGTGAATTTTATATGGATAATTTACCTTTATTTGGTAAATAATCCGTAAAAAGCGAATCATTCGTGGGAAAAATATTCAAAATTGTCTAAATTACAGTTGCAGCTCAGGAATGATGAAAATATACCATTAAATTGTTTATTTTATGGATTATTTATATTTATTGGCGAGAAATATTTTCAAGAAACGTTGCAAATTATTGTGCAGGGGTTTAGAAATATTTTTCTTCAGCGATTACAACGGTTTATTTCTGATTTAATATACCAAAACGGGCTCTAAATATGGAATATCTTCGTTCAGTCTTGCTTTCTCAACTGTCGCCGAGTACACGCCGAAGTCAAAGTAATATTAAAATTTTATCAGTTTCGTAGCAGGCTCTCGAATTTCGTCGACTCCTTTTTACGAAATTCCAAATGACTCAAGATAACTCTCGAAAGAGAGGGGTCATCTTCACCCGCCATTCAGCCGAGGAAAGCCTTCCCTTGTTATATTGTGAAATCCTCTCGATTTTTACAATAAAAATTAAAAAAAGAAGAAAATGGCAAAAGTTAGGGGGAAACTTTTCCTTTTAGCGCGGCCGAAGGAAAAAATCGTCGGTTTTTTATTTTCTTCGCGTTCGCGATAAACCAATGAGAAGTTAAGTTGAGCTAAAAGGACAACGGGGGAACGAAAGGGTGAAAAACTGACACGGGGAGAAGAATAGGAAATGAAAAAGGTGGAGGGGGAGATACTTCATCAGAAAAACTCAATAAATCTTCTGGCAGTTCCCTTCTTCACTTGAGCGACTATCAAATCTTTTTATAATAAAAAAACCAACCCTAGCTTCTGACGTTTCTCTTTGGATTTTTGAAATCTTAAACGCTGACTACTGATTAAGGTGCGCTATAAGTAAAGGAAAGTATGCAATACTAACTCTAACATTACATTAACACTAAACTACGCTACACAGTACACTACACCCTACACTACAGACTACACACTACACTACACACAACACTACACACTACACTACACACTGCACTACACACTAAACTACACTACACACTACACTACACACTACACACTACACTACACACTACACACTACACACTACACTACAGACTACACACTACACTACACACCACACTACACACTACACTACACACTACACTACACACTACACTACACACTACACTACACACTACACTACACACTACACTACACACTACACTACACACTACACTACACACTACACTACACACTACACTACACACTACACTACACACTACACTACACACTACACTACACTACACTACACACTACACACTACACTACACACTACACTACACACTACACTACACACAACACTACACACTACACTACACACTACACTACACACTACACTACACACTACACTACACACTACACTACACACTACACTACACACTACACTACACACTACACTACACACTACACTACACACTACACTACACACTACACTACACACTACACTACACACTACACTACACACTACACTACACACTACACTACACACTACACTACACACTACACTACACACTACACTACACACTACACTACACACTACACTACACACTACACACTACACACTACACACTACACTACACACTACACTACACACTACACTACACACTACACTACACACTACACTACACACTACACTACACACTACACTACACACTACACTACACACTACACTACACACTACACTACACACTACACTACACACTACACTACACACTACACTACACACTACACTACACACTACACTACACACTACACTACACACTACACTACACACTACACTACACACTACACTACACACTACACTACACACTACACTACACACTACACTACACACTACACTACACACTACACTACACACTACACTACACACTACACTACACACTACACTACACACTACACTACACACTACACTACACACTACACACTACACTACACACTACACTACACACTACACTACACACTACACTACACACTACACTACACACTACAATACACTACACACTACACTACACACTACACTACACACTACACTACACACTACACTACACACTACACTACACACTACACTACACACTACACTACACACTACACTACACACTACACTACACACTACACTACACTATACCGAGTGCATACGAAAACGTTCTATACTCACTCCTACGAATGCTCGTTTGACGCTTCTTGAACATTTTCGACAAAGAAGTGTTGACGGCGGATGGTCAGAAGTAATTTGGCATGAGGTGTAGCTCTAGAATTTTCGGAGCTATAAAAATCAATCTATACTCGCTGGAATGCTCGTAAAACATTCTCTTCAACTGTACCGTTAGACGAATTAATTTTGCTTTTAATTCAAAATTAAAAAATGATTAAAAATACGATAGTTGATACAAAGTTTCCTCCTATAGTTACCAATCTGTTTTTTGGTGGAAACATTCGTAATAGTTACTACCATTAACGGATGTTCATTCTTAAATCGTTATTGAAGCACACAAAAGAATAATTAACCACTGTACAAACACTTACAGCGCTTTTAGTTATTTCGTCATTCAAATTCATCCATAAATATCGTAATTTTGTACAATTTTCGAACACATCGTAAGAAAGGGTTGCAATTTTTCCGCCATTTGACGCCCTCGCGTCGCGGTCTAAATGAGTTCGGTGAGAATTGCAAACGTTATCGCCAGTTGGAGGCCCCGTTGGCAGCGGCAGGTGGCCGGATGAAGGAGAGCGTTATGAATTACCATCACGCCAAGCTAAACTATAGCGGACCTGGGCAAGCCGTACGATTCGAATCAGCGGAGACCGTATCGACTCAACCGTGTGACGAATATGGAAGCACGACAGCGTTAAAAGTCGAGCGAGAAATTTGGAAAATCGTCTGCCATCGTTTAAAAATAAATAAAATTGAACCTAAACTCGAGTCAAACTATTATTTCAATATAATAAATATTCAACTGCGATTCTGTATTCATTTGTGGATATCCGGACACATGGACGTTTCGAACCCGCCCTTTCCTTTGCAATACCTTACGGTTGTACAATAAACGATATTTCATTTCATTCAAATATTCAACCGTTCTTAACGTCTAGTTTAATATCAATCGAATGATAATAATTAGGGATAAAATCAGTGAAAATTGGACTATTTCAAGCTAGTTTAGTCAAAGCTAATAAAACTGGTTTAGTCAAAATATTATGTCAATATAATAAATATTCAACTGTTCTTAACGTCTAGTTTAATATCATCGGATGATAATAATTAGAGATAAAATCAGTGAAAATTGGACTATTTCAAGCTAGTTTGGTCAGATGTGGGAAAAACGCACAAAACTACCCGATTTTTTTAGTTTTTTATTGGAGCCGATTTTTTTATTGAACTTTTTTATACAGCCAGATTTTCTTATTGCGAGAAATTCGAAATAAGGCAACAATATGAGAGCTATATCATCGCCTTCATTACTGCTGAGCTCAGCAGCGTCCCATGTTTCACAGTAGAGGATGGCCAGTTCGCAGAATCAGCGCGGTGTCAGGTCCGTCCCGCGAGACTGCGCGGCGCAAGAGCTTTGTATTAACACGTGACGCGCTGTCTGTCTCTCTTTATCTCCCTCGCGTTCGCTCCACCGGACGTCCTAGAGCGACCGCAAAAAACCCTTAGAGCTAAGGCTCTGGAACAGAGAGCCAAGTCAAAATACAAGGAGTTTATAGGAGCTTTCACATAGAGACGAGTGACCTTCAGGCGCGTGCTTTACGCCTACTATACGTAAGTACGGATAGAGAAGGGACTTACTCGAAAATCAGAGAACTTAATTGGATCGTTCACACGGCGAGATTTATTATCTTCCGGAAATGCGAATCCGGTTCGGAAAATATCTCGCCGACGGTATCTTCTTACTCAAGCTTTTGGTTTATTATTCAATAATAAACCATTGTAATCGCCCAAGAAAAAAAATTTTATAACCCCCCCTCAAAATTTGATGTTTTACGTTTCAAGGCATGTAGAATCCGAATATCCAATAAAAAAAATTCTGTCTGTCCGCCGTACGCCGTACGCCGTACGCCGTTAGCAGTTTTCCGGCCAAACTATAATAGCTACATTCTTGAAATTTTCACCAAAAATCAATCTCGGTCCTACGACGGCCCAATTCTTGAACCAACTTGCTAGCTCAATTTTAAGGGTATGTTTGAAGGGTTTTGAGGGGGAGAAAATTCGTATTTTCCAGGGTGTTTAAGAAAAATGTGTACGTGGTATCAAATCATATAGATTTTTGGACGCTGAATCGAATGAGACCATCGCGGGGTCGATAGCTCTATTGGTTCTCGAGTTATCGCAGCTTTTGTGTAAAATTTGGGAGATTTTCAGAAATTTGACATGAGGGTATAACTCGAGTGTTTTTCAAGCTATAAAAATCGTTCTATACTCATTGGAATGGTCGTCAAACACTTTCTCCAGCTGTATCGTTAGGCAATAAGTTTAGCTTTCAATTAGGAAATGAAAAATAAAATTGATTAAAATTACAATAGTTGCTACGGAGTTTTCTCTTATAGTTACCATCTGTTTTCCGGTGGGAACGTTCACGAATGTTCGGAATATTCAAAACCACAAATGGATAGTCTTTTGGTTTATTATTCAATAATAAACCATTGTAATCGCCCAAGAAAAAAAAATTTCTAACCCCTCAAAATTTGATGTTTTACGTTTCAAGGCATGTAGAATCCGAATATCCAATAAAAAAATTTCTGTCCGTCCGCCGTACGCCGTCCGCCGTACGCCGTACGCCGTCCGCCGTACGCCGTACGCCGTTAGCAGTTTTCCGGCCAAACTATAAGAGCTAAAAATTTGAAATTTTCACCAAAAATCAATCTCGGTCCTACGACGGCCCAATTCTTGAACCAACTTGCTAGCTCAATTTTAAGGGTATTTTTGGGGGGTTTTGAGGGGGAGAAAATTCATATTTTCCAAGGTTTTTCCGATAAATGTTTACGTGGTATCAAATTATATAGATTTTTGGACGCTGAATCGAATGAGACCATCGCCGGGTCGATAGCTTTATTGGTTCTCGAGTTATCGCAGCTTTTGTGAAAAATTTGGGAGATTTTCAGAAATTTGACACGAGGGTATTTAACTCGAGAGTTCTTGGAGCTATAGAAATCGTTCTATACTCATTGGAATGGTCGTTAAACACTCTCTCCAGCTGTATCGTTAGGCAACAAGTTTAGTTTTTAATTAGGAAATTAAGAAAAATAAAAATGATTAAAATTACAATAGTTGCTACGGATTTTTCCCCTATAGTTACCATCTGTTTTTCGGTGGGAACGTTCACAAATTTTCGGAATATTTAAAATGACAAATGGATGGTCTTCTTAAATCAATATTGAAGCGAAATAATAATAAACCACTGTACAATCATTTGCAGCGTTTTTAAATCAATATTGAAGCGAAATAATAATAAACCACTGTACAATCATTTGCAGCGTTTTTCAACATGAGTTTATACTGCTTTCTAACAGCTCGGCAGATCTCATTGCTCACTCGTATTGAACATAGGAATAATTTTTATAATCCCACTCTATACACCTCGGTCAATTTGAAACGTGCAAGAGTTCAAACCACTCAAAAACGACGACCGTCAAATTAAGAAAAGCGGGGATAGGATGGAGGGCAAGGACGATTGAGCTTTGACGTCAGTGAGTCCGACCGCAGGAAATAATGCGGTATCAATGATTACAACTTATACGTCAACGGACTCAAAACCCGACGTTTGGAAACTTTACGAAGGAACTTCGATGCTAAGTCAATGGAAGTGATGGGAAGGAATCGGATACGGGAGCCCATTAGGTTCGAATTGAATTCTTCCATCGAGTACGTGATTCGAGCCAAATTGGGCCCAAATTGAGTTGGAAGAAAATTCCAGAGTTGGGGCAGGTTCGATATATCGTTGCATAATTACGGTGCGTTTCGATTGGGCGTCGAAAAAACGAACAAAATCGATGCGAAACAGAAAATCGGGATTTTTCCGACTCTTGAAAACCTTTGAAACCCGCAAAATTGAAGTTCAGGCTAAAAATTAATCTTCGCGAGTCCTAAAATGATTTTTTAGCGAGGAATATTCGTAGAATCAACTTTTGGAGTTTTCTCAGAAATTGTTGACTAAGTGGACGGAATTTTCAAAGGGTGTAAAAATTTCAATAATATTCAATAATTTATTCAATGATGATTCAAGTACTTAGTGTAATCTTTAATCTTTTATTTATTTATTTATTTTATTTTATTATTTTTTATATTATTTTTATTATTATTTTTATTTATTTTTTTTAATTTTTTTTTATTTATTTAATTTTATTTTTTATTTATTTTATTTTATTATTTTTTATATTTTTTTATTTTTTATTTATTTTATTTTATTATTTTTTATATTATTTTTATTATTATTTTTATTTATTTTTATTTTTTTAAATTTTTTTATCTATTTATTTTTATTTTTTATTTATTTTATTTTATTATTTTTTTAATTATTTTTATTTATTTTTTTAAATTTTTTGATTTTTAATTTATTTTATTTTTGTCTTATCTATCAAACTGTTGATGATTTTTTTTTTTTTAACTTCTATGTCATAATAATCAAACCTGATTGAATTTAAACTTGTCGAGGTGTGATGAAAAACATATCGAAATAACCAACTCTTTTTCCCATGCTTCGAAATCGCCAATCTAAGCTGCTCGCATAGTTCTTCGTAATAAATTGCGGAGGTATACAATTTCGTGCTAATGTAGCGCTCCACGGTGTCAAATGCCGACTGTGACGTGGTCTCCCATAAGTTCATCAAACTGTAGACGGAAAAACTGAAACTGTTGAAACTTCAAAAGTATGAAAATCGAAAAAAATTCGAAAAATATTACTAATTGTTCGAATTTGGTTATTTTCACTTTAAATTCGAATTCTACGTCTAATTTCCTGTAAGAATCATTAGTTAATCAAATTTGAACCGTACTGTAAGTATTTGCAAAGAATTTTCAAAGTTGAAAAACATAAGAGCGGCATGGTACTAAATTAATAAAATATGATCGTTGACGATAAATTTTCGCCGTTTTGACGTCAAATTCGGATTCAGCGTTAAATTTCCTATAAGAATAGCTTTCAAATTCGCTTAAAAACATGAGTTTAATTTTTCAACCTTACCGATGCCAGCGGAGCTCAGGTGAAGAACTCGATTTACGGAAAATAATTTCTCTGGCTCTGTTAAAAAATTTTTCACCAAATTTTTTGCTATGTACGTGTGTAAGGCGTTCAAATGAAGACTCCTGCATAATAAAACAATTGATTCGCATTTATTTTGACCCCGAAAATCACGGATAAAGTCTAATTTTTGAGCTTTCAAAAACCGATTTTTTTGGACCACTTGCAGATTTTTCCGAGAAATAAAAAAAATCACAAAAATACATCATGGTAAGACACAACTTCCCTAAAAATTTCAGATTTTTATCTGTACTGAGAGAGGAGTAAAAAATCGTTAACTGTTCGGTTGAAAAAAATCGCAGGGGTACCCCTTGGATTTTTCGCGAAAAATTTTTTGAAATAGATTTTGCTCAAATTCAGCATAATGATAGTTGATGATGTGTACATCAATAACATATGGTTGATTCTTTGTTTCTTTCGCACTAAATAGATGAAAATAACGTTTAAAGTTGAAAAAAGTTATTTTTTCGTGTATAGTCCACTATTATTGTAGAATAACGCAAAAACGGTTGAAAAATGGATAGGTACATTACATTGGGAAAATGTGGACAGTTAAATTACCTATCTTTTGGTATATTCAAACATCTGAATTGACGACGTTTAGTTTGAGTTATCCACTGTGCAAGTTACAAATCTTGGAAAACTTACAGTTATTATGTCTAATTTTGCTACAATTTTGCTCCAGTTGAAAAACCCAATACTTTATGAGACAAAGTACATTCAAACACCACCAACTACATACCAAATTATAGCAGCTACTACTAAGTACTACCTACTATAAAAATACCTATAGATTCCCACTCTCCATACACAAATAGTTAACTACTACTTCCTACCTATACCTATACTATATACTACGAGATATATACTATATATATATACACCATAATATATAGGAGTGATAAGGACACTACCCCTGAGTGATTTATGTAAGGCCCGAGAGGAAGGGCGCAGCCCCCCTCTGAGGGGGTCGGGCGGCGAACCGCCAGGGGCGCTCAGCCCCTAGTACAGTAAGCTCAGCCACTGTAAGTACAGTATATAGTACTATTAAGTTATAATTACCTATATAATATATAACTATTACATTTTTAATTATTACATTTATATAATATTTATAATTATAATAGTAATAAAATCAGTCTTTGATGTGTCTTTGATTAATACATCAAATTTGTGCCTCAGTTTTGCCAACTAAAAAATAATACTGTACTGTGCGTTTATGTATGAGTTAGGTAGTCGGTCTGTTTGGACAGGACGAATCCAAATAGAGTACAGTATATGAAAATATGAATACATTACATTTAAAGTCAAATCAGTTCCAATTCCTTGTTATAAGAGGTACTAATAATGTCGTGGTTTTTATGTAGGTATTGAAATGAGCCAACCAAAAAAACGCCCATCTGGGGCTGAATTGAAAACAGAAGAGAGAAAGAAGTTCTCTGGGACAGTGAAAAAATTGGGAAAGGTAGGGGGCACCATTTAATATGCCGAATTCCCCCCCTCCCGAACGTCTACTGGGAGGGGGCGTAATGTAGAACTCTGGCCTAGGGCGTAAATAGTTGCTAATCCGGGCCTGACTATTGTAAATTTTCCCAATTCTCACTTCAATTTTCGAGTATAATTTTCACTCCTTTCCAGCGTAGGGAGAAGAAACAATAGGATTTTTACTCGATCAGTCTCTCAATTGTCGAATATTCGGTCTAAGATGCTTTTGGTTTATTATTCAATAATAAACCATTGTAATCGCCCAAGAAAAAAAATTTTCTAACCCCTCTCAAAATTTGATGTTTTACGTTTCAAGGCATGTAGAATCCGAATATCCAATAAAAAAATTTCTGTCCGTCCGCCGTACGCCGTCTGCCATACGCCGTTAGCAGTTTTCCGGCCAAACTGTAAGAGCTAAAAATTTGAAATTTTCACCAAAAATCAATCTCGGTCCTACGACGGCCCAATTCTTGAACCAACTTGCTAGCTCAATTTTAAGGGTATTTTTGGGGGGTTTTGAGGGGGAGAAAATTCATATTTTCCAAGGTTTTTCAGAGAAATGTGTACGTGGTATCAAATTATATAGATTTTTGGACGCTGAATCGAATGAGACCATCGCCGGGTCGATAGCTTTATTGGTTCTCGAGTTATCGCAGCTTTTGTGAAAAATTTGGGAGATTTTCAGAAATTTGACACGAGGGTATAACTCGAGAGTTCTTGGAGCTATAAAAATCGTTCTATACTCATTGGAATGGTCGTTAAACACTCTCTCCAGCTGTATCGTTCGGCAACAGGTTTAGTTTTTAATTAGGAAATTAAGAAAAATAAAAATGATTAAAATTACAATAGGTAGCTGCTACGGATTTTTCCCCTATAGTTACCATCTGTTTTTCGGTGGGAACGTTCACAAATGTTCGGAATATTTAAAATGACAAATGGATGGTCTTCTAATTGAAGCGAAATAATAATAAACCACTGTACAATCATTTGCAGCGTGTTTTAATTTTTCTTCGCAAATTTTGAAGAGGTCGAAAATTTAGCAAACGAAACGCAAACGTTGAAAAATTTCCGTGTCGAAGTGTTGAGAATGGAATCAAGTTCGGTAGACGTCGAAGTGTGCAATTGCGTGTCTAGTTCACGTCTCGTCGATAATTAGCGTAAATAGATCGACAATGCGGGGAAAAGTGCGATCACCTATTGATTAGTTTAAGTGGCAACTGCGTTGAATCGCTCCGCCCAAAGAGAGAAATCACATTTTTTCTTCCTCATCCTCTCCGAGTTCGATTCAACTTTCCAATAATTAATATGAGAACGCGAAGCAATGCGTTCGTCTTGCGATATTTTAATAAACGCCGGCCGTGGGTAAATGAGTGTCCGTGAAATGGCCATGCATTATTAATTAAATAATAATGGAACAATTACTGCAACGCGTAGGGCGGCGTGTGGCCGGGTAAAAACACAAACGAGCTCAGAGGTTCGTTGAGCTGCTTTGCTCAAGGTGAAATTGCCACTTCGCTCGGCGGACAGGAAGCAAATACGGAGCGGAGCATTTTTCAAATCTCACGGGGCTAGGTATTTTTTTTTTCTCTCTCTACGTATTTTTTTCTCCTTCCTCGTCTTCTTCGTTTTTCATTTCGTATAATTCCGTATTGTATTTAATGTGAGAATATCGGGCTAAACGACCGCAAGTCAGGCTGGGCATTGTGAGAAAATCCTGCGTCCGCAGAGATGTCTATACTTTTATGCCTGTACTTACCGATCACGCAAGTCCGCATTTTTCTACGGTCCGATTTCTCATCTTAATTTGACCGATCCCTTTCGGAGGGGCTCATTTTTTTCTGGAATATTCAAATAGTGGGAATAGGGCCATCTAGCGGCTCGCCTCGCCCATTGTTCCTTCAATTAGACACAAAGAGGAGCCCAATTCGCATTTATTGCCAGTTTTGACAGGAACTCGCACGGCTCAAATTCGACTGCGTCCTTCGTTCGGTAGAAACTTCGAAAGTACATATAAGTCCCAGGGGACGATTTGACTAAAAAAGCTGACATTCTTTAGCGTTCGAACGTATTTCCTCCTCTAAAACGAATTTTTGTATCGCGATTATATCGCATTTTTCCTCATTGCCGTCCAGATTCGAAATTTGCATTTTCCAATCTAACAATTTTTTCAACTTTTAATATTAGCTACTTATTTTTCTCCGTTCAGTTCCCAAATGTTCCAACTTTCCAATTTTTCAATTTCTGCTCTCAATTTCAGTTGTGACTGATAAAAAGCTATTGTTATTTTTATTTTTATTTTTATTTCTATTTCTATTTCTATTTCTATTTCTATTTCTATTTCTATTTCTATTTTTATTTTTATTTTTATTTTATTTTTATTTTTATTTTTATTTTTATTTCTATTTCTATTTCTATTTCTATTTCTATTTCTATTTCTATTTCTATTTCTATTTCTATTTCTATTTCTATTTCTATTTCTATTTCTATTTCTATTTCTATTTCTATTTCTATTTCTATTTCTATTTCTATTTCTATTTCTATCTTTATATCTTTATCTTTATCTTTATTTTTATTTTTATTTTTATTTTTATTTTTATTTTTATTTTTATTTTTATTTTTATTTTTATTTTTATTTTTATTTTTATTTTTATTTTTATTTTTATTTTTATTTTTATTTTTATTTTTATTTTTATTTTTATTTTTATTTTTATTTTTATTTTTATTTTTATTTTTATTTTTATTTTTATTTTTATTTTTATTTTTATTTTTATTTTTATTTTTATTTTTATTTTTATTTTTATTTTTATTTTTATTTTTATTTTTATTTTTATTTTTATTTTTATTTTTATTTTTATTTTTATTTTTATTTTTATTTTTTTTAATTTGTATTTTTATTTTTAGTTTTTTTTTTAATTTGTATTTTTTGTTGTACTTTTAGTTGTATTCGTATTTTTATTTTTATCTTTATTTTTATTTTTACTTTTATTTTATTTTATTTTTTTAAATTTTTTTTTTTACGTTAATTTGCTCCTAGTCACCATTAGTACACGTCCTCAGGCTACATACTCTGCGAAATGATTTTCGCCCAGTACTTCCTTACAATTAGTAATAATCGCACACTCGAATCGGGCACTCATCGAATGTCTCAATTAGACAATAATTCCGTTTAATTGTTCATAGTGCGAGGGAATGTTTGAAATGTATATCAGATTCACAGAGCAGCACTTGAATAATACTGCTGAATAATAATACCTAATAAAAGCAGTGGAAGACATAATAAGCTCGAAGAAAATAAGGGGCGACCGAAGAAGCCCTGTGCTCCCATCAGCGGTCGCGGCTAGTTAAGCTTTTCGAGCATCATAACTGTTTTACACGTTCGCTCAGCACATTAGCACAACTCCACCTCCCTCATCTTCCCTGTATCATCCGCGTTATCTTTCCATCTTTCCTCAGACTAAAGAAACGCACGGCACGAACTGCCTCCCGCTGCTACAGTTTTCTCCGAGTGAAACTATTCAAATCAGTAGACGTTGATTTTTTTCCACTTTTGAATTTATCGTTTGAGAGTTTTGACTTTGTTCACCGGATATTTGCATAAAACGGTCGAGCTCTAGTTAATGAAATTATTCAGCACCTAGGGTTTTCAATTAGAAGTACTCGTAAGAAAACGGAGGAAATTGGTGTCGACGTCTATTGCCCCATTTTTTCCATTTTTTAATGAACAACTTTTCCATTTTTTAATTTCCAGCTTATTTCAGTGTCAAAAATAGCTAAAAATACCAAATTATTCAATTTATCTACTCCACGAATTTCCAATTTTTTTTCGTCCAATTTTTAATTGGCGATTTCTATTCATCCAAATCTAATTCCAATAATTTTTATTACTTAATAATTTTTGGTTATTATTCAATAATAAACCATTGTCATCGCCCAACAAAAAAAAATTCTAACCCCCTCAAAATTTGTTGTTTTACATTTCAAGGCATGTAGAATCCGAATATATATTTTTTTCAAATATCATTACCTACTCTAATATTTCAATATATTTTTAATTTTCCCGATTTCGAAATTTATTCATTTTCAACATTATTTAAATTCCAAATTGTCCAAATCGTTCAATAATAGTTCTAATTATTCGCACATTCTTACAATCTCCAGGATTCTAATATTTCCCCGTTTTACTTATTTCGATTCAAGTTGTTTTAATTTTCGATTATATCGCATTTTTCCTCATTTCTGTTCAGATTCGAAATTTGCATTTTCCAATCTAACAATTTTTTCAACTTTTAATATTAGCTATTTATTTTTCACCGTTCAGTTCCCAAACGTTCCCACTTTCCAATTTTCTCCCCATTTTCAAATCTGGCCAAAGAAAAAAAATTATATTTATATTATGTTTCCGATTTGGCTAACTCCAACTCAATTTTTTGGTGAAATCCACCATTATAGTACGAAATCGAAAGTCCGAATATTCCAATTTCCTTTGAATTCGAACTGAAAACGAAGAATTCTGTCGTTTTACTAGATTCATATCACAAACTCACGAGGCTCTAAAAACGCTACCTAATTTTTTTTCCTTTCAGAAGCGAAACATTGTTCTAGCCGGGGGACGGTGAAAAATAGGGAAAAAATCAAAACTTTTGAGAACGTTTCCATTCTTTGAAATTATTATTCCACGCTTGAGCAGTCAGTCGTTCCACGCGACTGCGGATATTCTTTTCCAGTTGCACACGGTTTCTGGATATCGTCCTTTCTTTCTAATCGACCGCAACAGACTGTTCCTCGAAATGCTCAACAGCTCAGCGGACTTCCTCAAGCTTGTCGTTCGAACGGTGACCTCCGGAAAATTATTTTCCAGATTCGGGAGCGAACGATTGGTTCGAATTGGTAGTGAAATTATATCGATCGAATTCAGTCCGAAAATGAACTCGATTTGAGTCGTGATTTGAGTTTTCACAATACCCGATTTCACAATAGGAAATCTTTATTTTTTTCACTTTGGTCAAAATCGAGATTTGCCCGGGCACTTTGATATTTGAGAAAAATTGACCATTTTCGGGGCCAGAAAACCTTTTAAAAAAAAAAAAAAAAAAAACTGAATATTATGTTAAAATATACACTAATATAAAATATATTATAATAGAAATCAAATGCCATAAATATTTTGTTTTTAAACATTTTACCTACATTGATTTTCAAAAGTTCAAAATATGGAGGAACAATATTATTATTGCAAAGGACACACAATACTTCCACGTTTTAGTAGACAAAAAGCTGTTCCGATAGAAATAAACTTATTGTAATCAAACTGTAACAAATAGACGTTTATCGAATTTTAAACAATTATTCCCTGCTTAATTCAGCATTAAAATTGAGAACGGTCGTGAAAAATTGCAGCAACTTATTACAATTTCGGATCCAAGTTTCATAGATAAGCGATCGCATAAAATCACTAATTCTTCAATTGAGCGACGGAATGAGAGGACTAGACATTAATCGAAATTCTTATAAGATCATTCCCAAGATTAATTTAATTTTTTGTAATTTTTCTTTTGTAAATTGAGCAGAATTGCTCGTACCATGTCTAAATAAATAAATAAATAAAGATGATCTCAATTCGAATCATATGGAAAGTATACGATTTTCTAACCGTGTGACCCAAAAGCAAAAAAATCTTGTGTGAAACAGGTTAATGACGTGGAAGTATTGTGTGTGAGCCAAACTATAAAAATCAGTCGTCATTCACTCGAATTGACAATTCGGACGATGACGATATTAGTAAGTACCTCTCTTCGTTTCAAATTCCCTGAGAAACTTACGATTGAAAATAATTTCCACCCTCAACTCATAGCTGGAAAATCTATCAATTTTTTAATTGAACCTTTGTAACAGTGGTAACATTAGCGACGATGTTCTAGTATAATGTTCAGCCAGGACGCTTAGCCTTTTATAACTTGGAAGAAAACTTGACGAAAGAGGCGAGAAATTTCCGACGTCGAGAAGAAGCTGCAGCTGCCAGGAGAGGGGAAGGTACGAGGTGCGAACAGCCCATGACTGATGTCAAATAGGTAGTTCTCGCCTGTATAATGCCACTCTACCTCACACACAAAAAAAGAAAAAAAAAAAAAAAAAAAACTCCCTCGAAGAAAACATTTGGTGTCTCGAGTTCATTTTCTTTTTGGTTCATTTCTCATTGTTGTCGGATTTCATCTCTCATTGGTTCCAGTCCGACAACTGCGCGAGGCCAAGATTCAAACCGACCGAATTCCATTAGAAATCGAGGGCTCCTCTTTCTCTCTTTCGAGTTCCACCGATCAAATCTGTTTTCTTTTCTACACTTGATCCCTATTAAGGAACACAGTGGAAAGAGGGATTGTAGAGCGTTACACCATGCAACAGGTTTCAACTCGTATGACAACCCGAGAACGAAAAAGACGCTTCAACTCTTGGAATCTCATTCTTTTCGCGTTCGTCAAGAAGTTAAAGCGTAAATTTACTGTTGGCCCGCCTTTTCTCTACTGCTGTGAAAGAAAAATGAACGCCGAGCCCATTGTAAGGCGATTCGACACATTTCCAAAAGTGTTAGTTTGAAATTCACCTTTTGTGGTAACGGTATTTGAAATTGAAACGCGCTTTAGACGAAGCATAAATACACAAATTAATAAGGTTATAATATAACCTTTATATTATAAAGTGCGAAAATATTCACCGGTAATTTATATCGCTAGAAATGTCCCTTTATTTTTTTTGTAAATAAAATTTTTTTTAAATTTTTTATTATTTTTTTTAATTTTATTTTTATTCGACAATAGACCAGTTCAATGGCCAAAATCTTTTTGTGTAGACGAAGATTTCGAAAGTTGTTGGGGGAAAAGTTTAGAAAATAATTGTAATCATGTCTTTTGGAGTTGAAAATAGCTAGGAAAAACGCTCTTGACCTAAAATAAAAAATAAAAAACTGTCAAATTGGATTTTGTACCGTTGGATAAAGAAAGAAGGAAGAAAAGTGTGGATTCTTGAGTCCTTTGCATTTTATTAGATAAAATTACTTATTCCATTTTTCAAAAGCGCTTTTACGGGAGGAAAAACCACTAGAAATTGTCTGAATTTTAACTTGAACGCTTCAAAGCCGAATTCGAAGAAAGGTGAAAAGGAAAGAAAGATAGAAGATAAGAAAGGTAAGAATGGCTGTTAGAATCGGATCGTACCTAAGCGTAGGAAAACATAAATAATTGGGAGAAAAAACAACATAATTATCGACAAAATTTCATCGTTAGGACTCAAAATTCGCGATGATTTCTGAATCAGGTGAAGATAATCTTTAATTTTTCCACTCACTCCCTAAGCAAAAATATGTTATATTTCATTTTATTTATTTTTATCATTAATTTATCTATTTTTTCTTTTTTTTTTTTTTGTTGATATTTCGGTTCATTATTTAACAATAAACCGTTGTAATCGCCCGAGAAAAAAAATTTTCAGACCCCCCCAATTAGATGTTTTACGTTTCAAGGCATGTAGGACCCGAATATCCAATAAAAAATTTACGTCCGTCCGCCATACACCGTCAACATTTTTCTGTCGAAACTATAAAAGCTAAATTCTTGAAAATTTCACCAAGAATGAATCTTGGCCTGACAATAGTTCAATTCTTCAACCCAATCGCTCCCTCAATTTTAAGAGGGAGAAAAAAATCGTATTTTTCAGAAAACGGTGTATTTTGTATCGATGTCTATAAATTTTTACACGCTGAATCGAATGAAACCATGAAATGAATGAAACCCCTGAGTCGATTGGTTTTCGAGTTACCGCAGCTTTTGTGTTGAATTTGGGAGATTTTTAAAATTAGCCGATAGCTCGAGAGTTCTTGGAGCTATAAATAAATAAACTTTTGAAATGTTCACCAAAAATCAATTTTTGCCTGACAATAGGTCAGTTCTTCAACAAAATCAATTTTAGTGGTATTTTTGGGGGTTTTGAATGGGAGAAAATTCGTATTTTCCCACGTTTTTCAGAAAAATGTGTATTTGGTATCAATCTTTGACGCTTTGGATCTTTGATCTTTGGACGCTGAATCGAGTGAAACCATGCGGGGTCGATAGCATTATTGGTTCTCGAGTTATCGCAACTTTTGTGTCGAATTTGGGAGATTTTCAGAAATTTGGCATGAGGGTATAACTGGAGAGTTCTGGGACCTGTTAAATCGTTCTATACTCATTGGAATGGTCGTCAAACACTCTCTTCAACTCTACCATTAGGTAAAAATTTAGTTTTTCATTTGAAAACTAAGAAAAATGAAAATGATTAAACTGAAATATTTGCTACGGAGTTTTCTCCTATAGTTACCAATCTGTTATTCGCAAATGTTCCGAATAATTACTATCACAAATGGATAGTGTTCTTGAATGATTATTGAAGCGAATGAATAATAAACCACTTCAGATATCTAATGAGGTTGACTGGGCGTTTTTGTTAAAATTGACATAATTTTTTATTCCGTTCAAGATCGGTATCATGTTTGTTAGCGCGTTCATAAAAATTTCTGCGACATTATTCATATCATTGCTATAGATAAATGGAATAAATCAGGAAAAAATGTTATTGAATGGTCATTGATCGCGTTGATTTGGCCAATATAGCGAACGAAGAGACCGTTGGACGCGATGTAGATCACACTGGACACTTGAGTTTCTCATCGCCGTTTTCTCCCCATCGGCGGCAATTACCCGTTCACGCGGGAAGGCAATTTCAAGCTGTGTTTTATAAGCGGAGAAATTAGCCCGATAGGAAATGCGCTTAGCATTCACAAATCTCACGGTTTGTAATTCGGTGCCTATTGTTATTAATACAAAATTGTGAGAGTTGATTTTCCGACGGGTCCGCCGGGGTAATTTTTTTATTCGCTCTCCCGAACATGTTAAGTCGGCTTCCGAACGATAATAAAGGAATGACCATTCGCCGAGGCAACGGTGGGAATTTTAATGATCTTTTGTGAGAACATATCACCCGGCGCTTTCCTCAGCCACCGATGGCTCGCCTTGTGTGGGAAACTACAATATCGCATGTTGCCAGTTTATTCACCTCATTTTCTTCGGCTGACCCTTCCTCCCCCATTTGCTCTCGGTGTCTAATTTCAAAGTTTTGAGACCGGCCGCGTATTCGTTCTCATGTTCCCGATTTTTCAAAAACGGCGGCTAATTCGTCATCAATTAAACTCGCGTCCTTCCTCGCTCCCAAGGCGATTATACTCGCCAAATTCGAAACTTCCTGCCCGTTTCGGTAATTTTAATTCAAACGATGGAACGCATTACGCTCCAAGTATTGGGACTATCGTAATTTATCATAATTGTAGCTCGCGAGCACGAATTATTGTTTGATTTGCATTTTTCAAACCGAGTCGGCGGGACAACGTACGTTGAATAGCGAAATAATCGTAGGTAGATTCTAATTATGGAACGTATTTTTTCCAAGAATGAGAGCTACAAAATAGAAACTTGAATTTCATTACGTTTTCAGTACTATGAAGGTATATGTGAAAATATCGTTCCGATAAACATTTTTGTTGAAAATAAATAAAATCACAAAAAAAAAGAGAAATTTGAAATTACAACAAACAAAACTAACACAACAAAATCACAATGCTATCAAAAAAAAAATTAAAACAAAAAAAATCACTCCAAAAATCATAAAAACAACAACAAAACAAACTACAAATCGAAACAAAACGCGACAGCCAAATCAACCAAAAACCAAAATCACAAAAAAAACGACTCTCTCTCCCAAACAACAATTACAAAAACTCTGCGACAAAAATCGTAAAAACAACAGTTAAAACCACAAAAGAAACCGAAACAAGAAAACAAAACATCACAACAATAATTATTAAAACAGTAACAAACCCCATAAAAAATTAACAAAATAAACAACAAAACAAATACATAAAAAAAAAAATTAAAAATATCAAAATAACAATAAAAACAAACAAACCCCATAAAAAATTAACAACAAAACAAATACATTTAAAAAAACATTAAAAATATCAAAATAAAATAAAAACAAACAAACCCCATAAAAAATTAACAACAAAACAAATACATTAAAAAAAACATTAAAAATATCAAAATAACAATAAAAACTAACAAATCCCAAAAAAAATTAACAAAATAAACAACAAAACAAATACATTTAAAAAACAGACATTAAAAATATCAAAATAACAATAAAAACTAACAAACCCCATAAAAAATTAACAAAATAAACAACAAAACAAGTACATAAAAAAAAAACAAACATTAAAAATATTAAAATAACAATAAAAGCTAACATAAATAACACAAAAAATAATAAAACACTACAAAGTAAAATTAACAACAACTAAAATCATGAAACAAAAACAACTTTTCCTCCCCAAACAACAACAACAACAAAAATATCAAAACGAAAATCGTAAAAATGAAAACAAAGACAGAAAACAACACGAAAAATCACTAGAATCCTCATAAAACATCACTAAAAATAAAATAAAAATTTAAAAAACACGCAAAACGACGACACTAGTAAACATTTTAAATAAAGAAAGAAAAAACATTTATTACACATTAACAAGGAAGAAAAAAAAACAAAAAATAAATTAAAATATTTTTCCGAAGTAATATTTTCACGTTGGTCAATAAATTATGGTGGTTCATTTCGTTTGATTTTGAACTTGGCGTTTTTTTCGCGCTCGATTTTCCGTTTTTCAATATTTAAAGGTTTCGTGAAACGCCTAATGTCATTTTCGCATCGTGCGATCGTTTTTAGCGAAAATAAATCCGCGTAAAGAGAAAAAAAATCTTCACGGATAGCAATCGTGGCAGATGAGGTGTTTGAAAAGAGAAGTACCTTCGAAGGTACCAACGTGCATTTTCGGTATGACGAACCGATTGTTCGACAAGAAGCTTCGCGCGAGGAAATTGCCTATTTGACGCAAGATTGCCGCCTCGGACTATCCTGGTATGGCCGACCGTGACGAGATCCTGCGCGAATCTTCGTCTCCCACCTTCATCTTTTGACTAGCTCTTACATCTTGGTAACAATATCCGTGAGCGATTCGGCCGCTCGGCCGAATTGAAAGAACGAAAATAATGGAGAGGAAAAAAAATAAGAAGCTAAATCGAAATTTCAAGCCGAACGCTGACTCGGGCTCGCGTTCTCACGGGTTTGTCGAGGATTTTGAAAAGGGAGTTTCAAAACGAGGAAAATTTTTCGAGCCAAAAAACATAGGGAAGTAAAATAGGATAAAGTATATCGAAGAATTTTCAAGCGATAACTGGAGGAATCTACAAAAACTATTCTTTCTTATATCTGATAGCGGCAAAAATTAAATTAACAAAAAGAACCGAATTGAGGGTAAAAATTTAATACTGTTGAATGAGAAAACTCCAACAGTT